>VZTI01000609.1:233794-320449 GCA_013397865.1 Struthidea cinerea
GAGAGACCGCACCTACAGAAGAACTCTGAAATCTTCCCAGGTTTTCTCTCCACAGAGAGAGAGATCTCATTATTTAGCATTATTATTCCCCACCTGTGTGTTTGTTAAATAAATAGCTTGTTATCTCTTTCACTTTCCTTTGAGGAAATTTTTTCCCGAACCTGGGGGGAGGGGTGGTTGCAACCTGACTTCTATCAGAGGATATTCTCCTCCAAATTTGTCCAAACTAAGACTTCCACCCACAGAGAAAACCATACAGAATCACAGAATGATGTGGACTGGAAGGGACCTTAAAGATCATCTCATTCCAAGCCCAGTGCCATGGGGAGGGACACCTTCCACTAAATCAGGTTACTCAGAGCCCCATCCAACATGGACATGAACAATTCCAGGATGGGGACATCCACAACTTCTCTGGTCACACAGCACACGCACTGAGTTCTTAGTCTAAAACTAGTGTCAAGTATGCTTTTTTCTGTTTCATCTTTAATCCACTTGCCTGATCACACCACAGAGAAGAGAGAAGAAAAAACAAAGACAAACCCTTGCTCAGAAGGCACTGTTCCACGCAAAGTCACCTTCCAGCCCAGGAGATGGACCTTCCCATCTCAGCTGTTGAGCTGTAGGATCTTGTGCCAGTTTTCTACCAAAAATATGTCAGTAATCAGTGTCTGACAGAGCTGGGAGATGAATAAGTTATGTTGGTCCTGTGGGACATGGAGTATTCCTACAGGGCAGCTGACAGTTCTGGGGTAATCCAGAAGTGTCTGCGTAGTGTTTCTTTCATGTTTATGAACAAGAACTAATCAGAGTTCTTAAGGCACTGGCAGATATCATGGCAGAACCCCTCTCAATCATCTGCCAGAGGTCTTGTGAGTCTGGGGAGGTCCCTACTGACTGGAAACAGGCCAGTGTTGTTCCCATCTACAAAAGGGTATGAGGACGGACCCAAAGAATTACAGATCTGTTAGTCTAGCCTCAGTTTCTGGAAAAGACATGTATAAGATTATACCTGGTACTACTGGAAGGCATTAAAAAATAATGTGATCATCAGGCACAGTCAACATGGGCTCACAAAGGGAAAGTCATATTTAATTAACTTGATATCCTCTCATAAGAGGAGGAATCTTGATAGACTGGATCACTGGGCTATGATTAAAAGGATTATACTGAACCAGACCAAATGCTGGATTCTGCACTGGGATGGAGTAATACTGAACACAAGAATAATTTGGGAGAGTGGCTGGAGAGCAAGCTGCAGAAAAGGGCCTGGGGGTGCTGTTGACAACACGCTCAGTGGGAGCCAGCTGTGCTCCCTGGCAGTCAAGAGAGCAAACTGCATCCTGGGATGCATCAGACAGCATCACCAGCCAGTCAAAACAGGCGATTATCCCATTGTATTCAGCACTGGTGCCACCTCACCTGGAGTATGGTGTGCAGTTCTGCGCCCCACAATTTGAGAAGGATGTGGAGGTCCTGGGATCCATCCAGAGAAGGCCAACAAGCTGGTGAGCAGGCCACAAGGAATGTCCTATGAGGAGCAGCTAAGGACTTTGAGCTAGTCTTTACTGAAAAAACTGAGGTTGAGGGATGATCTCATTGCCCTCTGCATCTTCCTGAGGAGGGGAAGTAAAGAGGGAGGTGCTAATCTCTTCTTCCTGGTATCCATGGGAGCAGTTCAAGTTGTGCCAGGGGAGGTTTAGAGTGGGTATGAGGAAGCATTCCTGTACCAGGAGGGTGGTAAAGCCTGAAACAGACTTCCTAGAGAGGTGGTCGATGTCCTAAGCCTGTCAGTGTTCAAGAGGCATTTGGACAATGCTCTTAACAACTTGCTTTAGCTTTTGGTCAGCCCTGGATTGATCAGTCAGTTGTACTAAATGATCCTTTTAGGCCCCTTCCAACTGAAATTCTCCTTTTTTATTCTAGGCTATGTAGAATGACACATCAATATGACCACTCGTTAAAAGAAGCATTATTTAATGCTATTTGGAGCACATGATATCCAAGCAAGAATCATCTTCCTGCCAGTCACCAGATGCATGACTTTGGGTAAGCCAGCTTCCTTGGCTTCCCTACACTCACAGAGGCTGTGATTTATGACAGAGGCTACTCTCAGGTCAAAATACTGTAATGACAATAAATCACTATTTCAAAGTTCTATGGGACAATGAAACAAGAGAGATTATATAACTGAAAGGAATGAATTAATTTTATTAAGATTTTTTAAAATTAAGAATCATACTCTCTTATCAAGTTCATTAGGATTATTTTCACATTAATTTAACCTTATGTAGGCTGAAGTGAGGGAATATTGCTAGACTGCTTCCATACTACAAAGAGGAATTTACTCTCCCTGCACCTTATATTTACATTAGAGACACAATTGCTAAACAGCTGCAATCCATTTTTCTTTTATTTTTAGATCAACACAAATTGCAACAAATTTGGTTTCCACTGACCATTTGTTTAAGAGAGATGCTTTTATGATCTTGCAAGCGCTAACATTCATGGCAATGCTTGAATTATTCAAGCCCACTTTGCTTAAAAACAATTTATGAAGCTCCATAAATGTATGGAGTCATTAGCAACATATTGTAACACAGCTTGTCTGACTTGAAGACCTAACCCCATTAGATGAGATAATTAACAACAAAATCAAGTATATAAATATGGCCTTAATTTTTTCAGACATATAAACTTACTTTCATGCTTTCTGAATACGGGTATTTTCCCAAAAAAG
This sequence comes from Struthidea cinerea, assembly GCA_013397865.1. NCBI lineage: Eukaryota > Metazoa > Chordata > Aves > Passeriformes > Corcoracidae > Struthidea > Struthidea cinerea. The sequence continues at coordinate 236,535 of VZTI01000609.1, forward strand.
GAATTCTCTCAGCAGTAGACTTGGTGAAAAGATTTTTTCTCTTTGTAAAATTTCTATACCAAGGGACAGGACTAAGCACTAAAATGTATTAATTTTCTGACAAGAAAATTAACTTCTAAAAAAATAAAAATTTAAAAACCCTTCTTGGTTGGGTTGTCCCCAGCAATTTCTAGAATTTTTGCAGCCTGTAAAAAGAATTTAAAGATCCATATGTGTGTATGTGTTTGTATTGAAACCACGAACTTTTTAAACTACTGAAAAATTGTTTTATAGCAAGAAAGAAATAATCAACAGTTTATCTCATGGATATTTAGGTGTACACAGAAGTTTGTTACTGGATGAGTGAGCACGAGGAACATCTAACAATGAGATCTTTACTCTTTTCTGTAGAAGCCAGTGGAAAGTCAGAAAAGATGTTATCAGGGAAGAGTTTGCAGAAATCAAAAAAGCTGTGCAGAATGTAGAGCCGCATCTAGTGAAGACAGGGAAGCACTGATTAAAGTTAGCATAAAAACATTGCCTTTTACGTTACAAAGAAAAGGTGAATCTTTTTGTCTTTCACATTGTATCCTAAATAATTCTGTTGCTTTTCCACCATAATTATCTAACTTCCTTTTCTACAAGGTTTCCCGCTTGGTCTGTGTGCAAACCTACATCTTCAGGGTACAGTTGTATAATGCAGATTGGCTTCTTCTCTCTGTTTATCAAGAACTACAGGAACAGGTTTGTAGGGTGAATCGCTGCAACATGGATATCCACAGTGCACATTTCAGGGGTTATGTCAGACACCTTTCAAAACTTCTGGTTTTTTCATCTAAGAACCCAGTTCATGTGCTCTAAGATTTTCCTGTAAAGTGAACAAAAGCATGCTGTGTGGGAATGACTGGAAAATTTGCTCCAGTGCATTTACAGTCCAGCTTAAAATAATAATACAAACATACCTTTCAGAGGTCAGAGGATGGGTGGCCAATTCCTCACCTTTGTGGTGGACAACATGGTCTGCAAAAAGGAGTCCTTAACTAATAAGAAAATAAGCCACATGATTTCTCATGTGGATGGATCACAGACAGGAAAGGAAAAGGAAATTCTGGAAATTAACTTTTTTTTAGGAAAAAAGTAAGCAGATATTTGAAAACCTTGTTATTCCATTGCATCTCACAAATGTCTTAATATAAAATAGCAATGTAAATATTTCTAGAACCAAAAGAAAAGTAAAACTTTTTTCTCAATGAATTTTCCGGTCTCCAAATGTAGTCACTGCCGCTTACATGATTCTTTCATTTGGTGACATAACAACATCTTTTAAAACAAGGAAGCATTCAGAAATAAATACATGACTGGCGAGGGCATGAGGATGCACATCATTGGGAGAACATTAACTTGAAGGCATGTTTTGAAGATCTGAACAAAACAAGCACAGTGTTTGTAAAAGAATATTTATGAAATTTTTACAGCTATACACTGATGTCACCAAATTAAACTCTGAAAGACCAAACAACTGCCCTATATAAATTTTGGCCCCCATCACATTCTCAAGTAGGACTCAGTTCACAGGGTGGCAGTGAAAAGAGAGTTGAGTAGTCAGAATGGAGAAATAGGAATTGAAAACTTTTTGTTCCTGAATCTCTAATGACAGGAGCTTCTCACTGATGAGAGCTTAAATAGGAACTGCAGAATTGATCTTCACCTTAAAATCACCCTCATCAGAAAACTAAACAGCCTGTCTTCTCTCTTTTCAGGGAATTTTATTCATAGTCATTGACAGAACTGAAAGCCAGAAGCTTTATTAGACTACAGACTGAAAAATTGGCTTATTTTAATTTGTCTTAAAGCCCAGAGCTGTCAGCAAGTACCTTACTGTCTGAAGAGGCAGCCTTAGGACATCTTTTGTCTGGGCAGTTAGTAGGATGTGCATGTATCAGGAAGAATGTACATGTACCTAAGGAGTGCACCGTACACTCCTTATCTTGCATTGTATAAATCCTCTTGTTTAAGATGCTATAAGAATTATATGAAATCTGAGTCCCTCCATGAGGCAAATTTTCCCTTACATAAACTTGCAATAGAAATGTTGGAAGACAATAAAATTGCTAGGCTTTTTTTGGAGAAAAATAAAATAAAAATATAACTTTAAGAATGCTTCTACCAGGCTCTTTAAAATATGATTTAAAGGGGGTGGGGGGTTGTGTTCCAGATAACATTTAGAGATTGCAAGTTCACTACTGTCTCTAAACCTCTCGATTTTTTTTCAGTTTTCAAAGCACAGCCATCCCTCGAAGTCTCCCTTTTTTACAGTTTTCAAGGTATCTGACACAAAGTTCTCTACAACTTTCCTATTCTGATAGTCTTTGTTTGGAAGAGAGGTGGGAGTGATAGGTTTCTTTCAACTCAGTTTTGAAAGATCTATAGTCAGGATGGGTCCTCATTCTGCTGAAACTTAAAGGTTGAAGAACCATCTCACTTCTGTCATATTCCTTCTTCTAAGGAATAAATCTGGTCAGAACTATTAGCAATGAGCAGGCATGAATCTCTGCCAATTTCAGAAATCTTGGTTTTGTGATAGGATGCACATTGACTAACAGAAACATCCAACAAAGATTACACACAGCCTGGAAATTCAGAGCACCTAAGCCAGGTGCCTCCATTCCTGGTAAGTTGAATAGTGTGGGTGAGGGTTTCTCACCTGCTTCCAGCAGAGCCTCCTCCTGGTACCTCCAGAGGCCACCTCCCCCAACACCATTAAGTGCCTTGAGGTGGATGGAGGGATCGGAAGCGGATCAGTCCTCTTCCTTTGAGGACTCAGTGGTCTAAGAGTCCCCGCCCAATCTCCTCCCACTCCTCTGTCCATCAAAGCTGTTATCCCCACCTCTCCGCACATGCCCAGTTTGTTTATTCCAGAATGTTCCCCAGTTAAGTGCCCATCATGTTGGCTCCTCCCTGACTCCTCCCAAGTTAACACCCCAGTTGTACCCCATTGGTTTTTGTACCCTTACTCCTCCCCATTACCGTTACCCTATTGGTCCAAGTTGTAAACCCCCCTCCCTCAAATTTTCCCCTTAAAAACCCCTGACACCCCTACATCCTTTGGAGTTCTCCCCACGGTCTTGCCATGCAGTAATAAACGCTGTTGTTGGTAAGAGAGAGAGCTCTCCTTCTCTTTCTTCTCTCTTTGCCTCCGGGGTCGCACTGCCACACCACCGCACACCACCTGCAGCCTGAGTGACCCGGACAACAGGCCTCGGGAGACTGATTGGCCAGTCTCACCCCGCTGCCAGCGACAACCCGCACAAGTGGCTTATGGCGTCTTGCCGAGCGGCAGACGTTATGAGGAGCAGTGTCCACCAACACTGTCGCCGAGCCCTGCTGGGATCGGGTCAGACGCAGCCTTAGCGGCCGCTGACCGAGGGACCACGGCAACAGAATAGACTGGGAGAGGTGTTTGTGGAAATTGTCCAAGAGACATTCTTTTTTGTTTCTTTTTGTCTCATTCTCTATATAGTTCTGCACTCTGGTACAGTTTGGACTGTATTCAAACTCCTGTCCCCCTCTAGAAATAGAACCATTAATTCTGGATCTTTTATTTGCACAACACTCAACAAACCGAACCATACTCAGAGTGCTGCTTCTTTTTCCGTGATTGAACACAATGACAGAACGTACTCAGGAGGAGATTCAAAGCTGCAGATCACATCTTGGTGCGGGGCCAGCGTGAGATGAACAGCTCAAGGACAGGACAGGCCACTTGTGGGACCTCTACCCATGGAAGCTGAGATCCTGTGCAAATAGGTGTCTATAGAAGAGACAAACATCTAGAGGAAGCCCAACTCTGTCATTTGCTTCCTCAGATGTGTCTGAAGATCATCTTTACCTTCTCTCAGTGCTGTTTATGCATTTTTCCTTTTGATTCTGTAGTGCAAGAAGGAGGATTTAACCTCTAGCAGCAGAGTGCTGTTGTCAGGGGGCCACAGAATCTTGAGATGTTCACCTCCGACACAACTATTTCCTACCTTCAGATCCTTCTGCTGGGTAGTTTCATTGGTACCCTAGATAGTATAGCTGATTGTAAAATCTATGTATTTAATTTTCTACACATGTGTTTTAATACTAATCCATCACAGAAAATGAGGCTTTTGCGAAAATATTTTGCAACGTATTACAAAAAGATTGGACAGACATCTGTATAGACAGAGACTGGAAAGAGGATCTAAGATTTTATGTTCTTTATCTTGGAAAAGATATGTTTTACTCAAAACTAATTAAAAATCTCCGCTGCAGGAGGTGACATATTTCATCACCACTCAAATGCAACTCCAGCCTTTGCTTTTAAACTTACACAGGCAGCTGCTTCTGAGAAATCTTTTGTGAAAGGTTTTGCAGTATCCTGCAAATTTTCAAACGACCCAACTTCCACACAACTTCATAGAAATAATAATAGAAGTCCATGCAATCCTTTTTTTTTTTTTTGGTGCAGGACATATTTAGATATACCCATTAATATCCTGAAAATACAAGCTGATTCCTGCTTTCAAAATACTTAGGACTCTTAAGTACATTCAAAGCGCTAGTCCATCATAAAACAGTGTATCTTTCCTGCAAAGAGCATGTCTTAGGTTAAGTACAGTTCTGAAATAATGTTAGCTCACATTATAACAGGAATTGAGTCATACCTGAGACCGCCAACATGGAAAAACTCTATTAGTTATGGAGTTGAGACTCAGTAGGGAGAGTTCTTTCTTAGTATCTAATATGATCCCGCAATCCTCGACCCTGACAGATTTCAAAACAGTCATCCTTCAGAAGCATAATTCCTAGGAAACATACCCTAGACAGCAACTGAAATCCTGTTTCCTTACATTCCAGTCGTCCTTCTACTCAATTAGTTACTCAATTTCAAGACAATTTAACAGAAACAACCGCTCTGATTTTGAGTGTGTGTGTGTGCATATACATTAATATGTATTATAAGAAAAGTACTATTACAAGATTAATTATTGCCATCAACTGTGATGTTTCCCATGCATGTATTTCTTCAGCAATGCAAAATTTTATAGTACCTCAATCTCCAGAGAAAAAGATTATCTCGTTTTTAAAAAAGCTGAAACCACCAGGCTTTATCCAACATATCTCAACAATCCTTCTTGAGACTGGCTTTTCGTACCATATCAGCAAGCCTACAGAGATTTCTTAATGCCATAATTTTTCATCCATTGCTTTATATACATTTTACTATAGCGAAAAACTCAGTTTCTTACTTTCTTGGCTCTCCATTACACCACTGAGGAGAATACTTGATACATGACAGGTGTCCAGGGTACGAAGACACTGTAGGTAAAATCACAGGTTATTTTTATTCACTTGACCTGTAATTCTTGAGGCATCCTCCCACTTTTGAGGAATTTCTTGAATTTCCTCATCCAGCCCATTCAGTTTGGTTTTGTTTTTTCTTTCAATCAAAAGAAAATAGCAAACTATGACAGGGTCTTCCAATCAAAATATGGATCTTTGATGAGATTAATGTGTTTGTCTCACCAGAACAGCATATAGGTGACATGGAGAAAAGTTCATCTGAATAGAGGGCTTTGACTTTGAGATTTTTATTGGAATGAAATTCAGATGCAAGACAAACTTAACTCCCTAGTAGAAGCTGCTTCAGAAGAGAAAAAAAAAAATCTGATTAGACAGGCATAGAAAGACAGACAACTCCTGACAGTCTATTATTATTTGGAAATATCCAAATGTTTGTGGGAAGACTGAATATTTCTCATGCCTTTGACCAAAGTCCCAAGACCAGTGTATTTTGATAAGAAGAAATTGTTTCTTTCATGCAGTGATCTCTCTAATCTGTCTATTTATCCATATTCCATGGTACCCTGAAAATATCATATGAAATAAAAATGGTTTAGAAAGCAGAAAACATCAGCAGGTTTTGTTCACACAGCTTGTACGATGTATCAAAGACTGTATATGTATCCATAAAAAATCACAGTCTGAGAATGGACAGATTAAGAAGGGAGGATTTCTCCTCCTAAAGTGGGTCCGTGCAAATGTGGTTTTCCCTTCTAACAACTCCGGATCTAGAGTTTGGAGATTGAGGCTGAAGCCTGCAACAAACTTGAAACATTACAAAGTGAAATAAATGGGTCTCTTCCAAATGAATCCCAGATGATGGCAAGTGGAGGAAGATTTATGTATATGTTGTATAAATATTTAATGATATGGCCAAAAACCTACTGCCACTTAGCAAAAAGACATTTATCATTCCTGTGAATTATGACTTTTTAGCCAATAAGACTAAAGTATGTTAATGACCTCAAGTGAATTGTGTTGTTATTCATTAAACATTTTCTGACTTCTGATTTGCTGAGTTACCTCTGAGATCATAGTCCCATCATCAGCCATAAGTTATTCTGTAATGGCCAAGAAATAGGTCTGAAATAATTTTTTGATGCATAAAATTTACTATAGACGTGAAACAGAGCAAAGGTATATTTTGCATGTGAATTTCAGAAGAGCTATTCTCTTGAACTTTTTGATGAAAGCAAAAGAATGCTTCATATAGCTGTGTGGGAGCTTAACAGAAAACTTCACTAACACTCTGAGACTAAAGTTTGAAGAAAATTCCAATTTATTTTCCATTCAATAAGTCAGGTTTTTTTGAACTGACCTTAGCCTTATAGCATGTTAAACTGTTGATAAATGTTCTTTTTGTAAAGTGTTTGATTTCAATGCCTTCTCAGGTCCATTGAAAACTGTGGATAATGGATAAGCCTCTAAATGAGAAAAAAATACAACTATTCAGTTAAATCCATGCAGTTAGAGTGGACAGACTGCGTCCTCTAAATTGCAACTTAGAGCTGAAATTATTTCTAGTAATTCAGCTGGTTTCTCAAATGCTAAATTATGCAAAGTCCCATACCTGGACAATATTGGCGTGTATGTTCAAGACATGTAGCAAAGCAGAGGAAGGGAGTCTCGCATTTCCCATCCTCTGAAAGAGCAGTGCAGACCAACCTCACCATGGCTAAGCCCCACTGGAGAGAGCCTGGTGGTAACCAAGAATTTATGTGCTGCGTGTTGCTGAGTCCATCAGGGCTGCTGACCCAGCTTGCTGCACTCAGTGCAGATCCCCTCATCTTGTTCAGGATGCTGCATTCTCCTTCTCACCCATTTACACATCCTACCTGACAGGCAGCATCAGAGAATTTGTCCCAGGGAAAACCAAGTAATTACTAGAGTACTACTGGAATTTCTGAGGCTTGGATCTTCTCAGTCCTGAGCAGCACTTTTTGATAATTTATTTCTATAATACAGACGTTTGTCAAAAGAAGTATTAACTTCTGGTGTAGGTGACAGCTAGATATGCCGTGTGATTTTGTGGTCTGTCCTTCAGAAATGTCTACTTTCTTCTGTTAACTTTCCAGCTCATTGCCATTCAGACAAAAGATTGGCTTGTAAGTTGTCTCAAACACTCAGGACATTAACAAATTCTAATTGGCTATGTAATAGGAGCAGACAGCATGTACAATGTTAAACCACTTCTGAACCACCTATTTTCTGTATGCAAATCAGACAGAAACAAATGTTTGGCCCCAGCTGGGTGAAATGTCCCATTTAGAATTCTTTTCCTCTTCTTTGTTCTTTGATGTTCTGCAAATGAGCTTTAGAACTCCGCTCTTCACACAATTCAATTTTACAGGCCCATTATCTGAGATATAATGTGGAGGTTAAATATATCAGGGCAGCCATTATGTGAAAATAATTAACAGTAATGAATAATGCACTAATTCCACTGATGAGAGATGGTTATATGTGTAATGAAGTGTTGGGGCAGCCCTGACAAATGAAATTAAAATATTTAAACACTGTTTTATGATATTACTTTGCTCATATAATTTCCTTTACCTACAATGAGCCACTTCGATTATCGTCATTATCTTGACAGCTCTGAAGGATGAAATAGTGCAGGTTAATGTGACAGCGATTAGTCAGAGAGAAAATCCATCACATAAAGCAGAACAGAGTGAGGGAGAAAGGTCTCTATACTTTCCCGTTTCAAACATGAGAAGAATGATACTATCAACATCACTTCAATATTAAATGGATAGAATTATCTTGTCATTCATTTACAGCCTCTGAGAACTACCTATTTGTACCTGCAAAGGAAAGGTCAGCCTTTCTTAATCATCCATAAAAATATGTTGATGGATTCCTTATATCAATAATAGTGACAGGACCAGAGGCAGGAAACAAGCTAGGAAATTTAAAAGGAAAGCACTCTAGGTTCTGTATTAAAATATTTTAATGGTTTTGTATTTTTAAGCTTTGCTTCACACACTGGTTTGATCTTCAAAAAAGGCATAGTAGGAAATAAAGTGAGACCACTGCCACAGATTTTGTGGAAGTTGCTTCAAATGCTCCTTTAATAGCAAAAGGGCCTGCCTATTGCACAGCTACTCCTTATTGTTTTGTTGTTGTTTTTTTTTTCTTTTAATGAATACCTACAAAACCTAAAAATATTAATATCTAGACGCAAAAGTTAGGCTAAAGTCAAATTCAACATTAGAGTCACCTTATTTACAAAAGCACTGAGCACACATTTCTTCCAGATACATTGATAGAGCAGCAGACAAGTCTGTCAGAAATAAATTTACTTTTATGCATCATCCAGCCAGGTGGGCATTTAGGGACTCACATCAAGGATCCTCAGAAGAAAAATAAGCAGAAAGATGTCCACTCTAACCTGGGAGAAGTGCAAAGTAGAATGTGAAGATCAGTAACTTCGTCAGTCACTGACAGATCAGAGGTATGTCCAGAGCACCAAAACACCTAAAAAAATAACAGCTTTTCCTTTCCCAGAACAGTAAGAGGTTTGTGACTCCAATGGTTAACACACTCAAGTGGGATGCTGTTTCACAGTCCTTGCTCAAATTGAAAATATCAGAGATTTGAATCCCTTAATCTCAAATGAAACCTGAGATTTAATTTTTCATATGATCCTTTGTAGAAGCGCAGAGGAACAACCAGCTCTCACTAGTGCTGGCATTTCCCTCAGGTGCAACCTGCTCAGATTCAATTTCTATCTGTAAAACACTTGGGCATCAGTTTTCTGTTTGAGGGGAATTACACTGGCTTAGGAGCCAGGTGAACAAAGAAGGTGTAGCAGGGTACTCAGAGGACTCACTCTTTTGAAGTGCCACATAAAGGTCTCAGAGACCTGACCAAAAACACATTTAAACTGTTAATGACATCTTTGACCACTGCAAAAAAATTAGTAGCTAGAGCACTCAGGACCCTGTCTGAATAACTGGCAATGTGAATGTTGACATGATATTTTTATTTGGGTGTCTAAATACAGCTTTTACAAGACTAACTTTTGCCATCCCATTTTACATTGGGAAATGTAAAATCAACTTACGAATAAACAAAAATGTGCAAATTTAGAAAAGGGATGCCTTTCTTGTTCATGCAAATCATTATAATTGCAGCTGTTCTTACTACAATATTATTATTGTTGCTATTATTAATAATAATGTTATATCCTGCTAGTGCACACAAAGAGAATTGAAAGGTGTCCCTTCACTTTTTATGTCCAGCATTTTAAACACTGCACAGATAGATAGAGATACAGATTAGCAGACAACCCACGTGCTAAAGAGCTTGCAATTTAAATGAACAGGGCAGATAAAAGCTGTGTGTACACCAATTTTACTAGGTGACATGAATGATATGGTGGCAGCAAATGTCACATGTTAGTCCCACAATGCAATGATGGGAGTGGGAGGGAGGTGTTACACTGGAGCGCAGGATGTGCCAATACTGCTCAGCGCCATTGTCCATCCTGCAGGGCTGCAATCATGTCTTGAAGGCAGAACTCTTCACTGGGGCAGCACAGAGAGGCAGTGCCTCAGAAGAAATTCTTGAAAATATCCTTTGCTTGGTATGGCATAGTGTGGCCACGCTTTTTGTGCACAAAAAGGCCTGAAAAATGAAGTGCACACAACATAACAAATCCTTTAGTTTTAATCTAAGAATAATGGAAACTTATGTCACATTCAGCTAAAAATCTGCCTGTAAACTACACTGAGAGATAGAGGTGATAATTTGTAATTTACTGTTCTCCAGGATTGTTTGCAGCATCTTTACGCAGAGCAATTGAACCACTACAGAAAGCAGATCTAAAAGGTGAGCAAGTCACAAATCCTACTCCCAACTGAAACTGGTTAAAACAGAGTAAGCAAGAGGTTTGAAAACTGAGGAAGACAGCCAGTAAAAGGAGAAATACATCAATTAATAAAAGGCTCATTTTCAATATCTTTGTCCTGAGTATCAGTCCCATTGAACTGGATGAATTCACACAGTACAAGTTGGAGTGAGTATGGAGGGCACAATCCCTCTCTGAGAAGCTGCTGCACACCCAGGTCTGCTTCTGTGTGGCTCAGGCTTGTCCTTTTGAGAGCCCACACAAGCCCAGAATGAAAATCTCTTGTGTGCAAACTGGGGTCCATACAAGAGATGCATAAGGGACCTTTTGAACTAATATACTTGTAAAAAACTCGTTCAAATTTCAGTGGTTCTTTAATTTTTCTGCTTTTAAAATACAATTTACTTCATTTATTGGACAATGAAGTGCCTCTGTAATAAATCTAACATTAAAAAATCATTTCCAGCAAATTACTCCAATAAAATCAATGACAGTCAGGCTCAGCTGTAAAAACAAATAAATTACCTGCTATTGATAGGGTAGGCAGAGTTAATTGTCATTTAGAAAGGCTAAAAGGGATAAGGAAATCTAATAGAAGGAACACATTTATACAGCAAAAATGAGAAAACTGTGAAAGTTTTACCCTGACAGCTCCCATCCATAGGATTGACTTGGTCCCTGAGCAGCACAGGCAGTTGTTTTAAGTCTCAGTAGGACACTAGTATGTGCTTTGGATCTGTCAATATTTACCTGCTTCAGTGTTGCCTCGTGATCTTTTTACCTTTCATATATTGAAACCCCCAAACAGGATTTCTGGTAATAGGAAATGAAGAATTGATAGAATTGAACAATCCCATCTTCAGATTTTTTCAGCCAGGTTAAAAGCACTCTGACCCAATTCAGGCTTTTCAGTAGCTCCAACTATTAAAGAAATATAAAGCTGGGCGTTTGCTAGGGGGATTTGTCATTCTCTGATAACACAGTGATGATTTTATAGTTAAGACCCTCTTTCTAAAACAAATTTCTATTTATTTATTTTTAAAGCTGTCCAGCTGTTTCTGTGAGGACTCTAAAAATGACATTAACCTGATGTATTTCCATTACAGCAATGTAGTCTTTCTGCTTTCAGCACTTTTTTTCGAAAAACATTTTTTTTTATAACTCTTACTCGTGTTTATGCCTCCTAGTGGAGGTAAACAAAGAGAGACCAAAATGTTGGAAAGCCCATATGTTCAATGATAATTGTCCCTGAACTCTTATGGGAGGAAAGTTAATTCAGTTTTAAAATTGTAAATCTTGCTCTAGACTGCAGAGTAGCGCTATATCCAGTGACATAACAGGATATAAGGGCTTATTCACCAGAGAAGGCTTTTAAGCCCCCTGCGATGAATGCAAAATTCTCTGGAAATGAGCCATTTCCAAGATTTTGCAGAACTGAGCCCTTACTCTTTTGGTTTGGATGCTTCTTCAGTGACCTCAAGAGAGGAGACGACCTTACAGTCATCAATTCTGCATATCAACACTTCTAACAGGACAGGAATTTCTACCATGTCACTCTATAAACAAACAAACAAAAAAGAGCAAAGCAAACTCAATTTTGAGTAATCCCTAGCTACAACAGGGAATCAAAAACCAACAAACGTCAGACACAACCAAATACAGCAAAAATTTCAGGATTCTTTGACTGAAGCTGTTTGGTCCAGAGATGAGTGCAGTAACAGCCGCTGCAAATGTTTGCAGTAATAGACTGAAACCTGCATCTATTGGTAGATAACAGGGCTGGACACATCTTTCTAATAATTTATTCCTGGAAGCACTGCAACACGTGGCCACATGAAGAACAGGCAGTCCAGAAGCTGTGGGAAAAGGAATCTCTGGATCCAGGAAACACAGATGTGTCCTTAGGAAGATGGCATACCTGGTCCTTTGCATCATCTAAAGAACCTGTTAAACCCACATGTTAATGAAACATGCATGGCCAGGCTCTGGGTGGAAACGTAAGGTCTTGGAACTACCACTCTTTTTCTCATTTTGGAGTGGATGGCCCAAGTTTGCAAGTGTGCAAGGCCAGGTTGGATGGGGCTTCGAGCAACTTGGTCTAGTTAATGGTGTCCCTGGCCATGACAGGGGACTTGGAACTAGATGATCATTATGGCCCTTTGCAACCCAAACCATTCTGTGATTCTATGATTCTCTCACACTTAGGTGATTGCACATATGTTTTTCTTCAACACCACATGAATTCAATGACAATATGAATTTCTTTGTCTGAGGGAATTCTATTAATGCCTTCTCATTGTGTTCAGCAGCAAATTCTAAAACTTTGGGCCAATAATAAACAGATATCTGTTGCTTTTTTGCATTCCCTGTAAAAAAAATAGATTATAATTCCTTTATTTCCTTTTAGCCCCCAAATTAATTAAAATTTAAGATCTCTTAATATAATACATGTTAGCCTAACACATCTACTTCTGCTCAGATGAATCTCATTATGAGCGTGCTTGACTTCATAGTGCTTCCATAACCCCACAGACAAAATGGAGTCTAGCCCTAATGACTGGTCCTTGAAATTGCTGTACTCAGCATCTTAAGGAAACCATTGAATGGTCTGTCAGCCCATGGAAAGCTGTTCTTCTTGAGTCAATGACTGGGAAGAGACGTGTAGAGATCGGCTCTGTAGAAGAGAATGGTAAGAAAAGATGAAAAGGTGGTGAGCAGACATCCCACAGACCTCTCTCAGTGCCCTGCCCATTTTCCCAGGAGAACACCCTGCTATATGCTGATCTAAAATTTGTCCTTCAACTGGCTTCTGACATTTGAATCTAAGTTCAAACATGTAAAAGCACCTAAATAATATGTTGGCTTTCATACAGTGGGAAAAAAGAGGTAGAAATAATGGAGGAATCCACCCACAAAGGAAGAGGGAAAGCTTAGTTTTTGGTCAGTGAACAAGCATGAATGTACAATGCAGACAAACAGCTGAGGGAGGAATCTTCTGATCTGCCAGCAGGACTTATGAGACAATTCACAGAGTGCTTTGGCAAGGGGGCTGGGCACAGTGAGGAACTGAGGTTACTCTAGAGCTGTCGTCGTATGAGGGACAGATAAGGTATTATGGCCAGAGGGCCAACTGGATAGAAGATTATTGCAGTAGAAAGCTATGAAGTATACAGAAAATGACCCAATGGAAAATAAACTCATTAATTCCACTATTGATGGAACAGTTTGGTTTTTCCTATGTGGGAATGTTTGGAGTGGACATTCTTTGATTTCACCAGAAGTATATTCTATCTGAGCTGAAAGTTGTTCCTGCTGTGACTTAGTTCTAAACCACTTTTAAACCACTCCCAAAGGTTAAAAATACAAGCAGTTCAATAAAAATTGCTGTGCAAGGAGAAATATTGATTTGTGTACTCACTGCCACTACCTGTGTGGACACCTCTTCAGCAATGTGCAAACGCCTTCCACTTACTGGACACCAACAACCAACACCACTTTAGTCCTGTGGCCCACGGCACAACCCCTCTGGCCAGCTGACTTCATGGTGGAGCCTGCCCTCTAAGCAGTGCACTGTTTAAAGAGAAAGGATCTACAGGGATTATTGCACAAAATCCAAAATACGGCAGACACACACGCCTTCTTAGTAAGAGGGTGGACTTTTCTCAGTCCCAGCAAAGATTTTCTCTACAGCTGCTCTCTCTTGCATTTCCAGATGTGAATGACTGTGGTGAGAGAAACAGTCTATTTTTCCCTTTTTCAGAGTTAAAAAAAATAAGTAAAAATTTTGAATAAAATGAACATGCTTCTATCCTGTGGGAAGAGAGGATATTGTTTCCATCTGGCTCTACATGTCAGTTATGTGTCTACAAAGAAGTGTCTGAACAAGTTATTCTGGGGCATTGCTCATCTGAACTAAGATAGATATCTATTTAAGAAGGAAATTCAATTCACTCTGGAAGTGCCTTTTTTATTTCTCTCTTTCTTTCCACTGGATCTAGAAAGGACATGTAAGATGTAGACATCTGTGGTCAGGTAGAGGAATCCCAACTTCTTTTGCCAAATTTTACTTGCTGTCTGTCTGCCTACCTGTCCAATGGCTGCTCACCTTCTACTTCAGCTATTAGCAGATATTAAAAACTAAACACTATTCGGAGATGTAGTCATTATTCACCACGTATTTCAGTGTCATTTTAGTATTTTGAGCTATTCTTTGCTGTGGTGGTTCGTAATTACAATTCCCCATGCAGTTAGGTTACAGAGTGTAGAAAAGAAATTAAACATCAAACATTATTTTTCTTTAGAATAGCACTGGGGGAATATAAATGGGGAAGCAGGAAGAATTAAACAGATCTGCTAATCTGACAGTCACATTAAAGGTGAAATATATTGTGTGCATAGTTTTACCTAGATGACTGCATATTTTAAAAGTTCATTTTTCCTGCCTATGTTTCCAGATAATGGAATGATGAATTTTACAGATATGTAGGATCTGGTCCTTCACATATCATACTTGTGTCAAAAAACAGAACCATAAGTTCTGGGATAAAAGAATTTTCAAAATCTGTGACTAAATCAGTAGGCAAAGTCAATTCCTGAATTCATAAATAGTAGTTTGAATCAATAATTCTGCCAGACTCATATTCAGTAAAATAACATTATATTTTCAGTTCTACTGCTAGGGAGATATCTTGATATAAGAGATCAAATTCTTACCTTTATTTCACAACGAAAAACAAGAACTGTAGGGACACCTGAAGTAGGATGTCTCGTCTAAACCAACGCAGAAATCAGTAGAAAGGAAAATCTTTGATAAGTGTCATTAGAATGGCATCGTTTCTTTCTAATATCACGTGTTTCTCTCTTACCCCTTTACATTTGGTAAGAAAATAACATTTTTACTGCTTAGGAACAATGGTGTGGAGTTTCTATACTAATTTAAAAAATGACAAATCAGGCATAAAGTAGGCTTGAATACTTTATGGAACATATATAATTAATTGAACTTTTTTTTGTTTGCTTGTTTAACCAATGCCCTCAAATATAGCACAAATATTTGCAAATTGATCCAATTTTGAATTTATGCACTGCTACTGTAACGGTAATGTGGATTTTTTGTGGGTGATTTGTGAACGGGGAATACACTATTTCTGTACTCCAAACAAGTCCATTTTAAAGGTTGTTTTTTGCAATAAGTAAAAATTAAGCAGGAGGTTTGCTTTGCAAAACTCTATGAGAACAAAGTTCTAAAAATGTCTATGAAAGAATTATTTTAAAAATTTCCAAAAAGTGTTAGGCATGTGATTTTAAATTTCGCCATCCTTGAGCACCCATGAGAGATCAACTTAATCATTCAAACACAGAAACACAGAAAGGATAGGTTACAAATAGAGCACATTAAATGTCTCCTGAATTTAGCATGAAAATGTTAGAATGTATATTTAAGAATATTATGACATTTATGTAGTGGGTATGGAATTTATGCAGTGTATTATGTAAATGTAAACTATTTTACGTTACTTTAAACAAGTCAGTTGAGAAAACATGTAAGTATTTTATATTTTTTTACAAAATATGGTAATGGTAATATACCAGTGTAGTGTAAACAGTTATATAACAAGTATGTGTCATTCTAACAACACTTCTGATTATGATTAATTTGCACCCAAGTTTCAAGCTTCCAAGACTGTGTCTTGCCTTTTTACTGTGTGACTCCCTGCAGCAAAGAACAGTTTGCCACTAACAAATCAAATTGGTTACTCTGGACTACATTTTGTCTTTGGGGTGCCTGCAATTCTATAATACTTTATCCAGATAGGAAGTTTATGCTCTCCTTTCATTTATGGAAATAAATGCCTGGCCAGAGATCCACCAGTCAGGCCAGAACTGCTACTCTTAAAATGTTATTGTTATTCTCATAAGAGTTTTTCTTAAAACCCCTGTTTCAGAAGTCATTAGAAGGTAACCTTGATTTTTCCTTTCTAACATGAAGGTTTTCCTAATTATATATTTGTGTAGTAAAGTTTGAATATCAGACCCTCGAAGGTTCAAAAACAAGTAGGCAAACAAAGAGAAAATATATTTGTCATTTTGTTCTGCTTTGAACTAAGTGGCTATTTCAGCAAACTTTTTGCTTTTAATAAAAAGGCATGAGTCAAGATTTTTTAAACTAATTTTATTTCTTATACTAATATATGGTTTGGGGTTTTTTTTGGTATATCCTATGTTGTCAAATAAGCCTTTAAATGGTCAGAGTAAAGAAAATAGCTATGAAAATCAGCAACATATTAGTACATGAAAAATATAAAGTGTACTTTCTATATGCCGTTATAAGAAAGAAATTTTTTACAATGAGGGTAGTAAAACACTGGAGCAGGTTACCCAGAGAAGTGGTGGATGCCCCACTGCTGGAAACATTCAAGGCCAGGTTGGATGTGGCTCTGAGAAAACGGATCTAGCTGAATGTTCCTGCTCATTGCACGGGGGTGGGAAACAGATGATCTTTAAAGGAGACTTCCAACCCAAACCATTCTATACTTACGTGACTGTGTGGCAAAGACAGAGTTTAGAATACAAATGATTTTTCTGTGCTTGACTTCCAAAATTCTTTTTGCTGCAAACATTTACTTTTGTTTTCCCAATAGTGTTAAAATTTGGAGTTAAATTGAGATAAAACTGGAAACTTCTGCCCTGTAGCTTTCATGAGTTCTCTGGAGGTTGCTTTCATGACAGAGCTGTGGTTTCCTCTCTGCAGACATCTCACAGATTTCCCTGTGTTTTTTCTCATCTGTCAAATTGTTATGTACACCTGTAATAGACAGGAAATTTACTGGTGTGCAGTGATTCCAGTAATACCTGATGAAATTATACACCATGGATTCCAACAGACCTGTGCAGACTACAGTGATCCTCCACAGCCAAAAAAAGAATGAATTGAACATCAAATATATAAAATCTTCCCTTTATTCCCTTAATCACTGCTTCCTCTCTGACTGGCAAATTTACATAAGACTTTCATATCTGCAATTTCTTATCACAATTGAGTGATATGTTTAATTACATTTTACCCCTTTCTTAGGGAACATATCCTCTCAAACTCCCACTAGTCACACTTGCATTAGCATTATAATATAACTTGGAAGTTAAAAATTAAAATCTTTTTAAAAAGTAATTAATAAGCTTGTTGCAGCCAAAAGCTTCATTAGACACAAACAGACACAGTTATGCAGAATTAAATGGTAGGCAGGTTAAGACAAAGCTGAGAGTGTTATTGATCCCTTACCAACAGGTATGCACAATGGTGTACCACCACATCTATCAGTATATCTACATATGAGACGTTAGAGGAGATCCAGGGAGATTTACCAGGAAATGGAAGATAAATTCAGTGAACAGGGCGCTGTGACATCTACGGCTTCACAAGGGTTGGAATCAAACAGTAACCTGACATTTACTTAATGAAGATGGATATAATAGACTGCAATCTGTGCAACAAGAAGAGTTTTCTAAATAGGTACATTTTATTGCATTTTGCTGATGCATAGGGTTCCCTCTGCAGCAAAAATTTTTAGCCAATTTCATAAGTAAATGCGACTTTGTCTTGGAAAACTCTTAAATCTTTTCAGTTACTTGAACATCATGAAGTCACGAGCAGTACAAACCTTATCCCAGGATTACCTTGATTAAGGCACAAAACATTAAAAGCAAATTACTATGAAAGTATCAAACAATTTGCCCTTAATGTTTCAGTCATATCTGTAAAAAATATGACTTAAATCTAGTTTTATTAATAATACATATTTTAATTAAACGGCTAGAGGTGCATCTAGCAGGAAAAATTGAATCTTCACTGGATTTCACATACTTGTATGATTCATGGGCAGTAAATATGCAAAGCTTTATGCCCATAAGGCAATCACACTGCAAAGCTGATATGCATGTTTTTGTCTGAAAGAATGAAGTCTAGTAAGCCTTAGAAATAAAAATAATAGCAATAAAAATAATAACAACAATAAATGCTCTAAAAATTAATCTATTTTTGTAGATCTAATGCATTTCTAGATACAATCCTCATTTTTTTGCCAGCTGCATGATGTTGAAAACATATTTATTGTTGTTTTCATTAATCTCATTACACAAATTTTGCCTGTATGGGCATGTATATATGCACACACACTATCACAGCTTCAGCAATAAAACCATAGGATAAAAATTATCAGGCTACAGTAGCATAGAATGAAATGCTTTCATTACAAACTGGGGATTGAACAGTTCTGCAGTCTGCTGTTCTACTAACAAAGCCTCTCCTCATTTACATCAAGATTGGTTTTAAAGGTCTGACTCTGCATGCCTAGTTTGCTTTATCTTTTGTTCACTTCATCAAACATTCAGCTCGGTTATATTTAATGACTACTACACCATGCACACCACCAAAACCTCTCACCTGGTTGTGTCAAAACACAAAAGCAGACATGAAATAATTACAATCTACAATGCTTTTCTGAAGTAACTCTGTGGTGCCAAATTGCCACCTCTTATTGAGTGGAGCACAGCAACTGCTCATAACACCCCGCAATAGCACGGTGCAGTAAATGCACGCATATTAAGGATATTGACCTTTGCTGAAAGTACTAACAGGGTGAAACCGAGCTTAAACGCTTGCTTTTCAAATCTCAAACACTTGTCTAAAGACAGAACTATCATTGTCATCAGACTTTCCATCACTGCAGTGATCAAATGTTAATGAATGCCATCTCACAATGTCCTTATAGGAATATGAAGACCCCAGTCATGATCCCATTTCAGAGACAGAAGACTGATGAACCAAAAAAACTTTAGGTCCACATTTCTCCTGATTTAGAAAGGCCAGTCAGAGATGCACAAGTAATGGATTTAGCGTTTGGGTTGTTGGGGTATTTTTTCCTGGGATTGGTATTTTCATGTTGGATAAGCCCAGAGCACAGCTCTTGTTGTCACAGAAGTAACTGGGAGTTTCTGGTCTCTCTGCAACCCGTTGCATTGTGGCTGAGATAGCACGTCCATTAAAAAAAATTAAATAACTTATAACTCCATCTGAAACCTCGTTTAGCTAACACTTACAAAAAGTTTGATTATCAGAGAGATGGGTGAGGTTTTTTTCTTCTGAACAGAGATTACTCCTAGAAGTCTTGAGATTTTGCTGGACACTACTTTGTTTGCTAAGAGTTTTCTTGAATCCTGCTCTCCATCTGAAAAATGGTGACGCAGGGGCTAACTCAAACAGATAGGCCCCTATTGGCATTATAACCAGTTGATATTTGCAGCACTGACTTGGCCACTCTGTTCTGCATACAAACAGTTGAGGGGAAATATGAAGAAGGTTGTTGTATGAAAAAGGCGGAGGACTAAAATACTCAAGAACTACTGAAGAGAAGGATGCATCAGGCCTGAAAAATTTATGCCTTATTCTAAGGTGAAGAGAAAAATCTATTTCTATCTCTTATTCATAATCCTGAGCTCTCAATTTGGCTGAGGGATGAAATCAGTCATTTTTGGAAGTAAACTGAGGTGAAATGCTACTATCCTATTTGGTATTTCAGGGATAGTCAAGTCCATATTCTTCTGTGATCAGAAGCAGCAATTTTAGTCTAAATACTTTCTGCTTTCTAAGGGAGCATGCTGTGCACGGCTACGGCATATTTTTGGATATTTTCTCTCAATTTCACCTCTTCAAACTGTCCTACCTCATGTTATTTGCATAAATATACGTATTTTATATATATATATATATATATATTGCATAAGTTCACTGGACTAGGGAGTAACCACAGTTCCTGATGCTGAATGTTTGAACCAACAATTAAATTTACAAAAATAAAAACATGAACCTCCTGCATGAAGGCTGCATTTTAAAACAGTATCTGGAAAATAGTGGGTGAACTGGCATGGAGGCAGAATCAACTAAAAAATGGAACTTCAGACAGCATCCTTGGCACTTCAGGCTTTTTCATCTTCCTTTTACTTTCACATGTGTGCATCTCAGGGCTTGCTCTGGAGCAACACTGAAGCCCCAGAGCCTATGAATCCTCTAAAATATGTTCATCTTCGTTTGAAGAAGGGGGAGTATTTCTTCACTCTACTTAAGAGAAACTCTGCCATAACCTATACC
The DNA here is from genome assembly GCA_013397865.1 of Struthidea cinerea. Lineage (NCBI taxonomy): Eukaryota > Metazoa > Chordata > Aves > Passeriformes > Corcoracidae > Struthidea > Struthidea cinerea. The sequence goes on from VZTI01000609.1 coordinate 256,880, forward strand.
ATTTCCTTCTTAGCCTGGACCAGTCCACAGACCTCACTGATTCCATCCACAAGAGCTGAGTCTCTGTTCTCCCCTGCGACAAGGCAATACTGTCTCCCCACTCAAGTTAACCATTCCATCTGTCACAGTGACTTTAAGGTAAATAGAAAGGAGTTTTACTCTGGGTCTTTCAGCTCATCTCTTGCAAATCACTGAAAAATTTGTGTCTTGTGTCACTAAGGTGACAGATGCCAGATGTCAGCACAGTACAGAAGGTTGAGTCCTGGGGGCACATTGAGCCTGAAGTGAGCACACCACCCTCAACCCATCAAAGACCAGGTAATTCTGCCTTGATTTCACCATCCAGACAGGTTCAGCTGTGATGAGCTACTCACAATATGTTGAGTAACGTATTAAGTATCAAATATATTAAGTAATTAATCCAATTGCTTTTCAGTTAAATTGCAGCAGCTATAACCTCCATAGCAAATACAATGTCTGAAATTTAACAGCTTAACCATGGGTTGCTACAAGGGTGAAGAGGAGAAAATCTTGTGTACCCACCATGGGCATGAATGTAATTATTTCAGTTTCATTCTGCAATTTGACCAACAGTCAGCAGCACAGAGCACTTACCTGTACAATTTCCCTGGCAGTTTAGCTCTGGATGTATCCAGACTGTTCTTATTGATTCTCAGGAGACCAATAAAACAAACTTATAGGCTATGAAATAATATTTTCTTTGGGAGGAAGCAATGTGAATGTACCTGAACTGTGTTTAGCCATTTATCAATTAGCACAAAAAGTATCACTGCTTTCAGCCCATATTGTTTCAATCACTAATGTCACTAATGTGGCATTATTATGCTTCTATTTACATCGGAAGAAAATGAATGCTGCATGTCATCTTGCTTTTAATATGATGCTACAAGACAAGTGAATGAGTCTTGCAAGACTAGTATTTTAGTGTATCAAGAATTGTTCTTAAATAGTTGATTCATTGTGATTTTATATTGCTTTGATTTACAAATAGCTCAGTAGTAAGCACTCCAAAGTACGAAGTTCATTATATTAATTAGATATGTTTATACACTCAGGAAAGTGACAAAATAAACCGATGGCAAAACATAAAATTATGAGACAGTATAGATTTCAAGCAATTGCAGAAATAATTTATAAATTGTAGTAGTGATAAAAGTACACAGACATTATTATTTTCTAAATTGTTTTGTTATAACATTTCATGGACATAGTAAGTAGGTCTTCCCAATGGAAAAGGAAAACTTATGAAAATGAATTTCATGAAGAAGGAGTGGAGGAATTCAAATATGTAGGGTATGGATTTCAAAGGCACTGAGCTTTGATTTTGAGCTCTCTTTCAAGTGAAGTCAGCTGTGAAACTGTTATCAACTTCCACAGGAGCAGAGCCACTCCCACATCCATGTGTCCAGCAATTCCACCTGTGAATCCTGAAATACATTTAGGTCTCAGTGAGACACATTCAGCAGATCTGACGAGTGGAAGATAATGAGAGAAACGCTTTTGTGATTCTTGCAAACAAGAACCAGAAGAAAACAGAAAGAAAACAGAACAACCATCTGTGATTTGGAAATTATTCCTGATACACAGCACCCCAAAAATCTATTGATCTGTGACTAAATTGCTGATTTTGGACACAATGAATGTAATCAGTCTTCTCCAATGGCTGCTAGGAATGACCAGACCTTTTCCAGTCATACACAGTGGATGGGAGAAGATGAAGGAAGAACACAAGGATGTCTGAGTTCCTTGTCTAAATTGCCTTCAAAGAGATCTGTTGCTCTGCATGGATTGCAGAATGGAGGAGAGGTTTGGCTTCTTTCTCCCCCTCCAGCCCTCCAGCATTACTCCAGCAAACGTTGGAGTCCTAGACGTCTCGCATGATATTACACCCCACACAGTCCCAGGACATGTAGTTTCACACTCCTCCTGAAAACTGCAGCTGAACACCCTCTCACCTGCAAAAAACCCAAGCCCCACAAGATTTATAGAAGTGAGATCCCATGGATATCACAGAACTCCAAAGGAGATCCAGAGAAAAACACTATCTGATGAGGATGTTCAGATTAGTTCCAGAGGTAGCTGGCTCTCAGCACTGTAACACAAAGCAGTCTCTGTAACCTGTGCTTTGGGCAAGGGTACAATAATATAAATCTACCTACACTTTCTGCATAAGCAGAATAACAAAATTGCTTTTATACATCCACAAAGCTCTGCTTTATTTTTCAATTTCCTTCACAAATATGATGTTAACTCCCCAAATCAAGCTTTAGGTTACCCAAGCTGCAATTTATTTTCTATTAATAAGAGACAGGTTTTAGAATTAACTCCAACATAGTGAATCAATGCATTTATAGACCCACAGATATGACTGAAGGCAGGACTGAATGAATTTTACTCAATCCCTCCTGACAGTCATTAGTCCATTCAGCTTTTAAAAATGTCAGTGATGAAGACTTCATGAATTCCCCAAACAGTATATGCCAGTTAACAACTACTCTGGTTTTATTTTGTAGTGATCTCATCACCATCAGAACCAACTAGATGTATGAAGCTATTGTGTGACCTTGAAGGTACCCCTTAAAATCTTACTGGTTTGATACGACATAGCAGGACACAAACATTGTGCAACTCATGAAGCACCCTGCCTCCACAAATCATCCTGAAGCAGTTTAACCTGCCAAACATCTATTTTCAAAAACCACTTCAGCTATCATCTCAGCAACTCACTTTAGGAAGAAAAGAATTGGCTTTCTCAAGAGCTATTCAAGATTATACAGTGCTTGCACAAAGCCAGGGTATTTAGTTCCCTCACTGAAAGAAAGAAGTAGACTAGGTCCTAGCTGCTCTCCAAAGATGATTATTCATCTCTCTTCGACAGGACTTATTTAAGTACATTGGGGTGGTTAGAAACACAAGCACTTCATCTGATTGCCTAAAGTTTGGTATAATGAATCCCACACAATACTCTTTCCTAGAGGTATGTGCAGCAGGATATATAATTTTGTTCTCTTTTTTATTCTCTCATTGGATTCCTGGTGGCTGGACTTGTCCAAAGCATCTGACACTGTCCTGCATGACATTCTTGCCTCTACACCAGAGAGACATGGATTTGATGAAGGAAACACTGAGTGGATAAGGCATTGGTTGGAGGCCACACTTAAAGAACTGCAGCCAATGACTTTGTGTCTAGGCAGAGACCAGACACTACTGGCATTCCTCAGGGACTAGTAGTGGGACCATCACTGTTTAACATCTTTGACAGTAACACAGACAGGGGGATTGAGTTCACTGCCAGCAAATTTTCCAACAACTTTGCCAAACTATATGGTGTGGTTGACATGCTGGAGGGAAGGGATAACACCCAGAAAGACGTTAGCAGGCTTGACATGGTCCCTTCCAACCCAAACCAGATCACAAAGTATGGCAATGCAAGTAAATAATAGACTGAAACTACAGAGCATGAGGCTTTTAGCTCAAAAAAAAATCCAACCCCACAACACATTCACTTAAGTGTTTCTCAAATGTGTCATGTGTCTCGAATGTGTCATGTCCTATTATATCCAGTCACAGTAACCTAATGTGACCAACTGACTCTAAACAGGCTGGAGAAAAAGCCTGATCTTAAGCCAGATGCAAAAGAAAAAGATGATGCATGAAGAAGACTGTATGTTGTACGGTTAACTGGTGGAGTTCTAGATAAATAATATTCACTCACAGAAATAAGATACATACAGAGCAAAAAAAAGTGTTCAAAGTAAAAGTAAGAATTTTCCCTAACACACATGTAGAATAATTTATTGGAGCACCTTGGAATTGTGCAAATATGATTTATAGAGAAGTATTACATCTTACAAAATTCATACTCTTCAAAATAAATTCCATTTTAAAATACTATGGAGAAACAAGAACATGTTTGTGCACAAGAACTGATGTGTACAAAGATCGCCGAGGAAGTGTACTGGAAGAAGGAATAACTGTGCCTGTTGTTAAGGTTTTTTACACTTCCCTGCAGTATAGGATTCATCTCACTATTTAAAATCTATTTATTGACTTCTAAGCCAATCATATAAGATTCTGTCCAAGAAGGAAAATGAGCACCTCTCGGGTTTAGCTCATGCTACCCATGTTAGAAACCTTAAGTTAGCTGATGTTAATTTCAGCATACAAGGTAGTTCTATGCCATTGTAGCTAATTTTTCTTTTTACTAAATGTGGATTCAGATCTCTCTGAGCTGACAGCAACACTCAAAACTGGGATTTATGCCCACCACTGTTCCTCATAACACTCTTTGCAATTTCCCGCAGGAAAGTACAAAATCACGTGAATATGGAGAACTCTTCTCTTGTTTTAAGACCCTGGTCTTCAATGTGGTAATAAATAGATAGATAAAATACCATTTTTAAAACATTCTTCAGACATTGTTATTTCTGTGAAAGTATTAAGAATGTTGTAAAAAACACCCCAACACCTTTGTTATTTAGGAAGATTACATGGTATGTGATTAACAATTTAATTGAAAGTGGATTTGAAGAATTTCATGGTAGTATTTAGCAATCTCATCTATTTTACCCTGTTTTACGTCAGAACAGGAATGTATTGTTGAAGTGAACTCCCTGGTCATCCTCACCTGCTGTCTTGATTCACACCGTGGTGTGACTGCAGGGAGCCATCGTTTTCAGAAGGAGCTGTTCTTCAGGAACCGCCTTACATCCTTTCACAGCTGAGGTGGGCAACATTCAGGATGAGAACAGAACCCTTCCAAAGTCAACTCCCACTCCAAAAAGGTCAGTGTGGATGTCACTGCAGTTGGTCACTTGCAACAATTTTCCCTATGGGTCTGTTCCTACTGCTCTTCTAATGCAGGTGTAGTCCCAAAGAATCTAAAAAGAACAAAGTACTAGTTTTATCAAAGTAAATTAAGATGACTGATTTATAGAGGAATGCAGAAGCTTGCAAGTATGATTTTATGATTATAAGTTTCAGCAGATGTGATCAGTGTTTCTCTACTGCAGAAATTAGAACACAACACTGGTCATTTTCACTTGTTTAACTTGTAGATTAGGGTAAATTTTAGTTGTTTTCTTCCATTTGCCTTGGGGGTTCAGTTGAAATCCCCAAAGAAGAGAAGATTCAATGCCCCCAACAGCAGAATCGTGTATGTCTGCTGCTGGCGAACAGAAGTGCTGAGCTGCTGACAGCTCTAAGTAAATGGGATCATTTAAAAGATTGCACATACTCTGTGCATTTCTGCTCTTTATCGTTCTTATCTCACCATGAACAGAGATAGTTACACTGATTCATGGTTGGTGGCACAATGCCACAAACTGACATCTCACAGAAGTAAAAATAAATCAATAATCCTTCTGTAGGAACTAGAAGAGCACTGCCCACGATCAAATTTACTCCAAGTTTACAGATACCTTATTAACTACCCAAATCAAGTGCATATTTTAAATAATGCATAGCAATGTGATCAAGATGAGAAGGTTGGTGAAATGATGCCATTTGTTTGCTTCATACAAAAATTGGGTTCCATCAACTTAATGCCTTTTTTCCTCCATCTAAATTTAATATGTTTAATTTCAGAGTGAGTTTTGATCAATGTGTCCAAATGACTTTTAAATGCTTAGATAAGGTTTTATCAGTCTTCATTTTTCTCACTGGAGCCTAGGTAATATGCTCAGTGTTATAAAAAATCAGTAGCTCATTCCTGCTTTTAAAAGAAAGAAAAAAAAAAAAAGAGGATTAATGGAACCAAAAGAAAGGTTTTGTTTAAATTATCTGCTGTTTACAGATTTTAAAAGTGCCCTAAATGTAATACAGCATAAACATTCTTTCCTTATTTCACTTATGACTACTTCCTAGATCAATCCTCTTACCCACCAGTGTATTCTCTTCCAGTTTCTTATGCATCTTTCTTATTGAATAGTCCTTTGTTTCTCAACAGATTGTTTAGGTTTTTAATATTGTTAGTGTTGAGAGATAAACGTTTTCGTACATATTGGAGAGTAATAAATTGTGTTGAACATTGATAAACTAACGCAATTACTAGCAAGGTCACAGAGTCAGCTAATTTAGAAATATCAGTACTCGGATTTTGAGTTGTCCCCTGGAGAACTGCAGCCACTTTATTAAAGCAGGAGGGTGAGGAGAAAATGGTACATTAGGATTGATCTTTTGATCTAATTGTGGACCTCTGCCATTCCTTGTTTGACCAAAAGTGCTTAGCAAGCAAGAGGAAACACAGTTCAACTAATTGAGGAACATCCCTTAAAAGCCAAAGGGATTGTGGGAAAAAGAAACAAATTGCAATTTGTACAGTTTTATGGTGTTAGTTATCAATGAAAAGGTGTAAATACTGTACAATTAATCTTTGCTTTTCACATGGGAATTTTTGAGGTTTTCAGACATATCAAATCATATTTCCAATATGTTCAAGAATTTAAATTTCTTGTACTGCTGAAGTCCCAATTAGGCAATATTGAAAAAGAGTAATATTTTCTATGTTGTGACTTATTTTCAAAGAATTAATACGAGACCCCTGCAATAGCACTCAGTCACTAGACAACAGGCTCTACTGTTGGACAACATCAGAAAAGCCATGGAACATTCCTATTGCACGAGAAAAGCGAAAAAAGTCCATCTGCTTCTGAGAGTTAAACTGACGCACGTATTCAAATTAAAATGCATTTTCATCTATGAAAGATGATTTCATTTGCATTTTTTGACCTCTCTCTAACTGATGTGTACCTGTTTATTTTTCTATACTGGAATGGCTAGTATGATGCTGTGGTGGTGTATTATCCCATCCGCCCCCCAGGCCGCACTATGATCTGAGGAGTGACCTTAAAACACTCATTTGTGACAAACACAGCTTTAAAAGGTGTGTATTAATTAGTGGGTTGGCATCCTAGAACTAAGGGTAATGAGAATGGGAAATGTACCATTATCTCTGTAGTACTGTTTTAATTTGATTCTAGACAGTAACAACTGGGAATCATCACTTTCTGAAAGGCAATTGGCTGCCTAACTCAAATAAACAGAGAAAGTTATTTATTAAAGGACACATAGAAACTACACCAAAATAATATTATCATCATAGATAGTGTGTAATCATCATATGTGTTGGGAAAATTGTGTTGGCATTCTCTCTTTCTCTCTTTGTTTCTTTCGTTCTTTCTTCCCTCTCTCCCTCCATCTCTCTGTCCCCCTTACCCCCCTCTTTTTTCCTAAGTTGTTTCAGCATAAACAGATGTGGGAACAAAGCACTCATATTGATGCTAAAAACTGCAGGAGGAGAATGCTTCAGACCTATTTCTGTTCGGAGATTTTGGGCTTTATCTCTTTTTCATGTTGACATTATTTCATGGACAGTCAGAGACATCAGGACACAGCTGCAGATCTTGACATCTACATTTAGACACATCTAGGCACTATGAGGCATGTGTTCAAGGAGAGATGGATATCTAACCTCTTACTGTAGTCAGCTGGGAACAAGGCACAGTCAGAAGGCTCTGGAAAGCTATTCAGCAGAACATATGAAGATGAGCATAGACTGTATTGACTACTCCACTGCCTGTATGATGATACCCAGTGCAGTCTGAAAGTACCTAATGCCATGGCAGTGTGGTGCTATGCACAATTTACCTGACTTTTCAGCCATCTAGTGTATACTTCTGCAGCCTGCAGATTCAATTCTCCTGTCTGTGTTGGAATGAAACAGGGTAACCACTGACTCAGTATTACTGAAATATCATGAAAAAATTTAAATGTAACTGAATAGAAAAAGAAATGAAAATATTTGTCCCAGTTTGGACAGATTTGGAGGAAGATATCTTCTGATAGAAGGCAGGTTACAACTGATAGAAGGCAGGCTACTGATAGAAGGCAGGTTACTCTAAGTAAAATTTCAGGGTTCTGTCATGCAGTAAGTACTAAAATCACTTTGGTTTTTTCGGCTTTTTGGTTTGTATGATCCTGATGTGAAATGAAATCAGATTTTAGAAGTTTAAATTTCCTGATGATTTTTTTTTACTTCCATAGTCAATCACTGGCTTCAGTAGAGAAGTGGTGGTCAGTCATCCTTACAGATTAGAATTCAGTTTTTCTGAATTTATAGACCCACAGATATGACTGAAGGCAGGACTGAAAAACAACAACCCAAAACATAACCATTAAGACATTCCTTCAAAACACTAAATTTGAAAAAGTAATGTTTTGTATTATGGGTCTTAAGAAAATCTCTATGGCTCAGGTGTTAATATGACCCTATTACAGACAGTCCCTCTTACTGCCACAGGCTTGTGCAGAGGTGTGAGCCACCAGGGTTTAGTATGCGTTCAGATGGAAACATATCTTCTTTCAGTTCCCATGAGAAACACTTTTGTCCTTATGAAATCTACAAAAAATTCCCAATTTACATTTGTTAATTAGAAAGCTTTATTCTAAATAGACTAATTAATTACAGGCACATTTACATTTTAAATTTAAGTGATTATTTTAGAGGATTTTGTAGACTCCTAATTACAAGTGTTGTTGTTCTCATTAGGATTTCGAGTGCTGTCCCAAATGAAAATGGCAATTGATCTACGAAGCCCCACAGAGTCATCCAGTTTAACTAGTTCTGTGTACTGCCTAATGCGCACACACAGACGCTGCTGTGTGACCCCGTGCATTCCAGAGCCAAATCACTGTGGAAAAATACCTCTTTCTGACAGAACGCAAAGCAGTCACCCAAGTTCCTGCAGAGTACGAGCGGAGTACAAGTCGTCCAAGAGGAAAAAGAACTTGACAGTCATGCTGCTCAGCTTGAACAGGAGTACAGAGATCACAATAAATAAAGGACTTTTGGTTAAAGATCAGATATATTAAAAATATATAAGGCTATTCAGAGACTTCTATAGAAGTTATGGCTTACATAAACAAGCTGCCAACATGAGCAGAGCAAGTACTGATAGTTCTTTTGTAAAGAATTGGAAAAAGAAGGTCACAAAATAGGGAAGAATTATACAGCAGCAATAAAGTTCCTTGGAAAGCTTTTGATCTTATACTATTCTGCAGGTGCTTATTCCTGGAATTGTATCCAATTGGCATAAATACAAACAATAGTAATAATTATATTAATAGTAGTATTATAGTAAAATTGTCACCATCATATCATCATCATCATCATCATTATCTACTAATGCAGTGAAATGAAAGTTAAAATTACTTCCTTTTATAGTCTAGGGAACCTGCTACCTATGTACTGGTTGGGGAATGTAAAAATATCACTCACATCCTTTTAAAATGAAGAGTCAAAACCCAGTAAAAAAGTTTTGCAGAGGGAGTATGTACTCAACCTGTTTTCCAACAGTTTGACTGAGAGATCCAAAAGAATAAGAATTATCCTGTCATTCCTGCCATCTGTGAATTCTTGGGGTGTCTGCGAGGAAGGCTGGGTGCCTCAACTCCTCCCTGGTGAATGACTAATTAGCCATTAGAACAGAACTGCCTCTGCAGAAAAGACTCTTTTCCCCCATCACAGTATTTTACAACTCGGCTAATGAGGCCAGGTCACCAGGAACCCGTTGGGAATCTCATCTGCTCGCAGTACTGTTTCTGTCCAAGAAGCAATTGAGGGTGAAGATCTTCCTCAAAATTACCCAGTCCCTTTATTTAGACATGCATGGACTATTTTAGTTTGAGGAAAACTACTGCAGCAGAGGACTTCCTCTGGCCACAAAAAAATGGAGCATATATACACTTGACATAGTACAGACCCAAAAATACATTTTAAAGTCCTCATTTTTTTCTGTCAAGCTCAAGAAACAAAGTTTCATACAGCTCTAACAGCATTGCAACTGCTCCAGATACTGTGCTTTCCTGCAGCCTTTTCCTGATGCCAAGCCTTTGAACACTTTGGTTCATACTAAGGAAGAGACATTCATAAAATAAAGCTGAAAATGCAGAAATATCTTAATTTCTTTGGGCCAGAGGGAATAGACACAGAACAGATGAGGAGATTTGACTCTGGAGTCAAGGACATGAGAATGAATAGTCTCCTGAAAAGGACACAGCACTGGTCAGTCATGAACATGTTTTCACAAAATAATTAACTCCGATCTTCCTTAGTCTTGGTCCCATTCACAATTAACCTGTGCAGTTTGGCTATCAACTTACATTGCAACTGATCTCCCATGGTTCTGGACAGCTCAGGTGGACTTTGAAATGAAACTATAGCCAGGGGGTCTCCTCTTTGAATTCAGACTTCAGTGAGGGAGCTGATCTCAGTGTCCAGAATAGCTCCTATTGTTCCAAGTCAGCTGGAGCTTACATCAACATTGTACAACGTTGCACTGGAGATGAATCTTTACTTTTCTCATTTTACCAGGAACCATAAGAGTAGTGTGTGGAGGTCAAGGAAGATACCCTACCCTGTGTACATATTATGTCATTGAACACCTATATTTAGGTAACTAAATCCCATTTTGATAGTCATAAATTCCTGTCATGATCAGGACTTAATTTGTATTGTGCATAAAGACATTCTGTGATGTGTTGCAAAGAAAGATGGTAAGCACTGCAGGAAAAATCCCAATAATATTATTGTTTGCAACACAACCCAAAGATGCAGAATGGAAATTCTAATAACCTCAAACCCCATCAATATTCACACCCAGAAAAATATTAAAGAGAAAGGGAAAAAAAAAACAACAACCCAAAACATAACCATTAAGACATTCCTTCAAAACACTAATTTGCACCAAGAAACTAATTACCAGCATCCATCCTAGATGTTTTGTCCTCATCCTTGGTTTTATTTACTGTTTAATGAAGTTGGTTTTCTGTTTTCTTTCATGAGGCAAATGATGAGGTACAGCAAATGACACCAGAAAATTACAAACTAATCCCTTCAAGATATACAAGGAGACAGAGAATCCATTCCACATGATCAGAAATTACAAAGTGATAATAATAGCAGGTTTGATGGAGGTTATGTCTCACAGCTCTTTAGGTCAGATAATAATATGCTATGTCATTAAGCTGCAGTATCACTTTCCTGACTATTGTAATTGATGGTTCATGATAAGGATATACTATAAAGCAAGTAGTATGTTTTGAAAACCCATCTACAAGATTGAGATGTGCTTTCTGTAAGCTCTGCATTTCTCTTTGCTCTTCCTTAGGCTATTTCTTTGCCTTTCTGAGTCATGAATAATAAACACAAGCACCTTTATTTGACAGTTCAAAGTAATCTAGCAAATTACACACGTGTGCATGCATATTCATCAACACTTACACAGTAGCATGCACATAGATGGCATTCCTTACAAATAGCATCCAACAGTTACATATATGTACACACACACTGTCATGTATGTGTATTCAAAGAGAGCAAGAGAGTGAAAGAAAGTGAGGAGAATTGTTTATTTCATTTTAGAAATCTTGGCTACTGTGCTGATAAGCTTTGCCAGTACAGCTAAATAAAAGAGGCCTCAGGAACAGAGGGATGGGGGCACTCTGCTCTAGCTGACCACACAGCTTAAGTGTCACCTCCCAGTAATTGTCTAGTTTAATTGTCTGCCTCACAGAAACATTTTCAACTACTCAAACTACTTCTCTTCCAACCACAGTTTGGGAAACAGTTTATCTAGAAATCAAGACATAAACAAAATATTCTGGTTTATGGCCCAAGGGGCAGCATGTAAAGCCAAGGGAAAACACAGGTAGGGATAATGGGGACATAGCCTATCTGCTCTAGAGGGTGCTATCTTGAGCTAAGTGAGTGACCTTCAGTTCTAACATCCAGCTCTCAGTGATGCCATGATGATTTTTTGCCTTTTCTTTTAAACCCCTGTTATGCCTTTTTACAACTTCTGTACTTTTAGTGCTTTAGCCTACATTCTTAGACTTGTCCGTTAAGCTAGGAGACTAAACATTTTAGAGGTTTCGTAGTCAGGGATCAATATGCCCCAGACCCCAAGGTCCTCTCCAGAACGCATTTTGTAAACTAAGATAGAACTATCCAGGGGAAGGTTCCTTGGGGAGGGGGGCTCACTCAAGCCTCCCAATGGGGAATTTTTTATAAATATGCTAATTAGTAAGACCTATAATGTAATACCAGATCTTTTGGGGGGGTGCATTGCAGTGTGCATTGAGGTGCATTTGACCTGGACGTAGTGCACCTAAGGATCCTAAAAATAAATACCAAGATAAAATCCCTTTTTCCCTTCTAACCATGTTTGACTCTTGATTTTCAGACTAGGGAAAGGCATCATCAGCATTATGAGGGATGTCCAGCTCATGCCACTTGGCTCTAGGGCTGGGAAGAGTTCCTCTTCTTTTTGGTTTGTGGTTGGTTTTTTTTTTTTTTGTTTGGTTCAGCAGCATAGAAAAATCACAGAAGTATATTTAGATCACTTTTTACTGAATGTGCTCCAAAAGAGCCCAGGTCATGGCACTGCACTGGCAGGGTACTCAGTAAAAATGCAATTGTTTTGACACATTTGGATGTGGCTTTCCGTAAATTTCTTGCATGTCGATAAAAAGCATGTTTGTTAGCTTCAATCCCCCTGAGCTGACAGTCATCCCAATAGTATGTCTACCATAAGTATGGGAAGAGGTGTGTGCCATCCCTTTTCACATAAGACCACAGGATTTCACCCTGGATGGACCATCCAGTTTTAAGAGTGGTCACATATTTTGGATCCTTTTCACGTCTTGGTTCTGGATACATCTTTTGCAATGGTCTTATCTATGACCCACAAAACCAATATACTGCATGACCTCAGAGACTCAGAAAAAGATTACGGAGTTTGTAGTGTGGATTTCAGTAGCATATGACTTAACGATGTATGACTCAGTTTGGTACCTTAGGACAGGTCTGCGTTACGATTGCTTTGGCAGTGTGCAGTACCAGGATCCCTGCCTGGGAACAGTTGGCCTGTGAATATTGTTTATACCAGTGAAACCAGCTTAACAGCACTTTTCAGTCTTGCATTAAGAAAGTGAACTACATCAAACTGGAATAAGGGCAGTTGTGCTGCTGCTACTACCCTAGAGGTGTTTGCCAGCAGAACTGTGCCAGTCTCAGTGCACAATACCCCAAGGCTGCATCATTCATGGCTTCTGGAAAGATATTCCTCCACTTCTCCAAGAGTAATGAATTTTTTTTGTCATTCCTTGGCTTACCAGCTAAAGATTACTGTGAGTGTATTAAAATGAGAAAGTTAAAAAGAAAAAATTTGTTTTTTAGGATAAAGTTGTAACTTCAACCTATGGACTATCTTGATCAACATATCTGAATTATGTTCTTAAGTATTTTGAAGGCATTTCTCAACTCACAGGATCTCAAGCTAGGATTCATACCTAGATGGAGAAGCTGGGACTTTTTAATCTTTATGAAGTGTTGCTAAAATTCCACAATGCCAACATCTCTTCTGTATATTTGTGTACAATTTCAACAAAGATCCTAAATTTTAAGAATGACTGATCTAGATAAAAGCTATAAACCATCATATGTTGCAGGTATATGTGTGTTTATGCATACATTAAGTATTATTTACCCTACTAAATGTTTCCAGCAGTATTTATAAGCCAATTATTAGATATTTAAAAGTAAAAATGCAACTTTTAAAACTATTCACTTTAATAATTAGGGTGACTATAAGAGGCTACAGTAATTGTACAGAACTGTTGCATTTCAAAGAGGAGAAATTATAAATGACAGTAACCCTTTATCAATTCATTCCAAGTCAGTTAATTAAACCTGGAATTATTTAAATAAGGTGACAGTCAAAGGAAAAGGTCAATGTTCCCAACACTTCAATAGGTCTTCCTCATCTCTGGAGTTTAATTAACTCATTTTGAACAGAATGGTCAAAAGTATGCTAAAACTCATAATTCCTTCCCTGTTTTTTAAATGCAAAATCTAATTCTCCCTAGGTCTGCACAGTGGCTTTTCGAACCACCAGCAAGTGAAGGAAGTTCTATCCTCCTCTACACCTGGAATCCAAAGGAGCTGAAGTGGCGCCTCACTAGTCCATGACTAACACCTCCTGCTCCTGCAGAGTCCCCATGGCAGTGGTTATGCTTGCCTTTACGTCAGAACATCTGCACATCTCTTTAGTCTGGGACTAAAGGAGCTGCTGGCCTCTCCATTGACCTGCTCTCACTCCAACATTCTGGCATCACAAAGACCCATCTGCCTTGAACATAGCTGCTAGAGACAGATTCATGTCACTGATTATTTCCCTCTCTCGACCTCACCTGCCCACACTCCATTTCTGCTCAAGAATTCAATCTCTTGATGTGTGAAATTGTGCTGGGAGTCACATGTTGAAACATACATGAAGAGCTTGACTGAGGTGCTGAAACAGAGCATGGGTCCAGAGAGAGTTGAGGGAAACCCTAGAAATAGAAGTCTACAGAGAAAAAATTTTGGAGGCTGCTAACCGAAATAAATTTAAAATTATGAGCTGGGGTTTGCTGTTTCTTTCCACTTCAAAAATTGAATGAATAGAATTACACTGAAGAGAAACAAGACCCTAAGATAAACAACCGTCTTACAAGAGCAACCTGAAAGACCCTGGATCTTTGGTTAGTCCCTTTCAAAGGAGCAATGGCAGAGATGCCTCCATTGTAAGTGCTTACACCCATGCTTAACCCAGGGAGAAATGGTAGGATGCAAATGCTTGTCAATGCACCAGCTATTTCGTGGTGACTTTTTGTGTTTTTACATTCTCTCAACATTAAGCAAATCTTAGTGAGCTAAAGGTATAACACCTCATCCATGACGGAATGTACATAACCTGTGCACCATGGAAAAGTGGAGGTGCCATAAATGCATTTGTAACACTGTGACATCTCTCATTATTACTGTAATTTTCAGGGAATAAGGAATTTTATGCCAACAAATTTTTTTTCCTAATTTTCAGACCATGTACAATTGATCTTAAGCATTTAATATAGACTTGAAAGGAGATGAAAAATATTTTACAAAAAAAAACCAAGAAATCTGACACCTTATACTACTGTATTTTTTAATTATTTTGTTGCAAAATGCAATGTAAAATTGTACAGTCATGGTGACCAAAGAATGTCAGCGTGATTTTCCTAACTGAAAAACAAATTTGTAAATAAGGTCTTATTTAATTATATCTGTGTAGTTTTACATAAGATCCTTGTTCCTGTTGCACTCTGGAATCCAACAGTATCATGAGAGGTAACCCTCACATGGGGCAGTCTATCTTTTGATTAAGGAAAAATATCTTTTGCTTTAAGAACATTTTTGTGTGATGAAAGCTGATTCCACTCTGTAAAGTGTTTACTTGTTTTAAAAAATGACTCGAGCCCTTCCCTTTTGTCTGATAACTTATACCTTATTTTTTCCTTTGACTTTTTATGCTGTTTCCTTTGTTTTCTCTTTAAAACATGCTATTACTCTTTTATTACTCCTTTTTTTAATCCAGGCACAGATACTGCCTCCAGACAAGTTTGGTTTTCCTTGTGCTTTTTGCCTCTTTATGTCTTAGCAAACTGTGAGCAGTTTCATTAGTAAGCCAAACCTTATGCTTCATGGCAGTTTACATTAAAAATTGCAAATACAGTTTTCTATAGTCTCTCAGAAAAATGCAGCCACATCTATGAAGCTATGAAGCACTCTCTGTCAGAGAGTAATTTAAGTGAACAAATGGAGGGCAAAAATTAGGCTGGTGAAAATAAACCACTTTTAATTTCTAGAAACACAAAATAAACTACTCCGTTGCTTATTCATTGCCGGTTTTATGTTGTGAGCCTTACAACACTTTACCATGACCTGAGGGCAAACAAAACAAGTTGGCTGATTCTTTTCCATCATGGAGTTAGAACAACAAAAATTGTTTATTGTTGGTAGTAACAGTGATAAAATTCATCGCGTCCTTTTTTGTTCAGTGTTATCACAAATGTCATTTGAAAAACCAAATTGCCTTCAGAGGATATATAAAGAAAAACATCTTCTCAGTTTATCATCTCTTACCTTGTCTTATCCAAAAAATCTCAAAAACCTTGGTAACTACTAAACATCTGATCCAGAATTATGATCCCAATGATCTTCTGGACACACATAGTGGTAAGGCACTGTGCAGTCATAGAGATAAGCACAATGTAAGTGATTGCACAGAAATCATGAACAGCTGTAAGATTTAAGAGCACCATTTTCAGCTTATTTGGGAATCAAGCAGCATTCGAGTTTCCCACACTGCACAGGATCAGCAGAAATGAAATATTAGAAGCACAGTCCTACAAACTGTCTTCACTAGATAAATCCTAATCACCATAAATTTCTATACAGAGCATGTAAGATCATGCCCTAATGTCACTGGTTTACTTATAGAAATAGTATCAGAGCCTCTTCAGGCACATATAAACTGCAGATACCAAGGGACTAAAGGGGATAAGGTACATAGATGTCCTTGTAGAGTGACCATATGTGCCCACAGAAAAGCCGCAGCTCAGTGAAGAGCTTTGAGCAAACAGACTTTATCTCAGTTGGTAACTTTATCTTCTCAGCTATCGCAAGCTAATTCATCTGTCCCCAACAGCCCAAAGAGAGCTGAAACAGGAGAATTAAACACTTTATTCTTTTTCCTATTTCTTAAAAAAAACAGAGCCCTTGACTTCACATTGATCTAGTTATGCTACAGAAAGAATAAAGTTAACAGTCATGACTACTCCAGCTTTTCTCTGTCCACAGGAGGGCCAAGAGCCCAGATGGGCATTACATAGCCTTGGCGAAGACATTTATTAATGTGGATAAGAGGTGAATTGGGGAACACATCTGAGTTTGGATCCAAGCTCAAAAATTAAATTCTTAGCCTCATTGCGCGCTCCCTGCAAAACAATTTCTGCTGTATTTTCCAGTAAATGAAGATTGCACTGTGAAAATACAGATATGAGAAAAGACAGCATGGGAGAAATATAATGTTTACTGGCTACCAGCTACTTTCCTTCAAATACAAAAGCCTCATAAAATAAAAGAGAACTTCTCCTGCTAGGTTTTGTATGAGCTGGCATGTCCTTGTCTTACTGTGTATTTTATCTCATAGGAGACAAATGTTTAGATCTTTGCTGAAGTAAAAAGACTGGATAGAGCTGAGCTCTGGGTCACTTTGATGTGCTTTATTCTAGTTTAACACACTTATATTTGCAAGTAACAGGAAAACTAGTTGCAACAATTATCTGTGCACAATCATTTGATCATTTCCTTCATGTTACTCCTCTTTCCACCATTTGTATGAGAGGGATTCAAAATTACTAGAGCAGAATCAATTGTTATAAGAAAAAAATATTAGATTTACCTTAGATTTACATTTCTTCAAATCATTTATTACACTGAAAATGCAAGGTCTACCATTTCACAAAGGTTAAAAGGCAAACAGATTAAATGTTCAAATTCTATTACATATCTTGTATTTTTTGACTTGTATAAAATTACTGCTAAGCTAGATCCTCTTGAGACTCTTGCAAGAATTGTCTCTCAGTACTTCTGCTGAAATCAATCTAAAAATATTTAGCATTGTGTAAATCCTATAATAGGAGCATGCATCTTTGTTAGATCTTGCCAATATGAAAGAGATTTACAAAAATCCAATGTGTTTGGTGTAGTACATTCCTCCCACTATTATGATGATTATTAAATTATTTGCACATCAGAAAGTTAATCTATCCATCAAATAAAATGATACAGTTTTTAACAAATATCTATGATTGCAGCTGGATTTCTAAGGATACATTAAAAAGTATCACTGTTTAGAAGGCTGTGCATTTGTTTGTATGAGTTTATGTTTATATTTATATGTATATAAATATATTTAAAAACTGAAACTAAATTACTTCCTTCCCCTCAAAAAAAAAGCTCTTTTTAGATATTTCAGAAATGGTTGCTTTAACACATTTCCAATGCATTTTCATTAATATTTTATTACACCATCTTATGAACCCACTTCAAGTCACAAACAATAACAAGCACAGTTAGAATGCCTACAAATGTAGCCTCTTTTCAGTGACTTCCAAATACATGGGGATTTAGTTCAATAAGGCAATGCACCTGAATGACAAAGGAACTCAAGTGAACCAAAGTGAAAAGCACAACAGCTGCAGGCTTCTGAGCAGACGATATGCCTATGTATTCTGGTGCTGGGCTGTACTAGACCAAAAGCAACACTTTGCATCCAACTTTTCTTTCACAAAACTGGGACGCTGAACTTTTCTTGACTGCATATTTTATTTGAGATTTAACAAGCATTAGTTCTAACTGGCCTGACCATCTCTCTGACTCATTTTCACTCCTTACTATTTTATGGTGCGTGCCTTTTCATCTCTTGCATCTTTTTCTCTTACCAGTGCTACTCCCCAATTAATCTGGGCTACACATATGAGCCCAGTTCAAGTTCTTATTCGGGAACGTCAGGTATCTTTGGCTTCTAACAGAATATCCTATTATTTTTCAAAGACATAATTTTTCTACAACACACTACGTACTTGACTTTGGCCAGTGAATTATAATGGGTGAAAAAGGCATCAAATACCCTGACTTGCAATGCAAGAAAATTTAGGGGTTCTTTTGCAAACAAGTAGTCTTTTCATTTTAGTCTATGATTTTAGACAAAGTTGCAGGTCCTTATTAGATCTAAGACAGCCATAAAAAAGAAACATGGTAACATTTCGGTTATTTTGACTGAGTTTTCCCTTTTCAAATCTGCCACAGCATAAACAAACTCTAATGCAAAATATACTCCAAAGTACATGTGTATTAGTATGTAAGTGTATATCAAGGTGCATTCACAAGTACATGTATATATACGCTCAGAATGGGTATTTTTCTTTCTTTTACAATCCTAAAATTTAAGTTCACCCAGATAGCCATGAATCCTTGTTCATTGGTGTGTCTCTGGACACACTGCCTAGAATGGGGTTCAGAGCAGCAGAACTCACAATGACTGGCATGCCAAGGGAAGCCAATCAGACACCAGAGAAAAATACTGTGTTTCAAAATCTGTGTATGTGATAAGTATACTGCAGATTCAGTGAGGAGATTTGATTGTGAAACTGAGCTCCAAACCCTGATCTCCTCCACACTGACAGCTAAATGGTCCTTTCTTTCAACAGCCCAAAGTTTGAGCAGTCACTCAGAATGGGATGACCAAAGCCCTTCTATTTCTGAGGTCTTTAGTCCCATAAATCACCTCCACTTCCAGAAACATACTCTAGTCACAAGCCTACAGTGGAGGAAGAGAGAAGCTGAAGTACATTTGCTCTCCAGGAATGTAATATTCATGGACCCAAAGGGAAGGGAACAAGAAATTATGATGCAATATTTTTTGATTACAGCATCAGTTGCTTGAGAGTCTGTGAAGGAGTTCAAACCTAAAAGAGAATGAACATGTTTCATCTCCAAGAAATCAGGAAACACCAATGCTTTTTCTCTATAATATTCCACAATGACTTGACAGGCGGACATCAATAAAATTAAAATATCATCAAACTGTTGACAATTGTTTTATTTCTGGTTTAGGCCAGTTCCAAGGTATTCTGCATGAGGCACTTCAGTTTCAAAGATACTGAAGATCAAGAATCGTTTTTCTTATCTAGAGATACAACTTGCAATATAATGTCGAAGATGGTATGGCAGCATGGTGCTGAACAGCTCTAGACTTATCCCCAGACTGAGGAATTTATTAAAGAGGGTATCTGCTAATTTCTTCAAGAGCCACCTATTTCCCTTTAATCAAAGGTTTAGCAAATGCAGTCTAGTATTTAGAAATAAAGATGGGAAAGGTGGGTGTGTGTTACACTGCTTTACAGCCAAGGTGATTAACTTTGCTTTCCACATTCTAGCAGATGTGATCTGGAGGAGTCTGGGGATCTAACCTCAAGTCAGCAGTTTTCAACATGGGTAGAAGCTGCACTCAACCTATAGCCTAAAACAAGGAAAAAGGAAACTTCATCAGTCTGTTTGTGCGTTTCAGAGTTAGGACACATTTCTATCTTGATTTGTGTAAGATGAGACAGGGCAGCATGAGAGACTTTGGGAGGGGATCTAATCAGAAACACTCTTGCAGTCTGTAGGACTGTAACAATAAAAACCAGCAACTTTATGAATTGAAAACATTTTTGAAGGTAGGAGGGATTTGCATTCATGCTGACAGCTTCTGTATCAAGTTTAGCCCAGTGGGAATTGAAACCGCTGAGATATTAAACCTTGAAAAGAGGGATTTATAATGGAGAGGCTGACAGAACTTTAATTATAGCCAGTAGCACTTTAAGCATACTTAAATGTATTATGTTTTTATAAGGACATTATAAAAACCAAAGGGATAGAGGTCACAGATTAGATTGTGCTGGAGTAACCACTGGAACATCTAAGCCTTTAGGCCACTTTTGGCTCATGTTGACTGACTGAGAGATAAAAAGTCAAGTACCTAAGAATCTAGGCAATATTAGACAACAAGATCTCTTGTTTTTAAAATTATTTCACTAACAATATTCATATATTTCTTTTTCCTCAGGAATGTATAATTGGTAGTCATTTGCCTTATACAAATAGATGAGAAAATGAAAATAAGGATAAAGAATCCTTTCCATATTCATTCAGTTTTATGCCCAACCCACCTAGTATATTATCATATTATCAGGAATAGACAATGTCACTATGAATTTGCTACACTGTATCTTTGTGATTTGTTCATTCTCATAGCTCATGTATTTTGGGGCTCTCAGTGTTTTAATACCATACTGTATTAAAAAGCAAACTGCCTATAAACATCTGATTTTTAAAGAAAAAATCTAACACTAGACAAAGGAGTGAGGCTGACACCCTGGCAAATGAACTTGATTGGTTTTGTATGGAGCAGCATTGTGCCAAACATCTCAGTCACAGAAGTGAATTGGGGACACAGACCTAAAGTCTGAAGGCAACAAATTTTTCTCCTGAAGAGGTCACAGTGATCAAAGTCTCATTAGAAATGATTAATTTCAAATCTCAAATGACTGAGTTACCTTCTGGTCATGAAGGAACAAAAGGACTGTAAAAATTAGTTTGCATTAATCAGTATATGTCAACAAATCCATGTTCCCCAAATAAGCACCAACAAGGAGTCTTATAAATAAACATTTATATTATGGGTTATACTAAAAAGGTTAAAATAATGTAATACAAGTGATGATTGTTGATAGGTTCAGCTCTTCCACTTTAGCAAAGAATATCAAAGGACAGCTGTTGACTGGGATCATGTAGCCTTTAAGAAATCAGTTTATGGGAAACTGCTGTGAGACAGAAGAAGAATCTCTTCAGGCTTCACTCTGGGCTCTCTGAAGTCCAAGGTTAAAAAAATAGTTATCCGTAATACCAAGATTTAGCATACCCAGTGTAACAGAAGAAGACTCACTATGAAACACAGGTCAGCTCTTTCACAGTCTTGGCTTCTATTTCCAGCCAGTATCAAACCAAGAGTGAGTGACTTCCCGGCTGTCTTATTTGTAAGACAAAGGGAAGACAACTGAATAGTTAATAAAAAGGTTTAGTTATAAAAGCAATGTAGTTAACAAAAAGCATTTTATAAAAGAGAAGGTGTTCAGGCTGTTGATACTCTAATCTCAGGTTATAAATACCTTCTATAAGTCAAAATGCATATTAGAGAGGAGAATATGCTCCATTTTTTCACAGTGTCTGTAACATCTCTTTCTTGAGACACTTTCCAGATCAAGCTAACAGGAAAACCCAAGCTGAATTTTGTGAAGCATTGCTAGAATTAAATGTTTAAAAAATTTATACAGTATGAAAACTAGCTCTGTTCACAAACATTTGTGAAAACGCATGAGACAAAATGTCCTCTGTAATCCAAAAACCTTAAGCCAAGGCATGCAAAATTACCACGTAAGTCCCTGCTTTGACAAATGCAGATTAAGGATCTCCTGTGATCTAGATAAACAATTTACCACTGTCATGAGTAGTGATTGATAGGCAGTAGTGAGTTACAGCTCGTATCATTAATATTTGCTAGCCTACAAGTGCTAAGTTACCATACAGTCTCAAGCTCCAGCTTGGTACCTTTCCAACCAAAGTCATGTCACAATCACTGTTCACAAGAACATTTTTGATTTTGGAAAATACGCACATAAAAATCAGTGCTTATAAATAAAAAATATTCATGCTAAGCAGTTTTAATATCTCAGCTTCAAAAGGCAGGAATGTTAATTTACAACTCCAAGGTATTCATCATTTTAGTCTGTACCTAGGTTGTGTCTACCATTGTTTCTGACTATTTAGAGATGCCAACTAGATAACATAAAAAACATAGTCAGGAGACAAGGGATCTAATCAACAATGCATCAAGGACCAATTCTTATTTCTTTATTCATTTGTTTGTCCATTATTATTACCTTGGGATGGCTGAAAGACAGTCATTTATCAAGTCTCCTTATCACCAGTCAAATCTGAGGCCGTTGCACTTTGTTCACTGTTAGAATCACGGAGAACAGAAAATGGATCTTCTTTGGTTTTGACTGCAGCAGAATTTCGAATACTACCTAACCTCTCTCTTGCACTCAGCGTTGCGGGTCAGGCTGATACACACTCCTGCTGTCTCTAGACCACACCAGGATGCCACGGAGCCCACTGAGTGGCTAGCTCTGAGGTCAGGCACCAGGCGAGTCCCCCGCCTCCCACCGCAGCATAGGATCGGCACCGACTGGGTTCGGGAGGATGGGTGAGATCTTGACAAGGGGCTCACCTCAGCCACCGTTGTAGAAGGCAAAAGAGGAGATGAAGCAACGAGGGAGGCTTTCTGGAGACCAGGAGTGGGTTTATTGAAGGAGGTAGGAGCGCAGGGGGAGGAAGCCAAAAAGCCCGAAGAAAAGCTCTTGTCAGGGACTTTTATACCCCTCTGAACAGGGAGGCGCATACACAAAAGAGCCAATGACAACACGAGCAAGGGGCGTAACCGGGGGTGGGGACACTTACATGGTGGCCAACAGGAGAGAGGCAGGCGGGGGAGGGTGAACGTGGACCAACGGGTAAACCATGACATAACCAGGGGAGGAGGGTGCGGCGGCCATTGCTGGAGTGCCAGGCTGCGCGTCTTTCCCGCCTTGGCCAACGACTTTTCCCGCCAAGCTGCCTGAGGGGCAGCCACGTTGATGCCAGCGGCCATTCTATGCTGGCTCCTGGACTTCGTGGGTATTAAACCATTGGACTTTCTGTCCTACGCGGTCCAGGACACCATGGCGGGAGCTGTAGCTCACTGCAACACCAGGAAAACTCATGCATAGATACATTGCATTTTGGAAAAAGTGTGAGCTGAATCATGCGGGATTTTATGCAGGGTTGTGTTGCAAGGATAGGGGAAATGCAAGCATGCTAATCGTTTGTGAAAGACTGCAAAATGGAAGAGGGGGAGTACAGTCATGGACCAGCTCTACCAGTGGAACCAGAGATTAGCAGGAACATACCACATATAAAAAGGTCCAAAGGAATACGTAGAGGTTTCATTCCAAGTGTACCTAAAGGAGTCACACAGATTAACCTTCACAGATAGGTGAAGCCAGCCCTGTCCCTTAGGGTAGCAGTCAGTCACTGACCATATCTGTAGGAGCATGAGAGTACAGAGATTTACTGTGTGCTCCTGCTGCCCTGCTACAGACAGTTGATATTCTCCAACCCAATAGCATCTGAAAACAGTACTGCTTTTAAAATAATAAAAATAGTCTCTCTCTTACCTTTTTTTTTCTTTTAAAAATACCCATTAACTCACTTTGCATATATCAAATAACTGTGGCAAACTGTTGTGCTGATGTAGATACAGGAAAATCAGTAAGCATAATGTATAGACCATGCAGAGTGATTTATTGAACTGGTTGTTTGGTGAAAAACTAAGCGAGGGGCTAATCTGATTTATGGTTCTAATTTTGTTTGGTCACAGTATTACTTGCCTTCTTTGTAGTATGAAAAGATTACTATGAACGATAAACTTCAAAGAATCATTACCTCTGGCACTTGTAAGTCTGCTCAAATTGAGTACTTAATTACAAAACCTCAAATGCATGTTTTCTACAACTTTACCTTATTAGGGAAGAGCTTTTAGAATATCTGCCTCATAGAAATGAGTACAATATTCTAAGGCAGCAAGCAAAAATGCAAAATCAACTTGTTCTTAAAAAAATAATTTAAAGTATTTATTAAGCACTTTTCAACCTTGCAAAATGTGATGATTCTAGAATACAAACATATATTCTGCTCACAACATGAAACTCATTCAGAGCTCACTTAAATAAGGTAAAAAATACAATTTTTTTGCAAAATTCAGTGATATCTACTGATGCAATCAAAATCTATTAAGATTTTTTGGTTTCAAAACATCTACAATACCAGTACTCTGAGAGAGGGACTGAGACAAAACCCACAATACTATTACAAATGGATCTTGAGATTCAATTATATGAGTGACTGAAATTGCAAGGAAGAAGCAATAGATTTCATATTTGAATTGGTACTCGTTTTGTATTTAAAATGTATTGGGTGAATCTGTGTGTGTAGCTCTCATTAAACAGGATTAGACCTGCTATACTAAGCTTTTTGCAGCAAATGGATCCTGAGAGAACTTCTGTCTCTAAGAAGTTCATTATTGCAGAATAAACATCAACTTAATTCCTTACTTCTTTTTACTTTCCATAATTTTGTATCACAATAAACAAGATTACCTGGTATGAGATTAATACTTTTCACCCATAGATTTAAAATACCTGTATTTGCAATAAGTAATCAAACACTGCAAATCTAACCCACTGTATCTGAAATTGTATTTATAAATAGAGAAGAGAGACCAAGTGAAGCAAAGGTTTGTCCTCTGCCATAACTGATCCTACACCTATTGAAAGATTCCAGCTGCCTCCAGTGGACTTGGAGCAAGGCACAAATTGGTCTTTGGAGAATATGTTCCTGCCCACAAATCTCTGGGGAGCTCTGTCTATCTTAGACCAGTGGGATATTTCACTGATTTGCATCCTTTTAAATTGCTCTACATATAACAATAAATGCCACTCTTAAAAAAAAGTCTGCCATATGTAAGATATGAGTAGGACTGTCAGCTATCAAGAACCAATATCCTGGAGGAAAAAGAAGTTTCAGTCTCCTTTGCAAGTTCAGCCTTGCCTACAGGAAAACATTTTGCTTGCTTTTTGCCTGTGCCAGCCTTGCATAATTCGCCAAAGAGTGTAAATTGGAGGACCTGAAATTCAAGTAGGAGAGTCGGTATGTATATTAAAAGCAGGATAAGGGGAAGGGCAGATAAAGGGGGATGCTGAAGGATTAAGCGGGAGTGGGGCAGGAAACTTTATAGTAAGTATTCACGACAGTCTGGAATCAGCAAGCAGCTGGCAAGATCTCCTCCTGGCATTAGGCCTAGAATATTGCAAGTATCAAATAATATTGAATGAATGGGTTTTGAATAAATGTGATAGTCACCAATGCTGAGAAATCAGCTTTGGCATCTTCCCCTACTCTTTTGGAAGGCTTGTAAAACATTGGATCACTACAATGACCAATTTTAGGTGATAGCTGCACAAGCAGCTGAACAAGTATTGCTGCATAGGCAATAACTCATGGCAAGTGGGGAAAAAGAGCAAATAGATTGGCTCTGGAAACTGTGTGCCTACCAGAACAATCAGGAAGCAAAACTGCACCTTCAGTGATTTCCTGGTAAGAAGGCTGAAATTTTTAGGAAATGTATTGACTGAGAAGCACAATTAGCAATCTTATCTACAAGTCAACACATCGATTACACTGAAAATGAAGGAGAAGTACTAGTGTTACAGAAAAATACTAGTGCTGTTTCTACAAAGAAAAAGGGGTGAAGTTGCCTTCTAGACATTGCATTTCTATTTTCCTGGGTTGGTGCATTTCAAAACAACTTTTAGTTTTTACTGAACTACTAGGATGGCAGCTTGCCTTCAAACACAGCCTATGTGACCTTTGATGCCACGTTTTACTTGTTGCTGGCCACCCTGCAGAGAGCTAGTGTGGGAGGCTCATGGGACCATTTCCTGCTTTTGGAAAGGAAATGGATCTTGCAGGCATCAAATGTTGCGGGCCTGCTCCTCAGCATTCATGTTCTGTTTCAGATGTTCCACAGCAAAGCAAGGAACTGACTTATCACAGAACCACAGAATGAGTAAGGTTGTAAGGGACCACAGTGGGACATCTAGTCCAACCTCTCTGCTCAGGGATGGCCATCCTAGAGACCATAGCACAGGATTGTGTCTAGACAGTTCTTGAATATCTCCAGTGAGGGAGACTCCACAACCTTTCTGGGCAATGTCTTCCAGAGCAGGTTCACCTGCACAATAAAGAAGTTCATGCATCAATTTCTCCCTGTTGCCCCTTGTCCTGTTGCTTGGCACCACGAGAAGAGCTTGGCTCCCTCCTCTTGGCACCTTCTCTTCAGATACTTGTACAAATTGATGAGGAACCCTCTCAGCCATCCCTTCTTGAGACTGAACAGGCCCAGTTTCCTCAGCCTTTCTTCTTAAAAGAGATGCTCCAGTCCCTTGATCAACTTTATGCCTCTTCTGGAGCTCCATGTCTCTATTATGCAGTCTCACATAGTTAGAATTTTAAAGGCTAACTATGAGTCCTGCAATAAGTGGTAGCTGAGTTATAGGTTTGTGTGATCATGCAGCCGATTAGATGAAACACAGCTTTTGATGTGCTATTGATCATCCTTCCTCAGTATTTTGAGGAAGATGAAAGCATTCTGTACAGTTGATCGAAACTGTTGGGCTGGTCTTTTCATTTTCATAGAATCATAGACTTATTAAAGTTGTAAAAGACCTTTAAGATCATAGGATCCAACCATTAACCTAACAATGACAGGTCGGCCATGAAACCGTGTCCCTTCATGGTGCATCCACACACCTTTGAGCGCTTCCAGAGATTGTGATTCCACCACTTCCTGGGCAGCCTGTTCCAATGTTTGACCACCATTTCAGTGAAGAATTTCTTCCTAATATCCAATCTAAATATCCTCCAGTGCAATATGGGGCCATTTCTTCTTGTCTTATTACTTGTTACCCAGGAGAAAAGACCAGTCCTCCCCTTCCTATAGCCTCCTTTCAGGTAGTTGTAAAGAGCAGTAAGATCTCACATGAGTCTCCTTTTCTCCAGGCTAAATAACCCCAGCTCCCTCAGCCACTCATCATAAGACTTCTGCTCTGTTTTGACAAGCAAAACCTAGGAAAGATGTTCACAAACTCCATTGTTTTAAAATTTATGGTGGCTGGGATGCCCTTGGAGAAGACCTCTCCCATTTTAGCCGTCAGGAGAGGAAGCAGTGAGTGGGAAGACAAACAGTGAAAAGACAAAGGTTGAAGGAAGTCAAAAAGCCAGAGCAAAAGGATGGTATGTAGGATCAAAAGAGGCAAAGTAGATTGATGACATCCAGAAAAGTGCCGCAGCTCTTTCTGACAGGAGGATGCACTGGGACTGAAAAGGAAACTGAAGGATGCAGCAAACTTTGCTGATAAAAACAAAACTCTTTATACTTCTTGCTCATGGCATCAGCAATTCTCTCCCTGACGCTGTATGAACCAACATCCTCCTTCACAACTGCTCATTAAAATTGAAACTACTTTCCCATTCTTCAAGGCAGGGCACTACGATAAATGGTGGCTATCTCAACCGGTATTTTACTCGTGCTATAAGTTACCTTGGCCAAAAATCCCAATTTATCTAGTAATTGTGCCTAGCTTTTTTCCCCTTAACAGCAGCATGTTGTTTGACTTAGAGGATTGCTCTCTGGAAACTTGTGAACAAGTAGGCTATGTTTGGAGCTAGTGTCCTTCCCCTTTAGAAGTCCTCTGTGGAGCTTGAATGCTAAAGGCTTCTTTAACATGATGTACATTTTCTCATTTTAAAAAATTTAAATATGCAATTTACAATTCTGTTTTTATGTTCCAATATATATCATAAAATTAATTATTTCACAATCCTTTTTGAGTTCTTCTAGTTTGCATATCAAGTGTTTCTCCTACTGGAAAAAAAAAAAAATCCTTGAATTTTGTTCCAATAATAACAAAGGAATCCTTAATATTTATTGCTCATACCTTCGCGCATTTCAAAGTAGCACCTTCCTTTGCAGTGCCTGAACAGCATTCCTTTAGGATTTTGCTTTTTAAAATGTTAATGACTTCCTCCTCCTAGGAGATGACTATTTCTGGGCAAGTTTGTCAATCAGCATTATATTTGTATAGATACGGTATTAAACATTATACATTTACATGGCAAATACAAACCATATCAATCAGTCAGTCTAGAGACTTCTCAGTAATCTGTGTCTGTACTTTTCATGGCCCAAGGGAATAATATGAAAGAGATCTGCGAATATTCATTCAAATGCAAATCTGAATTCCACATCACCCTTTCTCATGACCCATTTGTTTTCGCTTTCCTTGAACGTTAAAGCACTCAAGCAAATACATGTGAAATTGTATCCACCAAAGACCAGGCAGAGCCACATCCGACCCAATATAGCATTGACCATATTCCCATTTCCAGCAGGGAGCTGGCCCAGATCATCTTCCAACCAACATTTTTATGATTGCATGGTTCTGAAGCTGATTTCCACACAAAAAAGTATGCAAATCCACATCCACAAAATCCAGCTCTTATCCCTATGTTACATTCTAGTCAATGATCAAAGCCAACAGCAAGGGAGTATGCATTGCTAAGTTTCTCAGAACTGCACACTTAGTTTGACCACTAGCAAGTCACTCTGAGCTGACAAGCTAACTACATGAGCTGTGCCATCAGAACAATATTTTTCCGTGAATTTGTCAATTGAAGAAGTTGCCATGCTTGAGAGAAAAGCAAAACAAATCTTGCATGCTAGGAGGCGAAAATATTGTTGAGTAGCTGTTTATTTTTGTACTATGTCCATTACTAGGGGAAAAAATTGATGAAAGAGTAAGTTTTCACAGAAAACAAAAAATACGTATTTGATAAAATACTGACAACTCAAGGATTGTGCTACAAGGACTTTTGTCGGAATAGAAGGAGGATCTTTCCAGGCTTTCCTAGAATTCTGAGACCAAACTTATTTAACATTTTAATATTTGAGTAAGGCAAGAAATATATCTGTGTTGAGGAGATGTTTTTTGGTGACACCAAATTGCATCACGCATCAACAAAAAGAAATGTTGAAATATTTTGTAGAAACAGGTGCATTACTCTGGAGATTTTAATAAAGAAAATTGTTTAAAAATTAATTTTACGAAGTGCAAAGTGATGCACTGAGAGGTGAATACCAAGAACTGCTCTAGTTCTAGTTTGCTAGCTAGAAATGGCAGAAGCGAGACACCTGTATGTAGCAATAGCCCACATTGTGACTATATCATTCTGCTACCTACAAATATCAAATGTACTATTTCAAATTCACCTCAATTTATTTTGTAATGAAGTTTTAGAGTTTCAGTTCACATGACAAAGGAATGACTGTATGAGATTAAGTACACAGACAAAAGTGGAATTTAGAAACTGCGACTATTCATGACAAAACAGTTTCTTCTGACAATAAATGTATTTATCATAAGCTGCAATATTCCCACATGAAAAATGAATAAAATGAAATTTGAAATTGAATAAATAGATGAATATGCACTGTATTGGAAAAGTTTTATTATAGATGTCTAGTTTTAATTTCCCTCAAGAAGGTGATTTCACCCCGCTAAAGAAACACCGTGCCCAATCTGTGGACAAAAATACAACCAGGAGATGCTATTCATATTCTAGGCTGGGAGAATGTGATGTGCCTAGCTCTCCCTTGCACAGAGGAGTTCTAAAGTCACACAATACTGAGAAACTTAATTTTTCTTAACATACATGCATCTTCCATCAACTTTCTGTCTGTTGGAAAAGGCACAGAAAGGAAAGGACCTGACGGCAGAAGTTTGATATTTTCTTGTGAATACTTTCCCCAGAATATTTCACTTTCTCACGTTTTCCACCTGGCAACACAAATTCACTACATTTCCCAAAATGAGGAAAATTTTGGATGATAGGGAAGTGGGAAGTGACAGAACAACTGACAAAGTATATTATCCTTGTTTCCACAGTGTGTTGCTCTGTCTGAGACCATTGCTAAACACAGGCATCTTGTCTCATATCAGCCCTTGAGGGTATCTCACCTCAGAGTACAGCTGCAGAAGGCTCCCATAAATCCTGTGGGAGAGCTACCAGCTCTGTGCAGACATTTTTCATTCCTGGAGGTATCTCCTACAGCCCCGTGTGCAACCCAACTGTGTCACACATCTACTTTCAGGTGAACTGAATGGCTCTCTAGGCTCCACTGACTCTATTGTGTCCAGCTGGGATTCAGCATCTTCAGTTAACCTAAGCCACACGTGATATCTATACCACACATACTAGCTGACAGGACAGGTGTCCTGGAGGCCAGGTAGGTGCTCAGGAAGCCCAAAAATGGCACTATATTTAGGTCATCTATTTCCACTGTCTTTAGTGGAATATAAAGAACAAGCTTACAAATATACACAGATGCCTGTGTTTATATACTGAAGGGCCTGGATGCTCACTAGCAGCTGGAGCAGGCAAGGTGCATTTCTGGAGTACATCTTTCAGACACGTTTCAGCCTGAAAAGAAATCTAATTCATGCACAATCATTTCTGTGATTACATTTTCATTTTTGTGATGGAAACAGGAGTATAGAAAGTGGGGGACTGCAGGAAGCTTTCATTCAGTAGGATGCTCCTGCTCCCAACTAAAATGCTGTTGTAGACACTCGTGTGATCTATCTCAAGTTCCAAAAAAGATGTAGCTGCAGCAGCCAAAGGCTTTCTGTCTTCTAATTTGTCCCTTCCCTCCAGAGGTATAAAAGGGTGAAAATGAAAAGAAAGATCTTGTCCTTACTATGTTGAATTAATAAAAATGAGGCTTTTCACTAAAAGAATGCGTTGTCAGTCCAACCTTACTTTTCTAGGGGGAAAAACATATCTTCAACCAGTTTTAGCTATTTGCTATATTGCCCTTCTCAGCAGCATTGGAACGGAATTGTTCCCGGTAGCACAGCACTGAACTTCCATAGGGCAATAGTCCAATCCTCTCTGATAAATGCTCTTCTCCACTGTGGTATATAGCTAAATTCTCCCTGCTCTTAATTAGCTGCACATATCTCATTAATGAGCTTTAAATCAAAGCCAGTCAGAAAGTGGCTACTATCTCCACTTGCAGGAGGGAATATTTCCTCCCTGTTACCCTTAGAGAATCACTAAACAATCAGCAAAGGAGATTTCAGAATAATGTGTCTCCTTGTCCCCTAAAGCTATGCAAATGATCTTTTTTATAACACTTTTCAATCTAATTGACACTTGTAATAAAATTCTGCCTGTACTGATCAATCTTACCTTAGAGTCATCCCACACCATCCCTTTAAGTAGTGCCCTTCAATTAAAACTTCCACAAGGCTGTGAAGACTGTAATAATCCACTTGTAGGGAGAGGGAGTTACTTGTTGCTCTGAGGATTTCATTGAAGAGGTTTAAGACTACACATTTTAGGGCAATGGCTTTGTGACAGGAGCTTTGTGAGTTTATGAATTCCACATGTTGTTTAATTATATTCAGAAGCCCATTGCATGGCCTCAATGAAAACCATCCCCCCATCAAAATAAAACTCTTTTTCCTGTTGTCTGAAACAGGTGGCTTCAACTATATTTATTTGGAACATTCTGCCTCTACAAATCAAAATAATGAGAGAAACCACACACTGTCAATAAGTGAAATACTGTTTTAAGCAAATAATCTCAATCACATCATTCTAAATTGATCATCACTTGAAAATGCCAATTAATTATTCTGTGCAAGATGAGTCACCACCAGACAGATATATTTTCAAGAAAACTGGTGAAGTACTTGATAGAGCATTAGAAAGCCATTCAGATAGCCAAAACAAACTTTGCAAGAGAGATAAACCATTTGTTTTTAGCAAAAAGCTACAGCAGTTCTCCAGAATTGTGGCAGAGTTGTCTATATCATAAAACATTTTGTATATCAAATGAGCAGTCCTATGCACTGCCAGCCTTGATCTGTGTGGTCTCTTCCCACAGAGAAACTAGGGCAGGTTAAAGCTGTTTCTTCTTTTGTTTGTACTGAGGACAGAACTGGAAGAAAAATGAACAATGTCGTTCACCTTATATTTAAGGCAGTTTTAAGAATTTTTACATACTGTTGAAAAAGTTCATTATGCATTCTCAGGAATGCCTGCAGTTGGGGAGAGGGGAACTTCACCTTACAGGAGGGTTTGATTCATTCACTGTAATTAGATTCTGTGTACTTTAGTGAAATAGCACTGTGTTGATCTCAGAAAGCATAATCAGTGGTATGGTTCACTTTTTACTCCTATCCAGGGGATTTTTTCAGACCTTGTCTCTGCCTACCAGGAACATACATCACTCACCAAGCTGCACATGACTGCAGGACAAGAAGAATGTCACCTTAGATGGATGTATCCTTTTTGTTCACTCTGATTCTGATGTGTAGAAAGGCATGTAGGATTTACAAAGGTGGATGAGAAGACCAAAAACAGAGAGACTACATCTTGATAAGCAAGTGACCTCTTTAAAGAGCACTGAGTTGGCCACTTCTTCCAGAATTAAAAACTGAAGCAGGAGACACAAGCCTATTTTCTGGGAATAAATTTCATGTGGAGGAAGGAACCTCTTCTCTCCATCTTGAGAGGCATCTTCCATCAACTTTCTGCATCCCAGCAGGTGAGAATGCCTCTATGAGATGCATTCAGCTCGGCCTTGAATATACTCATACCTGAAAGTTACCTTCAGGCTGTTCCAGACTCAAGTCGCCTGGCACTGAGTCCCTCTACAGAGGTGCTTTACATCCCTCTGTGGTTGGTGCAAAGTAGTAGAGTTCTGGCTTGCTGTCCCTTGACTGGTTTTCAGAAACATTAGCTCCTTCTTTTAACCCTGCAAGCTACCTAGACTTTCTGTTTGGGAGGTCTTAATCAGTACAAAGACCAGAAATCCACTCTTAATATTTGTAATGTGGTGCATAGGTTTCTACATAGGCCACTGAAGATGTCTCTCCGCCTCCAACCCAAGGACTTGTTTGACTTCTTTTAAAACTTTGGCACTAATTAGGCATAACTAGCCTAATTGACACGAGTAGTCAACAAACTAGAATGATCACAGCTATTTTACAGATGACAAAAGGCAGTAGAAAATGAAGCTCCAAGGCTGTACATGTCCACAGACCTCAGCTTTTGGTAAACCTGGTGTATTTTATACAAAACTTGCATATGAGAGTAAACCTCTCCCCTTAGAAGCTCCTGTTTTTCCATTCCTAATGAGAAGACAGCACAGTCAGGAAATTTCAGAGATGTTTAGTGGCTGAATATCCCAAAGAAGACACTGAATGTTCCACTCATTAATTTCAGCCTAAGTTTGGCTCAGAACTAGCTGAGATGTTGCAGCCCTGAACAGTTCCTTGCCATTTTCGCCACCTACATTAGTGACATTTCCTAAAAGCATCTCGTTGCTAGCTAACACCAGTTCGGGTCCCCTGGGGCTAGCAATAATTTAAAATATATTTATCTGCTTAGGAAGAGACAGATCAAAGAGCAGCTGGGTTGGGGCGGGGCAGGGGGGAAGGAAGGGAACAGCCAAGACTTGAGGGGATTCTTAGGTTTCAAAATAGAAAAGGTTGCTTTTATACTTTTTTTTGTTTTTATATTATACATTTTTCTAACATCTCCACAAATATGCGGATAGAACAAATGAATGCATTCTGCATGAAAAAAATCTGTGACAGTTTGAAGGGCACAGGATTCTTCTGTTCCAAGATCTCTCTGTGGACGCTGCCCAGAAGTGATGGGAATTCCTAGACTCCAAGTGCATACCACTTACATTAATTATTGAAATAAACTTCATATCAGGTTCAGCATTTTAAAATATATTTATTTGCACAGAAGAAGAAAAAAGTAGGATGCCTCCGATGCTTCTGCCATCTGCTCCTTTGAAAAAAAGAGTTGTCTCCTTGTCTCTTGGCATAGATAATTTCTTATTTACAGAGCTGAAAAAGCAGCTCAGAAAGCCTGTGTTAAACTGAGGACTTTAGTATCTTAAAACAATGTCTCTCAGTTTTATTTTCCATTTTACAGTTCAGAAATCCTCATCATGTACGTTCATTCTTGAAGGTCTCTGTCACAAACAGCTTTAGGTAAAGCTGACATTGAAAACTCATCCTCCTGGTTACCCTTCTCTGCTCACCTAACATTCTGTCTAAGGCAGCTGAGATCTCAAAGTGCCATATTTAAAACATAGTTATTAAATTAAAATGAAGTTAAGAGTTAAAACCCACTCATTCTGGTGTTCCAGATCCTCCTCATCCACCACACCAGGCTTTCAAATTCCTTATTTTTGCACATTGTTCTTTAGTAGGTAGTTGTTATACAGTTCACCTCTAAAGAGTTTCTGTGTATTTGGGATTTCAGTGTCATTTCCACAAGTAGGAAATTGATTCACTCTACACCTACAGATTTTTCTACCATGTTTAAATCACAGGCTGGCATCTTAAAAGCTAAAAGAGATCAAGGTCCAAAAATATGTTCTTCCCATGAGCTTGTGCTCAAAAACATTTTGAAAGAAAATATTGGGAGTTTCAATGTGTTCAGTAGGAAACCATTGCCGGTGAGCTACCACCGACCCAACCCTCAAAACCAGAACACAGTAGCAGCTGGCCTTTGTCTCAACAGCTGATTGATTTTCCTCTAAAAACTCTAAGATACAAGAGATATGTCATCACCAGGAATATTTTCACAGCAGAGCTCCTAGCAACCTTCCCAAAACCAAAAAATAAAGAATGGAGTTTGCATGATGGGGGTTTGGAGGAGGTGCCAGGAACTCTGTGAGGTCCTTCACCTGCAATGCAAATGCCTACAAGCCAGTCACTTTATATGTCCTTTGTACACATGCCAGGCTTTTTTCGTTTGTCCTTCAATTGCTAAGGTTCAGTCTTTCCAGGGTCTTCCATAATGGTTCTGTCCTCTCACGGCTGATTTGGCACTGACAGACTGAAGACTATGATTGTGTTCATCCTTGATCTCAAAATTCCTTTTAATTCCCTTTCATCTCATAGACCATTCAAATTAATTTTCTTGCTCCCTGCTACAAAGTCCACATGGTTTTAGAGAGGTACCAGTGAAGCAGGACCTTACCCCTTCTGCAATTAAATGTGTGTCCTTGTTCTACCTGTTCTTTCTTTCTGTAGTCACTATGTGATTATTATTTTGCCTCAACATCTACAGCACCCCGGTAATATCTTAGGTCAGTTCAAAATACTATCGTTTCTTTATTTGTTGTGTACTTCTCACCTAAAAACAGTGGCAATGTTTGTGAAGAACATGAATTGATCGGGAATCAGCTTGGGAGTAACTGTGAACTAATTAGCACAGGGTATTTTAACATAAATTGGATGGATGAAAAAACCTATTCAATTAAACACCTGTTTGTTGAATGAGGTTTGTCCTACTTGATTAATGAGCCTGCAAAGTTAAATAACCACCCAGGTAAATGCTCTTTTATCTACTGAACTCTTCATCGCTGTCTATTGAGATTCAAACCAGATGTAGAAATTCGGACTTTTTAAGAAGTGATTTTGCATTAAATAGGGGAAATAGCCATATGTTAACTATTTGGCAACAACTTTCTGGGCTCACTTTCGTTTATTATTGAGTGATGGACAGACAGCTAAGGCGGGAAAGTTGTGGTCTGGACTCACCTTCTGACACAGACTGCTCTGCTGAAGTGCTTTTGGTGAAAATGAGGCAAAATCAGTCTGAGAGTAAAGATCTTTCTTTGCTACTGAAAATTAAACTGCACACCTTTAAAACTGAAAAAGACTGTTATAATAATGTAATGGAATTTGGATTAATACAGGCTTGAGTGCTTTACTCATTAAACTCTATAAAGAGTACATGACTCCTGTGGGGGATAGCATATCCCTTATGAAGACATCCAGCTCGGATTTTTAAAAGAGGGAGAAAGATGCTAGAAGAAAATTCTCTGTCTTGCAGCTGACCTCTGCTTGGAAAGTGATCTTTTAAAGTCTAGAGTAATGGTACATTTAATCAGGAGAAGACAGATAAACAAAGTGCCTGGGGAGTTACTTGTGACAGGTATTCATGAACCAAAACAAGGGAAAAGACAACTGAAATCAAATACCTATTGGCAGCGCAAGAGCAATACCGATAAAAGCAAACTGAACATTTAGTTTGAAATCAATTCTGCTGAGCTGGAACTAACAATGTCTGCAATTCAAGGATTCCCTAAAACAATGAATTTTAAGACTTGCATTTATTTGTTGATTTGATTTCTGAGGAATCCAGAAGTTACCTTCCAAAGCCACGTGAACATTGGTGATATTTTCTTTCCAAAACTAGCCTAAGTTGTTGTTATTCTTTTTCCCCTGCAAAATAGAATTCTGAAAGTTGCTTGATCAACAAAATATTTCTAGGATATAGTAATAACATGTTCTGAAATAATTCTGCCTTGGTTATTGCAGTGGGACCTCGCATGCTAGGGTAAAATTATGACCACTGGTAATATACTTCTCAGTGGAAAGGATGTAAAACTCTGTGAAGAATTACTTTAAGCATTTAAAGATAAATAGATAAGAAGTCTGTGGGGGACCACTCTGAAATAAAAATCATAGTGGACTTGATCTGCTTGCTAAGCAGTTATTTCTGATACTACATAACATTGTTATAAAGTAATTTGGCAGTTTTTTACTTTTAAAATCAAAATAGCCTTCCCTCTCTCTCTTTTGTTTCCAGCCCTGAGTATTGTCAATTAAGGATAGAATTTTTTTAACACTCTAAAATTATTGGCATATACAGAAGGCCATATCTTAGTCTTACTCATATCTAAAGTCAGTTTACTTAGTACAGATGAAGATGCATAAGAAATTGCAAGAGATTTCCTGTAACATTTCCTATAAATTTTTAATTTCCCCAGAAATTAGGACCAGGTCTAGGAATGTGCTAGCAAGAGTTTGAACTTTAGCTTTGAGGAAAAAAATTGAGGATGATCTGTACCGCTTCTGAATGAAGCCACACAAAATCCTCTTCAGTACTGCAACACAGGCAAAGCAAATTACTTTGTCTTTCATTTAATCTAATTAAGAAGTAGCATGAGAAAGGATCAATGAAATTGTGCTGGCAGTCCAAGTTTTTCAAGCAAGGAGATAAAACTCTACCACAGGCATACAGATTGTCAAGGTTTTCTTACAAAAAAAAACCCCTAAAAACCAAAAAAAAACCCTACAAACAAACAAACAAAAAACCCACCCAAACAAAAAAAAGGGGTCTTTTTGTTTCCTTCACGGATTTTTAGCTTTCATCCTTAGTTCTTCAAACTTTTCTTTGCAAGTATAATCAGGTAATTAATTTTTAAATTTATTTTTAAGAAAAAATAATCATCT
Source organism: Struthidea cinerea (assembly GCA_013397865.1). Classification (NCBI taxonomy): domain Eukaryota; kingdom Metazoa; phylum Chordata; class Aves; order Passeriformes; family Corcoracidae; genus Struthidea; species Struthidea cinerea. The sequence continues at coordinate 294,419 of VZTI01000609.1, forward strand.
TTTTTATGGGGACTTCTTAAAAAGAAAGCCAGGCTTACTATAGAATGGGACAGTAGGTTTGAATACAGGTATTTTGTTAAACACAAACCCATTTGAAAGTGTTCTCACTGTTGGTGGGTCAGGATGTCTCTCCTGTGTCGGGGCCATGGGTATTCAGTAAGTCATAAGGTCAAGCTTGGCTCTTCCTCTCAGGGTTACTTTGGTTTGGGAAGCCTTTGCTATGCACAAACAAAAACTGATTTTGTCCTTTTGGAGTAAGGTTGTAAAGCCAAGTGCACGTGATAAACCTGAGCAGTACGAGTGATGGGAGAGCAGGCACAAAGATGCTAAATATTGACAGATATGAGGTTAGAAGCTCTGGGGTATAATCAAGGTTATGACACTCTCTCAGTGAGAAACGTTAGACTACTGATCCATCTGCTCTTTCATGAATCACCTGGCTCAAGGAGTGATGATTAGCTGCCTCAAAAGCATAACATAATGCATAAGTGGTTTGAATAGTGTTTTAATTGGCTTGTAAAGGCAGAAAAGGAAAAGAAATTTAATTTAGCTAGAATGCTAGACTGAGATTTCTGCTTAACTGGAGAACCTTGGAAGGCTGTCCTCAAATCAAAAGAAAAATCAGCTGGTTGCCAGAAGAAATGACATTTGGGTTGGCAGTCAGTCCTGGTAAGGTCTCCTGCTTTTTGCTGTACTTGGCAGTGACAGGTCCCAAACTGTTTCATACATGCTGGAAGAGGCAAAGGATGTGACCTGGTCTCCCTGGATGAACTGGGATACCTGATTTGCATCTCAGTTGTCCATGCTCAGAGAAGCAGGACTTCAGAGATGCAGAAGTTCCATATCGAGTCCATGCAAGAATGCAAGTGAAAGTTCCACAAGGAGAACTTACCTTTAGTGCCCAAGCTAAATGCATATTCATCTAGAATGCCCCAAATCACCTGATTTATTCTCTTGACACTATTAGACTTGAGGTACTCTCTTTTGGGGGACAATGACACTGTGCATCTTATCAGCATCTGATGTACAGATCATGGAATCACAGAATCATAGAATGGTTTGGTTTGAAAGCAACCTTAAAGACCATCTAGTTCCAGCCCCCTTGACATGAGCAGGGATGCCTCCCACTTGACCAGCTTGCTCAGAGATCCATGCAGCCTGGCCTTGAACACCTCCGGGGATGGGACAGCCACAAGTTCTCCAGCCAACCTGTGCCAGTGCCCCACCACCCTCACAGACCATTTTAAACAGATAATAAAATTCCTTTGTGTTATCACATTAGTCACTACACAGTGCCCTCAATTGCACAAACTTTTATTAAGCAAATTAAACACTAACATTAACTTTAACTGCAGTAAACCCCCATTATGCGCCCCAAGCAGTTTTACATCTGGTAGTGTCCGTATTGAAAGTACAACTCAATGTTTGCAGTTACTGAAAGGGTTTTCTTTGCATCAGAGACAGACAGGTTTCTTTTTCTCTTAAAAAAACACATAACCATGTAAAATTAAATACAGTGTTTCAGCCAACATTAATTCTTACAGAAAGTGCCTTGTAGTGTTGGTTTTAAGTGACAGGGATATACTTATTTTTCTTGATTTCTTTCCTAAAACTTTCAAGGATATGGTCATATGAAAAATATAAATTTTAATGTGGTGGGGTTTTATTGGCCGTTACCACAACCTCACAGGCAGCACCACTGAATGCTCATCCCATACTGCCCACTGACCTAAATATCACACATGTATTTCTGTACTTCTCTTGCACATCCCACTGAAAGGCATTGAAAAAATTCCATTAGCATTTTCACTTCCACAATCTCAAGCTTCTGAGTTTCTTTTGGGGTTGCCTGCAGAGAAATGTCTGTTTGTTGCTGTGGGAGCTCTAGTTTTGTCATCATTCTTATGTATAGCTTTCTGTCTCACACATCTGTTGCTTTGTCATTAAGCTGAACAGTAAACGTTTCTTAACACTAACTGTTTTTGTGAGATTTTGCAGAGGATTTGTTAGATATTGTCATTGCAACAGGTCCTGTTACAGAGTGAAAGACTTCTGAGGCATAAATGTTGAGAAGCTGGTGAGTGACAAGGGGATCTCACCTCAGTATGAGAGGGTTGCTATTCTAGCACATGCTTCTCACAAGGACCCTCAGCCAAAATCCTGACACTGTCACCCACAAACTCTGCTAGAGGGTGAAATGGCACAGGCTCTTCCTGTAGCACAGGACAGAGTGAAGAAGTCCTTAAAATACTTCACATTTTGCTGCTTGGAGTGAAACAAGGGCTGTGGTGATAATGGACCCATGCAGAGAGAGGGCACCTTCTCTGGCACAGTGCCTCAAGTTTGTGGTTTTAGCTTCTCCTGCCTATCCAGCCAAGGACCCTGCATTTCCTACAGCAGTAAGTTGAAAGCTGTTACATACAGACTCATTTTTAAAATATGAGCTGAGCAAAATAACCTCCATGTACTATCTTCCTGTTGCTCAGACCTTGTGATGGTGCCTTGTGTGAGAGTTGCAGTCCCTGTGACTGAAATTCAATACAAAAAGTCCTCCTCTGACACTTTGCTGCACTAGAAACATGCTGAGACCTGATGTGGCTCTGCCTCAATATCTCTGCTGCCTGCCCTGGGCCTCAAAATGCTGGATGCTTTTGCTGGTGTGAGAATGGAGGAAGAGGCTGTGGACCCTCTCATCCCCCACTTCATTGAAAACGTGTGCTGACAGAAAGATCTTGGGAAATAACTCATGCTTGAGCTTGGGAAGCATCTCACACCTTGCTGCACTAGTCATGTGAATCTCCCACGAAGGAAAATACCTTAGGAAAATGTTTGATTCTATAAGCAGAGGAGCAAAAACGCAACATTTTCTACCCAAGTGATCCTCTGCTCTGTGGAGAATATCACACTTAACTGAGAATAATACATCTCCCCACACACCCTGTAGTGGAAAGACTCCCCATCTGAACCATGTGTGCTGCCTTTTACTCTTTGCCTGTGTCATCCCTCATTAGTGGATAGGAAGACAGAAGTGAAAGGATTCTGGAAATTTAGGAGGTGCCGAACATTTTTCACCCAGTTACAGGACAATATGTTCCAATAGCCCTATGTAGGAAAGGATCAGAACAGTGAAACCAGTGGCACAGTACTTTTCTGCAGACACTGAGGAATTGCTTTACAGATTTAAGCAAAGGGTGGGGAAGCAGAGCAGGGCTTTCTCTTTCAAGCAACCTATTTGGTGCCAGTAATTTAAATGACAGGCTTTGGGTGCAAATTCCAAGTGCCTGAAAGCCTCACTCATCATGAAACAGTCCTTTAATCTCGGGACAAAGCCGATTCTTTGGTTGCCTCCAGCCATTAATCGGAAGTTTGGAAATTTTGCTTCTTACACATCTCTATCCCAAGAGCAAAATTAACTTACACCTCTTTCTCAGAGAGATAAAACAGCAGAAAATGTAAAAGGCGAGTGATGCTGTGCTAGGGGAATAAGGCAAAGGAAATGTTAAAAACTGATAGCTTATTCCCAAAGAAACAGCATGAGCTCAGCCAAGAAGAAAAATGTGCAAATACTACTCTTAATTCACTCTAGACAATTTGTCATTTATAATATTTTCTTTAGAGTCTGTGAAATCACAAACTTGGTGGGTAAACTCCTGCTATTTCTCTTGTTTAGTTTTTTGCCCAGGGAGGAGAATGGGTACATGGGCAGGGGGTTGTAGAGAGCTATTTAAAAATTATCTGGAACCCTAAATGTTACTATTGAGTTGCTTGTGGTAGCAGTTTCCTCTCGTTTGTGTATTTAATTCTTTCAAAGCTCAAATAAATGATAGGTGAATCTCACAATTTCCTTCTAATTTCTCTTTTTCATAATGGTGTTTTAATATTAATTCATTTATAATAAATTCAGTATAGACAAATCTGTACACACATGTATGTGTAGGAGTTTGGAGGGCAATTTACTAAAATGATGAAGTGATGTAGACTCTTTAAGTCTTATTGACTTTCAGGGAAGCTATATTTTAAGCTATTTTTTTCCCAAGGAAATTGATGGATAAAGGGTTTTTTTGGGAGGTAATGAAATCTGTGCACGTTAGAGTTAACAAACATATGGCCAGAAATTTAGGAATAAGTTACCTTAATCTGTGGATTTGTAAAATACCAACAAAAGATGTAGTCCAATAGACCGTATAGTTCCTTGTGAATTTGACAAATAGCTGTGATGCAAATAAACAGAAAAATGAGGCAGTCAGTAAATAAATTATCGAGTGAGAAGTTTTTGTTTCAGTGGTTTTAGGATGAAATATTTTGGTTTCTTAATTTGAATCTTTTCAGTGAAAAATCTTTTCAAGCCTACCTGAAAGGAAATGTCTTGGTTTTATTTTTTAGCCTGAAGAAAAATAAAAGGTTTATTATCTCATTGAATCTCTTTTTTGTTCCCCTCCCCACTTATTTGGCATACTAAAAATCTGTCATTCACATTTATTCCATTAATTTTACTATGGTTTTATTTTTTAAATCCCTTCTCTTTTTCCCAATAACAGCACATGCAATGTTGAAACTATAATCACTGCAGCAACACAGTTATTCCAAGTAATTATGTGTGCCTGTTTCCTCATGAAAAATGACCCCTCAGGCATTGAAAAGTTAACTGTGGGCCCTTAAGTTTCATTATGTACTTCTTGTCTCACTGTCAATTTGGAGGTAAAATTAATAACTGAAACAGATCTCCTAAATCCTAACTACAATACCAAACTCCTTTTCATAAGCAAAACACTTGATCACCCCTCTGAGTCTTAATCAAGTAGATATAAAATATGGCCTGATGAGCTAATAAGAAGCTGAGACTATTTTTTTAAATTATTGCTTCACTGCATTTGACGATGAGAGTTTGACTCCTAAATCATGTAGGTATCTTGGCAAAATTGTCCAATTATTGCAAAACAATCCAACATAGTTTTGTGGATAATTTTTAGTAGCAGAAAAAAGTCCACAAAAAAACCCTCTACAGTTTCAGATCGTACTTTTAATGGAATTACTTTACTGAAAGCTCTGTTGTTCTGTTTGTTTCAGTGTTTTCAGTCTTCCGCTGATATATTAGCTGTCAAAAAAGAATCGTCTTTTAGGGAATTCAAAAAGATTAATTAGTAAAAATTTTAGGCTTCTTTCATAATATTCTTCTGTCTTGTTTTGATTCCTGTGTATTCCCAATATATTCCAGTTGCCAGAGAAATCAACATAAGTTGTGACCCTCTTGCCCATACCTACTCAATGCAAGGTTTCAGCCCTAGTAATTCTGGATTGAGTTGTTTCTTTCCTTTCTGTCTAGGTCTGGAAGGCATCCATTCATGGACTTCAGCAGAAGCCAAGCGGCTGTGCAGGGATAGGCATCTGCCAGAAGAGCACTTTGCTACACAGGAATTTTAGTCTCTTGGCTGCTTCAAGCTACCTGCATGTTTTGCTCAGGGCTTTCTGGGTTTTATCAAAAGAAAAATGGAGGCCTTTGTTACTGATCTGTGCTTCTCTGCATGTGTTATCTAATGTCTTACTGTTCTAATACCTGGAAAAATTTCCTTTCTTGGGGAAGCTTTTTGTCCATCCGGTTTCCATGAATAATGGTTTTATCCATTAGAGGCCAGGACATAATCTGATATGCATTTTGGAACAAAGTGCAAAAGAATCTCATCCAAAAGACCACTATAAGTGTTCTGTCAGCAGACTTTTCCCAGTCACTTTTGACCTGTTCATGCACCCACTGGAAGTGGGGCAATGTAATATTAAACCCAAACACCTTATTTTCACAGCCTTTCTCAGGGACTGATATAACAAAAAGTAGATAGTAAAAGGTTCTGGAGAATTTATCTTGTCCATTGCATTGTTGCAGTACTGGATCAGCTCTGTTCAGATCACTCCTCATCACTTTTTCTCAAATATGCTCTGCAATGGGAAACAATCCACAACTGATGCACACAGACTATCCCAGTGCTTCAAAATCCCTTACCATTAAGAGTATTCTGCATCATTCTGCAATTCTTATGTTATGAATGTGTGTGTTTCTTCTTTTCCTGGTCACATGAATGTGAAAAAAGGTCTTATTTTTCTTCTTTGAAAATAAATATATGAGAAAAAAATTCATGTTCTTGGAAATTCCTACCATGTTCCCACTTGAATTACTGTTCTTTAATCTAAATAATCCTGATTATAAAAGCCAAAAGCTCTCTGAATCTCTTCTAATTCTTGAAACTCTCTGCACTTCTTGCTTTAGCCCAAATCTGCCTTGAAATATAGTACCTAGAAGTAGACCAAGTTTACAGTAGAGGCCTTGTCAAGGCTGTTGAGACCAGAAGGATGTACTGATGTGTCTTGAAAGCTGTGTTCCTACTGATATATCGCATTGTGAAATTTGTCTATCTGAAAGAGCAATATTTTCAATCATGTTTAATTTAGTTTGTGATCCATTAAAAATCCTAGTTTATAAGTTGTTTTCTAGATCTTATGTCGCGTGTTGCACTTACTCATCAAAATAATTCTGATTCCTTACTCATTCCTGAAAGTCCTCTTCTGCAACAGAGTCACACATAGGGTCTCATATACCAGGATGCCCTTGACAAGTGCAATTGCAGCATGGGGAGTCCGTGCAGTCATGTTAAGCCTTCACAATGCTGTCTTCTTGCTGCTCTAACTGCTCCCTTTGATGTGTGTATTGTGAGTAGCTCAGCTTGACGGCACATCACTCTGCTTTCAAACATGTTTTCAAAGGGGCTGTTTCTGCTGTACCATCCTGGAAGAGACTCTCTTCAGAACTGTTGCAAAGGCTTCTTGTAAGTGTGGCCACTGTGAGAAAAGCCAGCCTGTTGCCTGACGTTAGTCGTGTTGAAAGGGAATGCTGGATGAGCAAGGCTGCTGCTGAGCTTGTCCCCGTTCTCTCCATCTTTGATCTGATTAAGAAGCATCAACTAAACATCACTGGTAATCTGGAGAATAGTGAGCATAGAGTTCACCCTGCTTCAGAGAGCAGTAAACAAGCAGTGACAGAGTCTGCCTCTGCTGCACTCCATACCAGCTGGAACAGTGATAATGTAGGTTCAGGGAAGCAGCTGCAGCATAGAAAACATATTAGTTTCCACATTGTTATTCTTTCAGTTTAATTTCTGCATCACAGAGGTGAAAAGTAATACCAGGGAGAGAAAAAGGAAATAAATCCAGATAAATACAGATCTGGGGTTCAACCTAGTTTTAAGACATATACTGCAGAACTTGCTTTAGGACAAGATAAGAGAGAAGTATTCTATTCCCTGATAGTCAAAAAGTTGAGAAAAATGTAAACTTCACTTAGAAAATCAATGTTTCATTTCTGAACATTTTACAACTTTAAAAGTTAAAATAAAAGTCAGTCTTAGGGAGAAGATTGTTTCAAGTGCACAGAACTGAACCATTTTAGGCTTTTAGAGACCAAGGAGGATTCCTCTCAAATTAAATCATTTGCTGAAAATGAGACACACTGCAAACAATGTTAGTGTCTTCAAATTGTCCTTCATCTCCCTCACCGAAATTGCCCATCATAAAACTTCACTCGCATCTTACAAAGAAGAGAGCAAGAATAAGGAGTTAAACACAATAAAAAGCAAAAATCTTTAGCAAATGGAAAAGAGAGTGATGTCTCAACTTTTACTCCCCAAATAAGGAAGGATGTAGAGTCCTTTGGGAAAATGACTAATGTAGAAGGAGCAAAAGACTCTCTTTCCCGGAATAACAAAAATACACATATATTTTAATCTCTCTTCTGGCTTTCATAATGCAACTACATGCTTTTGACTCTGTGGTGCTGTCAGCAAAAATTAATTTTAAAAGTAGTACACATGAGTGACTTCAGCCTTTGCCTTAATTTAGTTTTTCACTAAGAGCCGAGATAAGACACAGCCGCACAGAAGCAGGATGGACGGCTGTACACTATATTGTAGGAGACGATAGTGCTAAATTAATCATGTTCTATCTGGAATTTGCAATTCTTTCGGAGATGCTCAAGACAATATAAAAAATTTAGTGGTAACAGTGAAAGTAGGCAGGAGGTTGTGAGGCAGAAAGCTTCAGAGGGCACTTTAAATGTGAAAGATGCATTACAGTTTCTCACACATGAACAAGATAGCATGCCTTACTGAAAATGTAATAAATACGGAGTGTATTCTGCCAGATGCAGCTGTGAAGGGAGCGCTCTCCCAGTCAGATGTACCGAGTGTGATTGACACCCCCTTAGCTTTGCTGTGATATGACTAAATATGAAAACGAACAGCCTCGGAATGATGTTTGCATTAGGAACAACATACCACTCTGTTCCTCTCAGAAGCCCAGCAAATATATCAGAAGTTTGGGTACACATACTAGAGGAGTCAGTCTGTTCCTCAGTCAGGATTTCACTTTTCATTTGCTTTTCTGCTTCTCCTCTGCTTTTCTTCTTTTCTTTTCATTTTCATTGTATTGTCAACGCTTTCTCCTGCTACAAACATCAGGGGAATGAGGGGAGACGTAAATTACCCCATTAGTGGCTCACTGCTGATCGTCTGCTGTAATTTGAATAAATCAGTGCATGCCTGGCTGCAGCAGCAACATGAGGAAGAGACAGATATGCAGGTTCCCCCTCCATCCTTGCAAGGCTTTTCAACTCAAACACAAGCCTGCACAGCTCACTACTACAAGAGCCCTCACCTTGCAGAAAGTAAAATGCAAAAGAAAGTCTCCCCTTTAAGTTTGGAAATAAATAACCAGTGAATTTTCTTTTCCTTGCAAACCTATCCACTGCAGTCATTGGATCACAACCAGGTGTTGAAAGCTGCTGTGGGAGTTTCCACAGCAATCTGCTCTTCATGGCAGCCCAAAAGTCATTTTGTTTCTGAGGGAAGAAAATATTATTACTGACTTGATCAAAATTAATGAACAAAGTTCCCCCTTTCCTATCTGAATGCACTACTGATGCTTTTGAGCCGGGGCCACTTCTGAGGGTCTGTATGGGCTTCTGAATGCAAGGAAGGACCTCTCTCTCTCTTTCACATTGGGGGTTCAGAGAAGTGGGGGAAGTGACAACCTTTCACCAGGGAAACCCTGTGCATAACTTTTAATCTTGACTCTAAAGTGGACTGTGGCTATATAGATGAATCTAAGAACTGTGGGAAAAACAGCCAAAAATATATGTGAGGAAAACTTCTGGAGAACTTTTCCTGAATTTAGAAGATGAGTATACAATGAACACAAAGGAGCACCATGAGATAGTGACAGTGACAGTGTGAGTGAGACACACCATACAGGGCAAGGAAGCAATTTCTGAAATCATTGCCTCATGATTTAGATTATTCTTGAATGTCCAGCAGCATCTTCCTATTTCTGGTTGCAAGACCTTACTTTGCAATTGAATTTTTCTGAGAGATCCCAATGAAAATCACACCTCACACTTTAGCTTGAGAGGCAGTGGTTTTGGAAACAAACAGTGCCTTAAAGGATTCTTTGGGATCTCAGTGAGATCATCAGTGAGCATCCGGAGTATATTGGCCAGTTAAAAAGCATCTGTGACACTGCATTCGTGTAAATCTGCCAAAAAGTAAGAATACCTCCAGGCTTCATTTTTCACTGTACTGTTTTTTCTGGGAGAAAACATTGCAAAACTTGTACTCTTAGAAATGAGAGGCTGAAAAAACTCTTAATTTTTTCACATTGAGCCCTTTTGGCTCTTTCTCCTTTCACCCACCTTTGCTGTTTCCTGGGAAAAAAACAACCTGAGAGACCACAAGTGCCCAAACTGTGTCTTTAATGTGCCAGTAGCCCTGTAAGCAGATCATTTAAAGAGCAGCAAGAGGTGGGCAAATGAAACTACTGGGCAAACAATTTGAGTATGTGCTGGCTGAGTTCAGTAAAATACTTCTATCTATGTTAATTACAAGAGAAGATAATATTTTATTGTGTTACTGCTCATGTCTCAAAAGATTCACTTTTAAGTTACCTAAATCTGGTGATTGTAACCACTTAATACAGTGGGTATTAATAACTGTTTCACTACAATTGACTCATAATTTTTCAAATTCAATTTATGTATGAAATTTCATTTAACTAATGGAATTCATTTAATTATAGATTATGTGAGGCATATATGTTATTCTAAAAAAATCTAATAATTTGTAACAAAGATTGATAAGACTCAAAAGATCTCACTAGATACATTTTCATTATAGTGTTCACAAAGTAACTAATAAATCATAAAAATTCTTTAAAATTCTTTCTTTTCTTGGAGTATGCACACTGTTAAGTATTGTAAAGTCCATCTTGTCTGTAAGTTTTTTACCCATTCCAAAAGGGACCCATTTCTGTGGAAAATCAAGCATATTCTCTGCTTCTGAGCTGTTATTTGGGTCTCAACAGCTTTGAACTCCTTTCAGTGTTTAAAAATATTAATCTGGGTTGGAGTATATTATTATTACTTTATAAGTTTTCAGTTTGTAATAGATAAAGTTGATCCCAAACTAGTGAATTCATGATGTAGACCAGATGATGATAGTTTGTTGAAGCAAGTTTTACTGCCTGTTTTAGCCTTATTTTAAATGTCCTACACATTATCATTTCCTAATTTCATACTATTATTACTAACTATACAACATTGCAGGAGGATTTTTCTGGGTTTGGGGTTTTTTTGCTTTGTAGATAATTCACTTTGACACATGAGATGATCCCTTTGGTTACCATGAACTGCAGAAGCAATTTTTTTAAGCTGGATTCCGTAGGTCCCTCCTTGTGCAGTAAGCGAAGGTGTGATGGCAGCATGGATAAGCAGCTGCTGTTTATTCCAGCTTTTACCTGGTCAGCAGGAGCGGCAGGAGCAGCAGGAACAAGTAAGCCATGGCTGACTCCACTCAGTGGGACCTGTACAAGCACATGCGAGATTCTGGATCTCTCCTTCCATGCTGAGGTCACTGCTATCCCTGTGTTATGGCTCTTAAAGGCAGTGGTAGAACACACAACACCACTGTAAATACTAATTAAACCATTGATAACTTGGACTTAACAAACCACCAAACCTCTCTTTTCAGTGTAGACATATTAAAAGGAGGAAACAAAGCTCTGTGCAAGTTGCCTTGTTATAAAATTATGTAAAAGGGTGAGGCGAGCTCCAAAGCCAGGCAGTTAGGTTGTTCTTGAAAATTCTCCATTTGAAAACAGCTTTCCAATATTGCCAATGCTTATAAAGAACCAAGGAAAAGTTATCTTTATCCACTGCGGTGGCTAGGAAGGGAGAAGTATTAGGTCTTACCAAGTAGGCAATAATTCAGTGGTTTAGTGTGATGGCTGATTTGTGCGTGTGTATATGAGAAAGAGATATTTCATGTTAAAATAATTGTAGAGTAAAAATACTCTGATGCACTATCAAATCTTCTAGAGAACTATTTTAAAATTAAATGTTCTGATTCATGAGTATTTCAATATTTCTTTGTAAGTTGCCAGAATTTTTTTCACATAAGTAAATAACCTATACATTTTATAGGTGGTTCAATTTTTTGTCTAATCAATTCAATATTTTGAGGTTCCTTCTATAGCAGTCAGTAGATGAACCCCTTCTTTAGCTGAACAATGAAGCACCCCCTGGAGCTCCTTCTATAAATTAAGGTCTTCTTCCCACCATTAGGGTGAGAATATTTTAAATTAAGTGCTGCAAAGCACATGCATATCATCTGGGCTACAAAAATGTATCAGGTGAGCATATATTGTATAAAAGAGGGTATATTGTGGACAGGTATTAGTACATTTTCAAAAACAGAGAGTAAGCATTTCCATCAGTTGCTCTTAATACAGTTTTGCTTACTGAGTGGTACTAGCTCTCTTCTGTCACTAGGACAGAGAATGTTCCAAGTGGGGAAACAAATTCTTAGTGCTCTTTTCTTGTTTGCGAAGCTGTGCAAATCCATGACTGGTCAACACGAGTTAGATTCTTTTCAACTCTAGGAGAATACATATTTTTATTTATAAAATATATGGTTTGTTTGGGATAAGATCTTAGCTTCTCTGGTCTTTGAGTACATTGAGATAAATCAGCCATATTCCAGAAAGGTTTTATCTGCTAGTCTGTGAAAATGGCAAGCTCTCTTTTTCATCTTTATTAGGATTTTACATCATTCTAATTACAATATGATTGCTAAGTGGAAGTAAAAAGCATATTTTTGTGTTGATGCACATTAAAACTGAGATTCTCTCTCTTTCCTTGCATAAGAGAAACCGTAAGGGTTCATACAGATCCACTACATTTTCTGTGTTCCCACTGAAACACCTTTCTGAGGAAACAGTCCATATATGTGTCCCTAAAAAATTTTATTGAGCAAAAATTATTTTAACTCTTCAGTTTTGTTGTTGTTCATGTATTATATAGACTTACATTGCAAATTAGACTTTATATAATTTGGAATTATTGCCAAACCATCTTCAGCCAAGGGTGAATACATTTCAAGCCTTCAAAACCTGGTCTAGGGCAGAAAAAGGCCCCAAATACTTTTCTTGCCGATTTCTGTATTGGAGAGATACAGGATTTCTACTACTGGATTGGACTGTGTGGCTACTGGGCACGGAGTGGATGAAGAAGAAGCCACTCAGTCCTTAAGGACGTGGGCCAGAGTTTTATCCAGAATGGGGAAAAGATTTCAACTGGGGCTGGTGTAGTCATATCTGGGAGAGTCTGAAAATTCTGTTTCCTCTCCCTCACAACAGACAATAAACAGAACTTTGAAACTGTGTTGGACTATCTGACATCCTCCTCTCAACAGCTTATATCTCAAACAGCTAATTAGAGGTGATTCTCTAATGGTGGTTGTACAGAAAGAGTGATTTCTATTAAAGACATCTTCTTGTTGCCTTTCACCTGCTTTGGCATTTCAAAAATTTCAGGTTTTCTATCAGACTGGGATTCCACGGTCCATATTGTAATTATCACTTTGAGGAGATTACTATCCAGCAAAGATGGATGGTATGCTCAAGGGCATACCTTGTGGAAAAATTCCTTAGCTGAATACATGAAAACATAAGAGGGGTGGAACAGCAAATAAAGAAATAACCCAGAGAGAATCACTAATCTAACAGTGGTACATGCACATACAAAATCTAACACGATAACGGCAAAGCAAGTTTGGTGGCAGTTCTGGCTCTTTTACTGTTGCCCAGGACTCCTTCCACTGGTTTGGCTTGTGGCAGATACTATTTGTGCTTGATTTTGGCCTAAAGATAAATGTTTTTTTATCGGAGTGGAACAGCCATGTTGACAAGGGCATATACTCCAGCCTGCTCCACCTGGCAGCAGAGTTTACTTGAGGAGAGTAGTCAGCTGAGGCTGTTTGTAGGGCTCCTCAAAGGATGTCTCACTCTTGTGACAGCAACAGCACCATTTCTCCTGTCAGTTCACATTATCCAATGGCAGAGTAACATTTCTCTTTCTGTGAGCGGCAGTTAATTAGGAAATATCATACATGGAAACCCAAGTCTGGGCAGGAGCTCTGTTCCCAGCTGCTTCATTTATGCTGCTGCCCCTCATTTCCCATTCTGTTTGCATCTATTCTCTAGTCTTGAGTTGACCCTGATTTGAGGCATGGGGGAAGGTCAGGTTCTTTGTGATGGCAAGTATAAAATTTTAAATTAAACTAAGTTTGAAGTTTAATTTAAGTTTTCCATTAATGAAAAGTGTAAGAACTCAATTTTATGCTGAATACAATAAAATACCTTGATTTTAGGAGCTTAGGAGAAAAACAAGGACATGAAAAGATACATTGGCAGAGAAAGAGTCTTTGTCCTTTTTTGTGGTAACCTATTGATTAGGGCATGCATCCAGAGTGTGAGAGATCTGGACACCATCTCCTTCTCCCATTAATATTTAATAATTATATAGAAGGAAAAAGCAGCTAAAGAGAAATTAAGAACCTGGTACGATTGCATTGGCAAGACGGACCCTGGGGCAATGGGAGACTGACAGTCAAGTGTTGCCACACAGAAGTGTGAGTTGAGCCTAGAGCTCTTATACCCTGGCCGGTCCTAAATGTCAGGTTACTGAGCAAAGGAGGAACATCTTTTCTGCTGATATATACTACCAGAGTTTACCAGCTCTCCTCTCTTTCTTCACCCTTGCTTACTGCAAGGTAACAGGTCAGAATGCTTGAAGAATGAGACCAACATATCTGACAAATAATTAATGAATAAATAATATAAAAAGGTTTATAACATTGCCTCTGCCAATTGCTCAGCACTGCTGGGGAGTGGCTTCAGAGGTGTGTAGACATATTATAACAAAAATAACACCATTGTGATTCAAATTTGTACTGTATGTTTCATGGAAAATGAAATCAGGAAATTCAGTTGGAAAGCTCTCAGCTAAATTTAAATAAATATCCTTAAAAAAAAACAAGTAAAGAAAACACGTGAAATAACTAAAGGCAGTATTAATTCAGAATTTAAGAATGATAAGCATTCATCCATTCTTGTCTCTTATATAAATATGAGTACTTATATGTATATATTTCTATGTATTTTATGGCATATTTATGCTTTCAGCTATGCTTATTTTCCTTTTTCTGTAAAGTTTTTCACCAATAGAAAATAATTTTAGTTAGAATGTCTTTCTCTTATATGCAGCATATTCTGTTCTGTATTATCAAACAGAATTGTTAATGAACAACAAATTAATGTACATATTTAGACTTGCAAACTAACAGATGTGATCAATTGGTTTGAGTGCATCCACAGCAATCTTTTTTCCTGCTTTCTACCTCTGTAAACTAAATTTGACTCCTTGGTCAGTTCCAGGCACAGAGACTTCAAAAACAAACAGGGCCAAACTGTTCAGAACCTAACTCAGATCCTGAGGCAGAAATCTCCTAGCCTTGACTTAATTGTGAGGTGCAGAGAAAGCAGTCCCCTTAAGTAAGGTACCAGTTCCCAGTTTGCTGGATCAGTTAGGTCCAGTGTCTCCTCAGTGAAAAGCAGTGGGTGTATTGCAAGGTCTCAAAAAGCAGGAGATTATGTCCAAATTTAGATAAAGTTAAGGTTCTTTCCTTTGGGATCCCTTGAAAGCATCTCCACCCTCCTACTGACGTTACTGAGAAATTAATCCACCATGGCTGTAGGATTAATCCACTCATACTATGGTTTCAGCCAAAGTTAAGTGTCTGTGTTAAGCAGACTGTTTTTAATATCTTGTTTCCACAGCTTCTGCAGGTAGAGTCTGGGACACAAATATACGCAATTTTACCACATAATTACTTTTGATTTTGTGGGCTGATAGCTGGAGTCAAAGCCGTCTGCATTTTGCTATCACAATACCTTTCAGAGGAGACTATAAATATGCGTGAAGATGGAATGAAAATAATCTTCAGGTTAAACATTTATCCAAATGACTTGATTTTGAAAAGTTTTCTCAGAAATCCACCATGTAAATCCATTTTTTGTTTATACAGCTAAGGATGACTATGCAAAAGAAAATATACATTCTGTGTATTTAAATTGTAGGGTTGATCTACAGTTCTTTATGGGACTTTGCAACAGTGCATTTACAAACAGGCAGCCTCCCCTACCTCTTCAATGAGCAGATATTTAAAGAAAGCTGGGACAAACAGCAATAAAAGTGAAATTCTTCAGGAAGTGCTGCTTTACCTGCAAGTAGTGCTTGACCTGCAGAAAACCAATTCACACGGAGAGGTTTATGATATCTGTCGTTTGGATTTTACCCAAACATGGGCCAAGAGGAAGTGGACTGGAAAGCATCCCAAAAATTGGGAGCATGGAGTACAGGGCATTACTCTTTCAGAAATACGTTCTGTATTTGGAATCTCAGAGGAGAGAATCCCTCTCTTGTGCTGGTTGAACTCCTAATTTATGAATCTGTAGAAATTTGGGTCCCGCAAATACTTGTGCAGGACCCAAATGCCTGCTTGATTTTAAGCACTGGCAGCACAGCTGAAATCAGCCTACCAGCACGCCTGGGGCTCAGGTGACAGAATTTCTTTGCAGAGCTGGGCACACTCGCTGGCTGTGCCTTTTAAGTGAGCCAGTATATAATGGTGGTGTCAAGGGGGAGGACTGGGGCACAGGCAGCAGCAAAGGCTGCAAGCAATAAAAAGTGCTTTTCTAATTGGCTGCAATAATGTTTAAATCTTCTAATAAATAACATTCACACATGTCACAAATAAGCCGTAGGTGAATGTTCCAATGGAGGTATTTATTTGGAGTACTGAACAGATTACATTTACACAGTTATACTGCACAGCAGGGAAATCACTCTACATGGAGTGACAGGGCAATGGTCTTATAGCAGTCCCCTTCACAGCAAAGCACTTAGGCACGTGAGGATCGATTTCAGTGGAGCAGCTCAAGCTTAGTATTATAGATGTCTGTTGCTGAATTGGGTTGTGGAAAGGTGCAGAAACTGAGCAACCTTTAGGAAAATATTTATAGGATCCAGGTGGGGTGTGATAAGCCCAAGTTCAAGTGAAAGAGGAAGACTGATTGCTTGCTTCCTTAATATTATGCCCTTGCATTACAGGTATAACTGTCAAAATAACTGAGTTTATTTTTCAGATGTGTAACAATTCCATTCTGCAGAAAACATGCTCTGTCAAGAGAAATGTACTCACAACAATTAATTCATTTTTTAATTAAGAGATGTTATACTATTTTATACCTTATGCCATGCAGCTGCTAGTGTTTACTGCATCTCCCTCTGTATGTGTGTTTGGCCCTTCCATCAAAATGTTCTCCTCTGAGTATTTCTTTTTTTTGTGTTCTGTGCTGGGATGCATGAGGGAACAAGTTGAAACCTGACTAATATTGTTTGGTAATACGGTTGTTTGCAGTTTATTTGTTCTCTGGTGGATTTTATTATAGCTGCTGAATTTTTACTCATTAGTTTAATGGTGGTTATTTTGCAGATTTCTTTTATTCTGTATTTTTTATTGAAACCTTATTCACAATACCACAGTGATTTGACTATTCTCTTCATGATGCAAAATTTAATTAGATACTAACTAAGTAAGTGGTCCATTAAAATATTATTCAGATTGTTCAGGGAAATGTTTTGGTAAACATTTTCTTTGGAAGTTGACTTTTTGGTAAGGGAAATGGAAACAGACAAATGAATGCTGCTGTTTATTTTGTCTCTCAGCATGCAAAGGGTGAGATAGTGTGCATCTGAATTACATCTCCATTTGCGGTGGGAGAAAGGACCTTGCCATTAGAGGAATCATAGCATCCATTTATTATGCAGTTCAGGTCTAGACTGCCTATACTGCAGTCCATCAAAAAGTATTTTAGGGGAAAGATGCTCATAATGAAGCAGGGAGCTCCACTGTTTGAATGATGATGATGATGATGCACTGCAGTTGCCAAAGCCACATAATACGCATTGCTGGAAAATGTCCCATAAAAAAATTTGAGCTGGAAAGAAAGATATACATTGTGTGTATTTAAGTATGGCTCCATTCTCTAACAAGAGAGGCTTTAATTATACATGGGTTTTCACAAACAAGTTAGTTCAGAGAGTGTTCAATTCACAAAGGTCTCTTTCTGTATACTCTGGGCTCTCTGTTCTAAGCAGTTTTGCAGCTATTGAAACAGCTGCACAATTTTTGATTTGGTCATGGATACTTTTAATGTGCACATAAAATGAAGAGGAGAGGGAGGGAACATTTCTTTGCCAGCTCCACGCAGAAGAGTGAGCCAGCTTGGTATCTGAAGAATATTGAACGAGTCTGTGCTGACCTAATGGAGCCAGAAATCAGACCTCCCTAAGTCACACGCGCAGCTTTGATGTCAAGCAGTTTGCCAAGTGGCAGTACATCCCTTGATGGCAAAAGGGAGAGAGAGAGAGACTTGTTGAATAGGGAGGTGAATGGGAAGAGAAAAGGTCAACTGTCAGAAGCTGAGAACAACATGTGAAGTAAAGGGATTCACAGAAATGTCAGAAATAAAAGGGAAGAAAATTTCTCTCTCTAGACAGTGTGTTGAAACATTTCAGACAGACATCTGTGGTCAAGGCTGTCCCTCATCCCCCAGATAAACTATTTATTTCAGTACCATGAATCTCCTTTCTGCTCTCAAGGACTCCCTGGTCTGAAGCACCAGCTGCTTTCTTCTGAGGTGTGGCCACAGCAAAATACAGTCAATGTTGTGGTGTTCAGGCAAACACGCAATGTGGAAATACTGCTGTTGAGCAAGCACATTTAAACCAATGATACAGATAAAGGGGAAACTGAAGTAGGAGGCAGAGCTCCAACCTAGAACTCCACGAGGAACTACTATTCTTTGATGCTACCATTCAGCAAATTAATAACCCTGCTCTGTGAGAAGTTCATCTGGGAATTGAACTGGAATGAAGGACAGGGTCTTAGGGAAATATGGAAGGAGTGAGCCCTTCAGCATTGCTAATGGGATTTTTTTTGTCCTATGTTAAAGGATGTGTTACTTGCTCTAAAAGGAAGAAAAACCCAAGTGCCATTCACGGTTCTGGGTGGGAAAGATGGCCATGTTCAGGAAAGACAAAATGATCTCAAGATACCTTATAGCAGAGACTCATTTCTCAAAGAAGTTATTAACTGGTGTTCTGGTAGTTCCAAAACCTGCTAGATTTTCCACCAGCAGAGTAGCTGATATTTCATTTGTTAAGAATTTGCATCTTCAGGCTCAGTTCCTGTGTGAATTGCCTGTAGTGTCAGTACTTGCATTGCAGCCTTCCACTCATCTGGGGAAGGAATAGAACTCCTGCTGATTTCTATAACCACTTCATTCTACAACACCTGTAAAAATGGAGCAACTTATCAATTAGCATTAAAATTGGGTAACATATTTGTATCTATTATCATGAGGAGAGCAGATATGAATGCATACATACCTGGCAATGTGTACATACACAAATGATCGTAGAGCACAATCATGTAAGTTTCATACCCTTGGGAAGCCAGATGAATTATAGTATTTCATTCCAAAGAAAGTAATTATGTTTGTTGATCTGAAAGGCTGAGAGTTCTAGCTGTTTGAAAAGCAGCAACAAGATTGTAATAAATGAAGAATTTTAGAAATTAACTAGATATTTTAATATTTTCAGACTTTTTTTGCCCCAAAGTGTTTACGAGACTACCTTAGTATTGACAGCTTTGTATTCTCAGCCCATTCCAAAACTCCAGTGTAAAAATTAAATGCAAATCTGAAAAAATACACACCCCAAACCCTCCCTACCAAAAAAAAAAAAAAAAAAAAAAAAAAAANNNGAAAAAAAAAAAAACACCCCCCCCCCACCCCCACAAAAAAAAAAAAAAAAAAAAAAAAAAAAAAAAGAAAAAAGAGCAAAAGAACCTTATCTATGGATGCAGGTTTCTAGACAGTATTGTCTCTCTCCCATCTCAAGCTGCAGCACTTAGTCTCTGGGGGATGCCTTTCTGTGAGAGAGGTGGAATGGATGATGCAGCCTTCCAATGTCCTCTCAGTTGGATGGACAAGACAACATCATTTTGGGAGAAAGGATTTTCCCCATTTCCCTTCCCTGAAGTGGATGTGGAGACAAACAGCATCTGTGGGAATTTGTGCCTGATAGCTGCAGGAATTGTTCCTAGATGATCCTAGAATGCAGTCTTCCTTTGAGAGCCAGATTGCACAGGGAAAGATAAAAAAGCATTGCAGGAGATGAGGGTGGAAGACTGGTGGATTATTAAGCCCCTGTTACCCATGTCAGGGCCACTTCCTCCCTCCCTCCCTCTCTCCTCCATGAAAACATGTTTAGTCAAGTGGCACTTTAACTTGCAAAGAGGGAGCATCAGTTTTCTCGTGTTGCACTCTTTCAGGTTTCAGCCGTACTTGGGCTGTGTTGCTTTTAAATGTTTATATTTTATTCACAAAGCTTAATTGGGAGTTTTTCCTATCTTACTGAATCTATGGATAGGAAAATTCAAAAATGTTAGCAAATTGCCACTAGGAAGTAATTTTTAAAGCATGAGGCACCAGAAATTGTCTTTTGAGGATCAGCAGTCAAGGACTATGGTGAATGGACAGTGAAATTGTGTTTTCATTGCAGTCATCACAACAGTGTCAGAGACAAGAGATACCTGACCTCATCTCACTCTCTTTTGATGGAGTTAGATACTATCAATCCTCTTATGTTTTTTTAAGAGTAGTGGAGTAATTGATGACACTAGAGACACCATCTGTCGTAATGTGTTTTGGGCGGGTCTACCCCAACATGGTAAAGCATGGGTGATGCTGCAGGTGACATGCCTGAGATTCCTCCTCATGATTCATCAATGGTTCAGAAAAAACTGTGGGATCCCAGTTCCTTCCCTCTCCTTTCTGCTTCCCTCTTCCTTGTTGCCTAGCAAGATTCTTTGTTGAAGATGCTGTGTCCACTGTTTCTGGTATCTAGTGCTGCAGATGGGTGTTACTCTGTCAAACTTGCTTACACTGAGCTGTATAAAAAAAGTGCTTTTCCTTTGAGCTATGGCTCAAACCAAAGAGGTTCAAGAAAGGATATAGCAATAATGATCAAATGAGAAATTGCAGAGAACTCACAGATGTCTCAATTAGAACTGGACTATTTTGTTAATAGATTGGGTCAGGTGCCTCTCCAGAAAAAAAAAAAATCCAAATTCATAGTGTGTAACTTTGCTTGTACATATCCCTATACACTTCACCAGCGAAACAGCGGTTGTGTGCCAAAGACATGTTTTCTTCAGAGTCTGGAGGAGATGGTTTCTACCACAGGTTGGCACAAGACTCTTCTGCACAAGCCACTGCTACACAGAATATGTAGGTCCCTGCTGAGTCTGCCTGGCTCATTCTACCTGAGTAACTTGGGATTCTACCATAAAATGCACTCCCAGTGAGGTCAGTATGACTTACAGTTACTTCCAAGAAGTAATTTCAATGTTTCTACTGTTTCAGTACCTCCCAGTAACATCTCTTCCAGAATTTCCTGTGAGAGATCAGCTACGGTAGGAATGTGGAAGCCAAGGGGTTGGTCTGAATACTATTTCAAAACATAGGTCTCTGTATTAAAACTTAGGCTAGGTACTAGCAAAGGTCTTAGAAAAGAAAGAAGCATGGATCTATTTAAAAAGTCACATGGATCTATTTAAAAAGTCGTAGCCAGTTACTTCTAACTACTTTTCATCTCAAGAGGTAGAATCTCCATGGGAAAGTTTCCATGGGAAACTTTTTCTTACATCAATAGGTCAGTATTTTTCTGTGGGGTCAGGGAAAGTCGACATTGGCAGGTAGCCATTTTGGATAATGGGGCTTTGCAAGTCCCTGCTTGTGGTGTGCCTGTGGATCTCCTTTGACACCGTGTCACTCAGTGATAGGTTACAGCATGGCGAGGGGAGAGGAATGCAGATTCCATGAAGGGGCAGACATCTGCCATAAATCAGCTCATTTATTCTCACTCTGCTGGGGGCGGGAGCGCAGAGATTTGTTTTGGTTTCAACTGGATTTGGTTTGGTTTTTTGCACAGAGAGTTTGGAAATAACATTTTGCTTCCAGTCATCAGAGTTTATAAGGTTATTACCAGTTGAAGTCAACATGCCTCTTAGGTTAAAGCCTTTTGCTTGTATATTTACACATCCTCTTCAACGTTCCAAACATCTCTCTCATGCTTTGCCTGCAGCCTATTTTGTATTTAAAGTTGTCTTTGGATCTGAGATGTAGCTTGTTGGATCTGATCTAATAAAAGGAAAACTAGCCTCAGAACTAGGGCACAAGAACTGAGATCCTAAATTTTGTCTTGAGCGTATCTTGAGTCCCAAGCTACATTCTCTGGATTTTACATTGTGCAATCTTTCCAAGAGCATGAATATCCCTTGTAGGAGGCACTGCTAGTGATAAGGTTTCCCTTGCGTAATATTCCCTGGCTGTAGGTTTTATTTTCATTACAAAAATTTAGGACTCCAATTCAATGTTACTGACAATGACTGGGTAGATCACATTGTCTCTGTCATGAATTTGACAAACTCTACATTAAAACTGTTCCTTCAGGGGCTTTGTCCATATTTTTCATGTGGGGAACTTTCTTACTGTTACTGTAATTAATAGAACAAACTATTGTCATCTCTTATGTACATTTATTATGAGAAAAACTTATTTTATGACAGGCTGAAACTCTCTAATTTTCCCCATTAGTGGCCTGATAGGTTTCTAGAAGACATTCTTATCCTGTTTTGGTCCTCACTTTACTGTCTTAATTTCCATTCTAAATGTAGGCTTAGACTGTCTAATTGTCTCTTATGACAGAAAAATTATATTATCACTTAGAAGAAGATGAATTTGGAAAGTTATCTAAGCTAATACTACAAGTTACATTTATTTTGTCTCACTGGTGAATATAAGGAGATCAGCTATCAAGCTTTTGGGTAAGTTCTATCTTTTTTAATAGTTTTTAAAATGATAGTAGTTAAACGATCTCTTCTACTGGTGATTGCTTTGTACTTTCCCACCACTTGCAGTAATAATTGCAAAAGCAAGTGGTGGAATGTGAGGTTTTAACCCATATTTTATGGGTCACAAATGGGCTCTAAAAACACTGCAGTCTTGCAATTTCATCTAGAGATAATTATTAGATAATGCCAGTAGTAAATTATTTGCTGCTCATATACTTCCTAATATTCACTACCCACAGGTAATTATTTCACCATTTTAAAGAGAAAGTGTATCTGAAACTATTAGCTATCACTTTTAGGAGTAGTACACACAATGAGCAAGCCATTGTCCCAGCTTTGCAATCCAGAAGAGTCTTTACCTGCATGGCGTTGCTTCCTCTTCACTGATACATCTCATTACAATTGCTCTGGGTTCACACAGGTGTAAGAGAGGGCAGAATTTTTGTATCATGTCCTAAATGCACCTGTGTCTCCATCAAATACCTGGGAGGTTTTTGGTTCATAAAACCTGTTTTGGTGCAGCTGACTTCTTCAGATGACTCCTACTTGATGCGGTAAGAACTCACACAAGACAAAATTTTCTGTCTTAAGGTAGAACTCAAAGGCTGAAAGATCATGAAGCCATTTTGATGGCACAAGCATAAAGAGTTTAAAATCCTTATTTCTTGGAAAATATTGCAAAAATAAGGAGGATTGCCAACTTTCTTTTTTAGAAAACATAACTCACTTAGTGATGGCTAATGTTAATTTTCCTGGAGGATAATCAACCATGTCATCACCTATAACTTGCAGAGCAGACTGCACTTTAATCAAATCTAACCCCACCCCCCCATATTCTTTTTGCTTATCCACCCCAGAGACCTCAAATCCACCTTTTCTCTTTTAAATTATTGTCAATTCAGGCAACTCAAATTGTTTCCGCACTACCACAAATCTGGCTGCCACACACAGAACTGTTCTCCTATGGTCAATTAATTTAAATGACAGATTTAATGGTAAATTAAATTAATCCAAAACACACTCTTTACCTCCATGAAAACAAGATTGGAAAGAAAAATACCTTGACAGCAATTTCCCTATTAATGTATGGTGCTGAAAGCTCTTCATGAAGTTGTTTTTGTCTCTAACAAAATCACTTAGAAGTAAACAATATAATTGCAAGTGTAGCCTTGACTGAAGCATTAAGTATCTCTGTGAGCAAAGGTCTTCTGCAGCAGTTTTTACAATATCTTATGTTTAGTAATGGCATCCAAAGGATGGCTGCAGGGATGGTGAAGGGCCTAGAGGTGAAGCCATACATGGCGTGGGTGAGGTCACTTGGTCTGTTCAGCTGAAGAAAATGAGACTGAGGGGAGACCTCATTGCAGTCTCCAGCTTCCTTGTGAGGGGAAGATGAGGAGCAGGCACTGATCTCCTCTCCGTGGTGACTAGTGACATGTGCCGGGGGAATGGCCTGAAGTTGTGTCAGGGGAGGTTTAGGTTGGCTATCAGGAAAAGATTCTGTACCCAGAGTGGTTGCGTTCTAGAACAGCTTCCCAGAAAAGTGGTCACAGCACCAACCTGATAGAGTTCCAGAAGTGTTTGGACAATGTTTTCAGGCACATGGGTGATCCTTGGGGTGGTCATTTGCAGGGCTGGAAGCTGGACTTGGTGATCCTTATAGATACCTTTCTGCTCAGTATATCCTATTCTATGATCCAGACACCTCTTCTAGGAAAATTCTTTTCTATAGATGCATCTACTGCATGATGCCTCTTATGCTTTTGTGTTAGGATCTGGGACCCCCCCAAAAATAAAATAAAAAATCCTTTAAAAAATCTGTGGCATGGTGTAAAACCTCAAAAAAACCCCAAACCCAATGAAACACCTGTTTTGATTCTGATTACCAGTAACATTGGCTGAGTCACATTAATAAAATTATACTCATTCCTCAAAACTGAGGCTTAAGGAGTTCCCCTCTACTGAAACCACCAAAGCCAGTTCTCTGTTAAGTGTTTTGTGAGTGAACTTTCCATTGATGGAGGCATGAAACAAGTAAGTCCCAAATCCAGGGGGATTCCTTATCTGTATCCCCTCTTCAGGTTTGAATTCTCTCTTTTTCAACAAGATTCACTGCTCAAGCAGATACCCCTTACTAAAACTACTGCTGACAGATGGAGGGGACTTGTCAGAGCACTGCCTGGAAGCTCACAAGGCACCCTGGCATGGTATCTGTGTTAGCATCTCTTTCATGAGTACTTAAGTCACCCCAAATTTTTTAAAAGACTTGTCATATTTTCTCAAGTAGATAAAAGCTTCATTACATTTCAGGCTACCAAGGCTGCCTTCTTCATGAGTTAGGGGCTGTTAAACACCACTAAAACTTGATAAAGAATCAAATCACTGCCTAATTTACAAAATACCAGTCAACTGACACCACATTAAAAGGCCGATAAGCCTTCAAAATTATTGCAATGTGTTTATTTTTTAGATCATTTTTAGTCTTTGAAATGTCAAACATAGTGATCCATCTGAGCTGCAAATGTGGATGAACATGCACAGGACTGTCATCTGCTTGGAGAAGAGTTGAAAGCAATTGCACATGGATTCATTACAGAACTTATACCTGTTCTGCATAAAATTCATGAAGAACTATGTAAC
Organism: Struthidea cinerea; assembly: GCA_013397865.1. Classification (NCBI taxonomy): domain Eukaryota; kingdom Metazoa; phylum Chordata; class Aves; order Passeriformes; family Corcoracidae; genus Struthidea; species Struthidea cinerea. Next base: position 319,474 of record VZTI01000609.1, read on the forward strand.
CAGCCAGCCCCAGTTCTGCTACTCAATTGGTTTAACTTTTGAGAAGAATACACCCTTTTTAGCTAACATTCATTTAGGAGTGCAGTAAAGCCAGGGTCATTGTACCTGCCCCCTCCTGACCCTTTTGTTGCTGAAATTTTTGAGTATACAGCCCTTATATCACACTTAGAATCATAGAATCATAAAAAGTTTTGCATTGGAAGGGACTCTAAAGATCATCTAGTTTGATCCCCTTGACATGGGTAGGGACACCTTCCATTGCCAGAAGGAAGACCAGACCTTCTCCAAGCCCCATCCAACCTGGCCTTGAATACCTCCAGAGATGGGACATCCACAGCTTCTCTGGAAAACTCGTTTTAGTGTCTCACCACCCTCACAGTAAAGAATTTCTTCCCAATATCTAATCTAAACCTGCTCTCTTTCACTTTCCGTCCCCTCTTGTCCTGACACTACATGCCCTTGTGAAAAGTCCCTCTCCAGCCTTTTTGAAAGCCACATTCAGGTACTGGAATGTGCTCCAAGGTCTCCCTGGAGCCTGCTCTTCTCCAGGCTGAAAAGCCCCAGCTCTCTCAGCCTGTCTTTACAGGTGAGGTGCTCCAGGCCTCTGATCATCTTAGCAGCATCTTCTTGACTCATTCCAGCAGGTCAGTGTCTTGTGTTGCCTTTCTAATACAATTCTGAAGCCTTGCATGGTAATACACTTTTAAAGCAAGAGACTAAACCAAGATTCCTAGAGCCATGTTTGAGTTCCCCAAAAGAGATGAGCTTCTGCAGCCAGAGGACCTTACAAATAAGGCATGCATGCTCACCAGTTCTGTGTACACAAGTGCTGGGAAACTAATGAACTCTGGGAATATGCAGCCCAGCGTATGGGCTCTATAGAAACTGTTACTTTTAAATGGAATTTCTTGTACGAATCTGGTTGTTACTGGTTTTCTTGCCCAGGCTTATGCTCTTGTTCTAGTTTGAAAACAAA
>VZTI01000610.1:0-31226 GCA_013397865.1 Struthidea cinerea
AGCCTGGGCTGAGGAGGTGCCAAACTGGGCCAAGGAGGTGCCAGCCCTGTCACACACACACAGGTGACACCAGCTTGCTTTGTGTTTTTATCCCAACTCCCCAGACACCAGATCCCTGTGCCCACCCTGGAATGTCCTGGAATGTCCTTAACACACGGCTACAAAAATCCTGGGAGGCAGAGAGAGCAGGGCCAGTCCCCGGAGTAGAGCGTGGCCAATTCCTTGGAACACAGTTGGGCTGATTCCTTGGACTGGAGTTTGGCCGAGCACTGGGATCAGAGTTGGGCCAGTTTCCCAGATCCAAGCTCAGCCAGGTCCCAGGACCAGAGTTGGGCTGGTTCCCTGGAGCCAAGTCCTGGGATCAGAGTTGGACCAATTCCCAGATGCCAAGCTCAGCTGGGCCCTGGGACCAGAGTTGGACCAATTCCCTGGATCCAAGCTCAGCTGGGCCCTGGGACCAGAGTTGGACCAATTCCCTGGATCCAAGCTCAGCTGGACCCTGGGACCAGAACTGGACCAATTCCCTGGATCCAAGCTCAGCTGGACCCTGGGAGCAGAGTTGGACCAATTCCCAGATGCCAAGCTCAGCTGGGCCCTGGGACCAGAGTTGGGCCCATTCCCTGGATCCAAGCTCAGCTGGGCCCTGGGACCGGAGTTGGGCCCATTCCCCAGATCCAAGCCCAGCCATGGGATGCAGTTCATGCCGAGAGGTCGCTGTTGTCGAACCTCTCCTGGTCGTAGACCTCGGCCACCACCTTCCTGCCCGCGAACCAGCGCCCGTTGAGCGCCTGGATGGCCTTGTGAGTCTCTGAGGCCATGGAGAATTCCACAAAGATCTTGACGATGATTTCGGCATCCTCCTCCTCCCCCTGCTTCTCCTGGTAGATGATGACCCTGTTCACAGCCCCGAACTTCCCACACTCTTCTGTCACTTCTCCCTCCAGGTCGTCATCGATGTCCTTGGGATCCACCATGTTCCGCAGCACCATCACCGTGGACTGCAAGGGAAGGGATGGGGGAATTAATGCCTGGAGACACGCAGAGGACACACCTGAGCACCCCGATCCCCGGGCTGGCCATTCCAGGCACACTCCATGGGACTGATGGCTCAGCTTCCCAGGGATAATTACTGAGTTTCCAGGTCTGTTGCTGCTGGCTCTGAGGGGCTGGCCCCTGGATCAGGAATTCCCCTGGGCTGGGAATGCTGTGTGCCATCCCCTGGGCTTTCCTGGGATACACTCTGAAAGCACAAGGAGCCTTGGGCACCACTCTCATCTTCCCTGTGCTGCTGCAGGTGTCCCTGAGCCCCCCTGATGTGCAGAGCCCACCCTGGGACACACGTGGCAGTTGTGACCTGCCTGGACTCACCTCCTGCTTGCGGAGCAGCTTCTGCATGACCATGTGCCGGGCGCTGCTCCCGGAAATGCTCATGTGCTCCTGCTCGCTCAGCATCTCCGGCCGCTCCGACTCCTGGAACACCTCCTCCTCCTCCTTCTCCTTCTTGACCTCCACCAGCCCCAGGGCTGGGGGGCTGGCCAGGATGGGATTCACAACCCCCACCTGTGGGATGGTCACTGGGATGGGAGGCCGGGCAGGGGTCACACCTGGGAGAGCACAGGACAGGAAGATGGTCAGTGACCTCTGGGTGATGGTCAGTGACATCTGGGCAATGGCCAATGACACTTGGGCAGTGGTCAGTGACACCTGGACAATGGCGACACCTGGGAAACATTCAGTGATACCCAGGCCATGGTCAGTGACACCAGTGCCAATTATCCAGCTTTTCGCCCTGTGCCAGGCGTTCCTGCTGGGGACCCATGGCCTGTCCCATCTACTGGACACCAAAATTAATCCATAAAACATCCAAGTTCCTGCCCAGGCAGAGCCAGGAGCAGATTCAGGCTCCAAGTGGACCCCAGGTACAGAGTCCCATCTGTGGAAAAGGGACATGGGTGACAAGAGGCAGAGCACACACAGGTGACAGGAGCAAGGGGGACACACAGAGGTGACGAGGGAAGAGCACACGTGGGTGACAGGATGAGGGGACAGACATGCAGGTGACAGGAGGACAAGCACACAGGTGAAAAGAGCACACACACGACAGAAGAAAGAGGACACAGAGGTGATGGGAGGAAAGGGACACAGGTGCCAGGAGGAATGGGGCACACACAAGTGCCAGCAGGAAGGGACACAGGTGACAGAATGGGACACAGGTGTCAGCGGGAAAGGGACACACACAGGTAACAGAAGGGGACACACAGAGGTGCCAGCAGAAAAGGGACACAGGTGCCAGGAGGAGGGGACCCACCTGTGATGACACCGGGGGCCTGTGCTGCCATCACGGCCTGGGGCAGAGCCCCCAGGGGCTGGGCCAGGGTCAGGGCAGGGGACACAAGCCCTGGTGTCGCCAGCGTGCCCAGCACTGCGGCTCCTGCCACGGCTTCCTGCGGGACACATGGAAAACCTCGGGTTAGCCCTGCCCCAGGGACTCTCCCTGCAGAGCACCCAGCGAGGCTCAGCTCTCCTACACCTGGGAAATGCCAGACGCTCCCATTCCCAGGAGCTCCCAGTGCTGCTGGGGAAGGGAAAGGGGTCACCCAGCCCAGCAGGGAAACAGAAACTCTGAAGCACCTTGGAAGAAAACCTCCTCCTGGAACTCAAATCCCAATAAACACCCTGACTCCAGATGCCCAGAATTCCAACAACATTTGGGAGGAACGCCCAGTTGAACAATAAATACTTCCATGGAAGTATGGAAAATAATGTGCCTAAAACCCACTCCAGGACCCCAATGTTTTTGGTTGTTGTTGCTTTCCAGGCCATTGTATTCCTGATTTAATTGCTGACATCCTTCTCTTCCTTGTATTCTCAGGGCTCCTGTAATCGCTGATGTGGCACAGCAGAAGATCCCAAGGTTTTGTCCCTCCACTCCCACACGTTCATGGATCTGCAACTCAAAGCTGCTGCAATATCCCAACTCTCCTCTACATAAATACCCAAACTCTGGGATCCAACCCATCCCATCAGGGCTCTGCTCCCAGTGCCCACAAGGCCACTCCTATTTCCACTGGAGACGAAGCTCCTAATGAAGGGGAATGGGAAAGCGCTGGAACTAAACCACTGGAATTTCTGGCTACACTGGTCATCAGCTGCCCCCACTTCTCACTGAAATGGCTAAAAAACTTCTCCCAACTCTTTTGATTCCTTCACTTCCTTGCAAGTCTGATTTTTCCTACCTCTGGTAGACAGGGATGACCTTTGCTCCACTCTCTTTAGTGCCACTCTCCTCACAGGAACAGATCCTGCAGTTTCTCGACAAACAGCAGGATTTATCCATGTCTGTATCACATCTCTACCATTTCACTTAAGAAGAGTCCATAGTTCTTTCCCAAAGTGATTCCCAAAGTAATTCTAGCTATGTCTCAGCTTCCTCCCTCCCTTGACTGCAGAGGTTTCCAGATCTGTGGAACCTTTCCTGGGGACCTGCGAGTTCCATGTGAGGGGCAGCTCCTCCCACTCCTGCCTCCACCTTTGATTCAGGGAAACATTCCCCAAAAAGTCCCTTCTAGCCTCAGCTCTGCTGCAGCAGCACCAGGGGCTGCACTGACCAGCAATTCTTGCCTGAGAAAATCCCAAAACCCAACAGCGCTGGAATTTTCTTTCTCCATGGGCTACAGTGCCATGGGGGGATCCTGCTGCCCAAGGCAGGGATGGGGGCACAGCCATGGGAATCTGTACCCCGTGGTCCCACCCAGGAGCTCCTGGTACTTCAGGAAAACTAAATCAGAGAAGTCAAGTTCTGTATCAATATCCAGCCCACCCCACCACTGCCCTTCCCTGTCTCCCAACAGCCTACAGCCATTCCAGGCCTGTTCCACCCTGCTACAGGTGGGACCTTCCACCAGAGTGCTGCTCGCACAACTGCTCCTGCCCTCATCCTTCTGCCCCTTCCGTGCTTTCTTTCAGCCTCTTCTGCAAACATTTCCCTCACTGCTGGTTTGATTTCCAGACTAGGAATTCTCTTCAACCTTCCCCACCAGTTCTGTGCCAGATCACTCCAAAATCTGGTGTCTCAGATTGCCCAGGTGTCAGGGACAAGCTTCCATGTGTGAAATCCTGGGACAGAGTATGATCTGGAATCATGGCATCCTGGAATGGTTTGTGTTGGAAAGGACCTTAAAGCTCATCCAGCACCACCCCCTGCCATGGGCAGGGACACCCTCCCCTACCCCAGGTTGCTCCAAGCCCCATCCAACCTGACCTTGGACACTTCCAAGGGGTGGGGCAGCCACAGCTTCCCTGGGCAACCTGTGCTGTGCTCTGAGCTGTCCCTGTGCCTCCCCTGACCTGTGCCCTGAGCTGTCCCTATGCTTCACCCGCGCTGTCCCTGTTCCACCCCCGTGTCTCACCTGTGCTGCGCTCTGAGCTGTGCCTGTGCCTCCTCTGAGCCCTCCCCACGTCTCACCTGTGCCGTGATCTTGGCAGTGGCGGCGGCAGCAGCGACAGCGGCCGCGGGTGGGAGCCCTCCAGGTGTGGCCGGGGTCAGGAGTGGCATCGGGGGCGTCACGGCCTTGCCCACCCGCAGGTACTGACCCCCCAGGTCAAAGAGGTTCATGGAGGAGACGGCATCCTGGGAGGACTGGGCCTTCTCGTACTCTGCAGGAAGAGATCATTCACAAATGAGCCTTCTGTTGTTCACTCATGGAATTATGGAATGGTTTGGGTGGGAAGGGACCTTCAAGACCACCCAGTCCCACTCCCTGCCACCTTCCATGGGCAGGGATATCTCCCACCAGACCAGGTTGCTCCAAGCCTGTCCAACCTGGCCTTGGACACTTCCAGGGATGGGGCAGCCACAGCTTCTCTGGGCAACCCAGGCCAGGGCCTCACCACCCTCACAGCCGCTATAAACTATATTTCTAAATCCAGCCCTGACCTGCTCCCAATTTATTCCTATCACTTAACAAAATTCCTTCACTAGGGTGGAAAACCCAACCCCAAAGCCACCCCCAAGAGCAGAGGACACTCCCGCCCCTGCCCCAGTTCCACCCGGCTGTACCAATGAAGCCGTAGCCTTTGTGCTTCCCTGTCGTGGGGTCCCTGGCCAAGGTGCAGGATTTGATCTTCCCAAAGGCTTCAAACACGCTCTTGATGTCGTCGTCGGACAGGTCCTGGTGCACAGAGGCCACGTAGATGCGGTTGAAGGCCCGGGCCTCCTCTGCCAGCTGGTCGATGATGGGCTGAGCCTGCCCGATGTTGCTGGGCCTCCCCACCTGCAAGGACAGCGATGGGAATGGAGTTGGGAAGGGCTTGGAGCAGCAGGAGCAGCTGAGGGAGCTGGGGGCCTCAGCCTGGAGAAGAGGAGGCTCAGGGGGAACCTTCTGGCTCGGCACAACTCCCTGACAGGAGGAGGCAGCTCAGGGGATTGGGCTCTGCTCCCAAAGAACAAGAGACAGGACAAGAGGAAACGGCCTCGAGCTGTGCCAGGGGAGGCTCAGGATGGACATCAGGAAGAATTTATTCAAGGAAAGAGTGGTCAGGCATGGGAAGGGGCTGCCCAGGGAGGTGGTGGAATCCCCATCCCTGGAGGTGTCAAGGGAACGCCTGGACGTGGCACTGTGCTCTGGGCTGGGTGACAGGTTGGCCTCGATGAGCTGGGAGGGGTTTTCCCACGGGAACAGTTCCATTATTCTGTGACACAGACAGTCCATGGAGCAGGGCAGCACTTGGCCCCTTCCTGCCTGTGCAAACCACAGGACACCTCAAAGGGCCATCACCAACAGAGGGACAGCTCCAGGAACAGCTGGCACTACCAGGATCCTAAGCTCTGCTCTCTCCTCCCTGTACCTCTCCCATTTACCTTCCCTGACCTGCCAAACACCAACATCCAGGGACTGAGAAGGATTCTGCAAGCAAATCACTGTGCTCCCACCCCTTTCTTTCAGGGGCTCCTAAACTCCCTGGGCCATGGGACCCTGCACACACTCAGGGCGTGTCAGAGACATCATGTAAGATATAATCACCTTTGCTTTGTCTTCAAGAGAATTCCCTGTGTGAGTGGGAAAACCTGAGTCAAGTCCCTGGAGCCAATCTCAGGTGGGACTTGCGGGCCAAGGGTTTCTCCTCAGAGAGGAGGGACCCAGAGCCACCGTGTGCTCCATGTTAGACATCAAGGTCCATCAGGGAACAGTCTTTAGGTTCCTTTCCCCATCACAGTGCTGTGGGGAGCATTTCCAGGCATGAAACAGGAAAAGAGAAGCAGGAATTTTCAGAGCAGGCATGTTACTCACCTTGATGTTCCTTCCCCCCAGCATGACAGAATTCATCTGCTCCAGGGCCAGCTGGGCGGCTTCGGGAACCTCGTATTCCACAAAGGCAAAGCCCTGGGATGGGAGGAGACACCTGTCAATCACTCCAGCTGTGCCAATCTAATGCAGCCGAAGTTTCCCATGGAGCAGATCCCTCCAGGTGGAATTGATTCCCGCTGACGGCCCAAGAAAATTCCTTAGAGAAGCTTTTTATTATGGCAGAAAACGGCCTGCAGAGGTTCCACCAAGGGCACCTGATTGTGGAGCCTCCCGGACTCTGAGTTCCCACAGCAAAACCCCACCTCACTAAGGACTGCTACCTTGTCAGCACTTCCAGCAGAGCTTCAGGTTGGACATCAGGAGGAATTTCTTCATTGAAAGGATGGTCAGGCATTGGAATGGGCTGCCCAGGGAGTTTTGGAGTCCCCATCCCTGGGGACGTCTGAGGAATTACTGAGTGTCGCACTCATTCAAGTGCTCTTTTTCAACCTCAATGACTCCATGATTCCATGCACTTCACCCCACACGCCCCTGGCTCCCACACAGACTCCTGCCCTACGCAGATCAGGGAGCTGCAAACATTCACCCCCAGTGCTAAAAGGAGTCTGTTCTTCACAAGGATAGAGGCCCCTTCCTCTCCTGGCTGCATCTGGAAAGCCTTGAAGAGAGGAGGATGTTCCTTGAGGACCGGGAATCATAGAAAGGTTTGTGTTATAGGGACCTTAGAGCCCTATAACACAAGGTGTTAACACAACTGCCCCTGAGGTGACATCCGGCTTGCCCCTTGTCTGGCTTAAGGATTTCCCGGCACGGCTGGGCCATGGCTCTCTTTACTCTGCAGGCTGTGACCAGCAGGACTATGGCACGTACCAGAGCCCATCCAGTTCCAAACCTTCCACTAGACCGGGTTGCTCCAAACCCCATCCAGCCTGACCTTGGACACTTCCAGGGATGGGGCAGCCACAGCTTCTCTGGGCAACCTGTGCCAGGGCCTCACTACCCTCACATGGAAGAATTCCTTCCCAGTATCTCATCCAAAATTCTGCAAAGCTGGTTATTTTGTGTTTAGGACACATGGCTGAAAGAAATGTCCTTGCAGAAGACCCCAAAATGACTCATCACTGAGGCATCAGCACCAGCTCTCGCTGCCCCCAAGGAATTCCACCCCTTCCCAGGACAGTTCACCTGCTCTTTGCCAGACCCAGGCAATCCCACAATGGTTTGGGTGGGACAGGACCTTAAAGCTCATCCAGTTCCACCCCGTGCCACGGGCAGGGAACCTCCCACCAGCCTGGAAGCCCCATCCCACCTTGTGCTTCATGGTGACGGAGTCCCAGGACATGTCGATGCTCTTGATGGGCCCGAAGGGGGCAAAGGCCTGGCGGATGGTGTCCTCCCCCAGCTCGTAGTAGATGGAGCCCACGTAGACCCGGCACATGATGGCGAGTGCCCGCTGCCTCTGAGCCGCCATCTGTAGCGAGACAAGGACTGGCTGGTCAGTGCTGGGCTGGCCGTGGCCACCGGGGCCTCCTCCCCCTCCTGCATCCCTCCCGGGAGCCACCCCCGGCGGCAGCTCTGGCACAGCCTGGATCAGAAGGATTTCCCTGCTCGCTGCACAGGGCGCTGGAGCGGATCCGTCCGGCTCAGTCCCAGATAAAGTCTGGCTCATCCTGGGGCAGACACATTCCGGCCCCTCTGGCCGGGTGTCCCCCAGCCTGATCTCATCTCCAGCCACACCTGCAGGAGGAGGGAATCCCTTCACTCTAGGGCAGCTTCCCCCTCCAGGCAGCAAACGGCTCAGCTCTGGGCACTGGGAGAATCCCTCCCGCTCCCCCCTCCGACAGCAGAGATCCATCGGCACTCCCACCCCCGCCCCATCCTCCCTGGCAGCAAAGGGTCTGGAACTGGGAACCTCCCCCCGCTCCCTCTGGCACCAGAGCCTCCCCCCACCCCCAGCAGTCCGAGATCCAGTACTGGGCACCACTTCCACAGCTCAACAGCAAAGCCAAACACTTCCGTGGCCCAGTGGGACTCCTGGAAAGCGTGTGGTGCCAGTACTCATCCCTGCCTGGCGGCACTGGCTGTACTGGTGCAGCCCCAACACAGCTGCACAGAGGATTTCTGCTACTGTGTCCTAAGTCTGCCTGGAAACCTGTTCTCAAGACAAATCCAGCCATTCCTTACAGGAGGGATCCCAAAAGCAGAGCACAGCGTGTCCTTCGTGTCTGTCACCCCCAGAGCAGCTCTAGAGCTGCTAAGGGACGTGTGGCCCTGGAGATGTGGCCACACCATGGGGTCTGGAGGAGTCACTGCCTGCATGTGAGGGCATGGCTCTGGGATGGATGGGACACACCTGGGGCAGGAAGAGGCTGGTGCAGAGCACGTGCAGCAGCAGGTGATGCCTCTGACCCTGCCCAGCACCACAGCAAGGAGCTCTGAGCACCCCCTTCCTACTCCAGCACCCCCAGGGCAGAGGGGCTGCAACCAGGACCTTCAGGAGGACGATTTTTGGGGTGCCCTAACGAGCAGAGGAGCTCTGCCATGCCTGGGGACCCCTGGGGCAGAGGGAAAGCGCTCAGGGCCTTCTTGAGGCTGATTTCTGGGGTGACCTAATGAGCACAGGAGCTCTGCCTGGAGATGCTGCAGCCCAAAAGGAGGGAGAGCTCATCTGTGACAGGCACAGCACCACAGACACAGCCTGTACCCGAGGGGCTCCTGCTCCCTACAGCACCTGTCTGGGACTGCCACTGGCCACAGGAGGAAACAACCTGGGAGGGTTTAACTCCTGCCACTCCATACAGGACACTGCAAACAGGGACAGCTCTCACCCCAGACTCTGTCCCTGAGGCGACATTAAACCCCAACTGCTGCTCCTGAGGTGACATCAAGCCCCAGACTCTGCCCCTGAGGTGACATCAAGCCCCAACTGCTGCTCTTGAGGTGATATTAAACCCCAGCTACTGCCCATGAGGTGACATCAAGCCCCAGCTGTTTCTCCTGTGGCGACATCCAGCCCCAGCTGTTGCTCCTGAGGTGACATTAAACCCCAACTGCTGCTCCTGAGGTGACATCAAGCCCCAGACTCTGCCCCTGAGGTGACATCAAGCCCCAACTGCTGCTCTTGAGGTGATATTAAACCCCAGCTACTGCCCATGAGGTGACATCAAGCCCCAGCTGTTTCTCCTGTGGCGACATCCAGCCCCAGCTGTTGCTCCTGAGGTGACATTAAACCCCAACTGCTGTTCCTGTGGTGACATCCAGCCCAGACTCTGCCCCTGAGGTGACATCCAGCTTGCCCCTTGTCTGGCTTAAGGATTTCCCGGCACGGCTGGGCCATGGCTCTCTTTACTCTGCAGGCTGTGACCAGCAGGAGTATGGCACGTACACACGCAGGACAGTGGCTGGGTGGTCTCCCAGGTGCTCGAGCACATTCCCAGCTTTGGTGCAGGAACGCCCCTCTGCAGCATGTCCGTTTGGGGGGTCACAGCCACCACCAGTGTCACCCTGGGTGTCCCAGGGAGGGGCCTCTCCCGAGAAGCCTCTGCAGGAGGAAATCCCCACCTTGCCCTGCCACAGGACCCTAAAGGAGAGGTGGGGGAGTGAGGAGGACTCAGGATTTTCAGACAGCAGAATTCCTTCCCGGAAAGGGTGGTCAGACATTGGAAGAGGCTGCCCAGGGAGGTGTGGAGTCCCCATCCCTGGAGGTGTCCAGGGAACACCTAGACATGGCACTCAGTGCTCTGGGCTGGTGACAAGGTGGGGATCAGGCACAGGTTGGACTCGATGACCTTGGAGGTCTTTTCCAGCCTTAATGACCCTGGGATTTTGGACCTGCAAAAGGTAGAGCTGAGGTGGGTCGTGCTGACTCTGGGTGTCTGTGGGTCACCAACAGGAGCATCCAGGTGGGGGATGTGCCCTGGGCACCTGAGCTCAGCACAGGTCAGTGTCAGGGCCTCCTGCCTGGACATCTCATTGCTCTCACCAGCCCCCAGACTGATTTCACTGTCCCCTGTGCCTCCTTCTCCTCCTGTAACATGGAAATCACCTGCAGCCTCAGCCAGGCAGCAGCCCCCACCTGTAGCTGTGCAATGCTGCTCTAAAGGGATTTGGGAGGTTATTTTAAGGACAGGCCAAAACCCCACCTTGGGGTGCTCTTGTAATCAAAGCAGGCGATGCACAACCCTCAGCACAAGCATCAGTCATGACACAATGACACCAGGGGATGGTGAAGGGACGTGGGAATCTTACACTGTGACACATGGAGGGAGGACTGAGCCCACGGGAAGCTGTAACTCAGGCTCTGAGACCCAGAGCTCAGGGAGCTCAGGCTGTGCTGCCTCCACAGAGGAACTGGGGAACCTTGGCAACAGGAAAAGTGCTGGACAGGGGGCTGTTTGCACTTTGTGCATTCCCAATGGGCTCTGGGATGAAGCAGCTGCCAAGAATGGGATATCCTGACTGCTCTGAACTGTACCAGGTTCCTGCTCCTGGGCTGTGTCCGCCTGTGGCTCCCAAGGGAGGAATGACTGAGGAAAAGGGGTCACAGCCCAATGCCCTGGGGTTCATAAACCATTAAAACTTTCCTATGCCACCAACTCAGCTGTGCCCAGCTGGGGAGAACGAGCCAAAAACCATTTAAGCCAAATTGCTGGAGTTCCACTGTCAGGCAGCAGCTCCAGGGATGGGGGGAGGTCCCAGGCATGAGGGCTCTGACACCGTCTCTGCCAAATCCACACCAAGATGGTTGCTCTGTTCCATTCCAAACTCACCCCCGCCCCAGAACATCCATTCTGGCTCCCCACTGACACACCACCCACTGCCAAAGGAGGGAGAGTGGGGATTTCACTTGAGTGCCCTTTTTCTTGGAGTTCAAACCTCCAGCTGTGTTTTACACTAGGCACAAATCTCATATTCCAGCAAGATGGAAAAGTATTTACAAACATGTAAAGGAATTTACAAATGAACCTTTGGATGCAGAGAGGAGTCATAGGACACTTTGTCCAGCACGTCTAGGAAAAAGGAGGGGATGGATCGTGCCAAGTCACTCAGCTCTTTGTGGCCTCTGATTAGAATGGGCACAAGTTCCCTGATCAGTCCTGCAGTTCTGTCCCTTCCATCCTGCTTTTGCTGCACTTGGAACGTGCCATATTCCCCTGGTCTGGACCACACATAGTAAAGAGCATCTGAGCCTGGGCTACACCATGTTCTGCCAACCTCCGGCGCCCCGGCCCTCCCCAGCACCGGCCGACTCTGGGTGCTGGGAGGTCGTTCCACAAGAAATCGCCCCTTGGTGAGTTACCTTGGCCGTTAGTTTTAGGTCGGGACCTCAGAACTGTAGCATCCCTAGAAATGCAGCTCCCACAATTTCACAGGTGTGTTCAGAACTGGTGGAAATCTAAAGCTGTCTTTGCCCCCGAGTGGCAGTGTCCCCGCAGACTGCACAGCCTGGGGTCTTCTCGGGGCAGTGACACCTCGCTCTGCTCCTGGGCGTGTCCAGTACAGGTGGGGATGTGGGAGGGCTGTGCTGGGCGCGGACAAGAGCATTGGCACCACTACGAACGTCCCCACGCTAGGCCCTGACTAAGACAAGTGCCCCAGAAGAAGTGAATATGTCTATTGACCGATTGTAAAGGTGAGAGAGGATCTCCAAAGCCCATTGTCACTGCTGCCATCTGAAAGACAGTAAAGACAGAGTTCAGTCTGTTGGAGCTGAGCATACTACGGCTGTTTGTACAAACTCAAGCAGAGCGGCGGCACAGGGGCACCTGCGGAGAGGCCTCTCCTTCCTCGGCCCTCACTGCCTGGTCCCCAGGACTGTCCGGCGCCAGGACCCTGCCGAGTCCGGTCCCACCAGGCCAGGGTGGGGTTGTGCTGCTGCCGCTGCCTCAGGAAGCAGGGTGGGATCCCAGGGGGGGACTCAAGGCAATAGTAACCTCTGCAACCACTGTCGTTGATTCACCCCCAGCATTTAAAAGGAGCCCCTCAACTAGACCAGACCCTCAGAACCAGGCACAGCCCCAAACAGCCTCAGCTGCTGGGCAGGGAGAGCACATCCACAGGGAGTCCTCAGGCAAAGCCCTTGTTTTGGGCTTCCTGACTTCAAGTAAAGGCAGTGAGACATGTTCCAGAAACATCTGAAGCAGGGGAGGTCAAACCCCAGTTAAGGGTTCTCCCAGTATGGGCATTCCAGTACGAGCAGGAACAGCCAAGAGAACTTCTCTGAAATTGACAGCACCCGGGTGCAGGGGAGGGAAACGGGGCAGTACTGGGACATGGGGACACAGGGACCCTCCCTCAGGCAGAGGAGATGGTGACAGGACACTGTTCCCAGGATCACTTCTGCCTTCACCACCTTAAACACAGCTCAGAAGCAAAACCCACGGCAAAGTCTTTGGCTTCTTCTATCTCAAGGAGGGACATCCAATAGGACAGGAATTTTTAACCGTTTCCTCTTGGAATGAAAGAGATTTGCGGGCAATTTGTGAGGTCAGTCGGGGTGCCTGGGTGAGCTGCAGGCTCAGGGCTGTGCTCTGGTTCCGAGGGCCCTGAGAACTCCACCGTGTCGGGGGGAGCACGAGGCAGAGGGAGCAGCTCGGAGGGGGGTCTCACCTGGAGGTTGGTGAGCTGCTGCTGCTGGTGGGCGATGGTTTGTTTCACCAGCACGCTCTTGATGCTCTGCTCCATCGCGTACTTCTTGGCCTGGAAGGAAAACAGGGGCTGTAGGGGCAGTACAACACAGTGGGGCAGGGAACGACGCCTTGTTCCACACCACAGCTCCCAGAACCTTCCAGTCTCCATCCGTAAGCACCACGGCACTGCCCACAGCTCCCCAGCACCTCAAGGCCCTGGGACACAGCAGGATGTCGTGAGGGGCAGCGCAGGGAAGCAGCATGCACCGGGAGCTCAGCATTCCCCTCTTCCGCCCTCATATCCCACCACAGCCCCTTACCTGCAGGGCCCAGGGCGGGGCACGGCCTCCTTCAGTCCTCTCCTCTCAGAGAGCGTCTGCACAGACAGGTGCTACAGGAGGGAAGGGCCTCCACCTCCCCATGGCCAACCCTGGGCTGGGCTCTCCCCTCTCAGCACACCCGGCCTGCTCTGGATCTGCTCCCAAAACACGCCAGCTCTTCCCTGGCTCTGCTCCCTAAATGCCCCAGTTCACCTCTGGCTCTGCCTGCACACACGTGGCTCCTCTGGGGTTTCTATCAGTCCTCTCCAAATCTGGCAAAGCCAGAGATTCCAGCGGTGCCAGCACAGAGGCTCTGTGCCAAGGCAAACCTCATCCCCACACCTGTGCACATTCCCCAGGACACACACTCAGCCACCCCCTGGGCACCTGGTCTCCATGGCTGTGTTTGGGAGCTGCCAGGGAATGGGAGGATCTAACCCAGGGATTTGAGGCATGTGCTTCGGAAACCTGGAAATGGACAAGGGGGTTTGCACCCAGGGGCTCCGGAGAAGCCAGACGGAATGAGGCCGGGAGCCAACCACCACACACAGAGGGACAGCTGTGACAGCATAGGCAGATCCCACGGAGCCTCCCGAGGACAGAGCTCTCTATCCCTGTCATCCCGAGGACAGGGATGTTCTGGGATGCGTTCTGGTGTGGACAGTGACAGGCCAGCTGGAGCAGATCCCAATCCCAGTCCTTGTGGAGAAGCAGCTGCTCCTCAGTGACTTTGAGGCACCCAGGCTCCAGCTCAGAATTCATATCTGACTTAGGATGCCATTTTTCTGAACTTATTTACTTTTTAAATTAAACCCACTCTCACCCACCCCAACAGCAATTCCCCATCATGCTCCCAAAAGTGTCCATGAACTCTAAACCAAAACAAGCAATTCCTGGACCCAAATGTGCCTGTGGGACCCTCCAGCATGGCTGTGATCCCAGAGATCCAGTGGCAAGTTCTCTTTGGCCCCACCAGAGACAGAGGCTCATTAAAAACCCAAACGACACCACCCCCTCCCAAACAGCAAATTCCCATCAGTTTTACTCACTTTCTGGAGAGCTTCCTGCTGCTCTGGGGTGAGAGGGGGCAGCCCCAGTTTTGCTGCTGTGCTTTGCCCATTTTCCATCTTAATGGACTCCGTACCCTAAGGAAACAGAAAATGCTCATGGAAAATTGTTCTCACAGGAGTGACCTGTCTCTTCCTTCCCAACAAACCAAAGCACTTCATGTCAGAACATCACAGTTGGCTAAAAACCCTTCCCAAACCCTGTATGTCAGGAAAACCAGTTCATATTCCTGACATTCCCTGTGGGAAGAGCCATACCAGCAATCATACAGACCCAGGGATGTATTGGACACTTATAGAGTTCTCCAACCATGTTTTCCATGAACAGACAATCAGATAATCCCCAATCCTTGCTCACATCATCTCCATCCCCTCAACAGATCCCATGCCTAATGTCCCCATCAATGTTCTCCTTCCACCTCTCCCTCCCGGCTCTGTCGACCCAGCTTTCTCAAATTCTCATTTTAAAACCTTCTCTGAAACCTTCCCAAATCACAGAATCATGGAATGCTTTGGAGGGACTTTAACGCTCACCCAGTCCCACCCCCTGCCATAGGCAGGGACACTTTCCACTTCCTCCAAGCCCTGTCCAACCTGACCTGGAACACTGCCAGGGACGGGGCAGCCACAGCTTCCCTGGACAACTGCCAGGGCCTCACCACCCTCACAGGGAAGGATTTCTTCCCGAGATCCCATCTAATCCTGCCCTCTGGCATTGGGAAGCCATTCTCCCTTGTTCTGTCACTCCAAGCCCTTGTCTAAAGTCCCTCTCCAGCTCTCTGAAACTATGACTCCAGCACAGCAATCCCACGGCTGGAACCATGGATCACACTGCTGGGACTATGCCTGACTCCAGCATAGTGATCCCACTGCCGGGACTGTGACTCCAGGATGGTGATCCCACTGCTCAGACCATGGATCCCACTGCTGGAACTGGGACTCCAGCATGCTGATGCCACTACTGGAACCATGACTGATTCCAGCAATTCAGCAACCCAGTGACTGCACTGCTGGGACCACGATTCCAGCATGGTGATCCCACTGCTGGGACCCCCTGCTCAGCCCCCAGCAGCAGATGTGGCCCTGCCTTCGGTGCTCATGTGGGTTCTGGCAGCACCATCCATCAAAACAGAACTGGTTCCTTCTCTCAACTCCACATTTCCTATCAACCACCCAAAAACCAACAGGGACAAACCCCAGCCTGTGGTCCTGGACATGCATTGGGCTGGACATGCTCCTGCGGGAAGATTCTGCTCCCAGTACAAGCAGCATGGAAAAATCTCCGTTCAGAGCAGGAATCAAGACTTGAAGCTTTTCCTTTACCAACTGCAAAGCTTCTCCTGGATTGTCACAGAATCATGGAATGGTTTGGGTTGGAGGGACTTTAAAGCTTATCCCATTCCACCCCCTGCCATGGGCAGGGACACCTTCCACTAGACCAGGTTGCTCCGACCCCATCCAACCTGGCCTTGGACACTTCCAGGGCTGGGGCAGCCACAGCTTCCCTTCCCACCCCAACCATTCCAGGATATCTCCATCATCTGACTCTTATTTTACAGCAAGAAGGAGACTCCCGGTTTTGTGCAGCCTCCAGTTCCCTGTGGGGTGTTGTGAGCATTTTCTAGGATCAGTGAACGTGCAGCAGACAGGAGACAAACCCTCCCAGCACAAAATCCTGTTCTCCAGGTGTCTGGACAGTATCCAGAGCTGCAGGTGTTTCCCCGGTCCCTTCAGAAGTTCATGGCTGGACTGAACACAAGGATGATGGGAACACCAGGGCACCAACAGGGAGCTGACATGGGAAAAGAGGTGGCTGGAGCTGCAAACTGGCAAACTCCAGTGCACAAAGCCACAACTGCACAGGCCACACCCAAACTGGAAACAAGACCAGCAAAGTGATGTGGCGTCATGGAATTGCTGAGATTGGAAAAGCCCTCACAGTCCACCAAGTCCAACTGTCCCCAGCACTGCCAAGGCCAGCAGTGACCATGTCCCCAAGTGCATCTCCATCCAGCCACAAACACAATCCAGAAATGCTGATCTGTTTATAAAAGAAGGCTCCCTCATCTCCAAGATTCATTTGGATTGTGGAACATCTAATAAACTAATTTAAAAAATCCTTCTTGTCCTTTCCCACCTGGCTGAAGCCCTGTTTGTCACCAGCTGTCCTTGTTCCCTCCCGCATCTCTGCCATTGGACACTCAGGCCCAGAGCTCTCCCCAGCCAATTTCAAAGCCTGCAAACCCTTTTCTCACTGCTGCTCCCATCTCCTCCAGCTTTAAAAACTCAATTATTCCAAAATTTAGGAGCTCTGAGATGTGGGAGAAAACAGAGTAAAGGGCTGCCGAATGTAACTATTCAGAATAAGAAAGCCAGGAGCCCAATCTGTGGCGAGTCTTCCAAACCCAGCCCATTGCAGGGTTGAGTTTAATGTAATTTACATGTTTGGGCTCATTAACCAGAACAGCTTCCAAAACTGCTCCGGAACATCCCAGCTCCGACACAGAGGGCAAAGCCGAGGCACAGGAGCACCCAGGCACTGCTGGCTCCAGGCTCTCTGCCACCACACATCCCTCTGGGAAAAACCCACAGGACCAGGGGTGATCTCTGCTGACCACTGGCATGGCTCCAACAGGAATTCCTGAGCATATATCCCTCACCATGAAACGCTCCCCAAGGATCATCATCACCCTGTCACTCCAGGCTTCCTGGAAAGCAGCACACTGTGCAAACCCATCCCAGCCTCCATCCTCATACTCAGAGAGCCCGGACTACTGCTTTCCTCTTTCCAGGCACCTCGGGATAACCCTGCTCCCAGGAACGGGCCCAGCTCAGTTCCCTGGGGCCAGACAACAGCATCTGGTGAGGAGCAGCTGGGGCTTTGTGCTCAGGCTCCTCCCCTGAAACCTTATTCCCACATCCTGTAAGAGCCAGAAGGGAGCGAGGAAAGTGGGAAAAAAACTCAGGAAAAGCTGGTAGAGAAAGCAGGAGAACAGGAGCTTCTTTGGAGAGAAATAAATGGGACCCGGATTCCTGATGCTATTCTGGCATCTGAGCATGGCTGGGCCCTTTTAGGGGGTTTGAACTCCAAGAGTTCAGAAACATTGCTGTAAATTTGTTACAGGGCTGAGA
This sequence comes from Struthidea cinerea, assembly GCA_013397865.1. Taxonomy (NCBI): domain Eukaryota; kingdom Metazoa; phylum Chordata; class Aves; order Passeriformes; family Corcoracidae; genus Struthidea; species Struthidea cinerea. Next base: position 17,457 of record VZTI01000610.1, read on the forward strand.
ACTTCTCTGAAGTATAAATACACAAAAAGTACAAAAACACAGAATCCCGTTCATTTAGGAACCACAAGCACCAAACCACGCGGATATTCAAGGAGACGGAAGGGCAAAAAGGAAGGATGAAGCACATGGCCAGGGCATGTGGCTCCATCCCTGCTCCACCTCCTAGCCAAGACACGGAACAGGAATTCAGCAGAGTACTTTCACACTGCCCCCAGCAGAGAGGCTGGAAGAGCCTCACCTGAGCCTGTCAGGGGCAACAGCCTGAGCAGCACAGAATCCCAAGATCACGGAGGTTGGAAAAGATGCCAAGATCATGGAGTCCAACCTGTGACTGATGCCCACCTCATCACCAGATCAGAGTACCGAGTGCCATGTCCAGTCGTTCCTTGGACACCTCCAAGCATGGGGACTTCAAACCTCAAGCAGCAGCCCCTTCCAGTGGCCTGACCACCCTTTCCAGAAAGAAACTCCTCTACAACAGGCGAGCGTCCAGGAAAGGCCCTTCCTGGCGGATACAATCACATCTCAGTAGTTTGTCCCTATTTACCACCTAACCCTTGAGGATTCCACTGGAACTCTGGAAGCCCTTGTGGGCACAGCAACCTTTAGTACTCCTCAACTGCTTTAGCAACTCCTTTCCCACAGCCCATGGAAAGCTCTTTCCCAACTGGGAACAGCAGTGCTGGCAGTTACTGCTGGCAGGTGCAAAATCCAGAGCATGGGGCACATCCAAAGCTTCTCCACTACTTCCCAGATGTGTTCCTAGAGATTGGAAGGAATCAAAACCTCTCAAAATGGGCCATTTCTGCAGCACCTCATGAGCAAATGGCTCCCACAATGGTAGACGTGGCCAGTGTCACAGAATCATGGAATGGTTTGAGTGGGAAGGGGCCTCACAGCTCATCCAGTCCCATGCCCCTCCACGGGCAGGGACACCTTCCCCTATCCCAGGTTGCTCCAAGCTCTGTTCAACCTGGCCTTGAACGCTCCCAGGGATGGGGCAGGGGGTGGAACTGGATGAGATTTAAGACTGCTCCCATTCCAAAGCAGGCTGTGATTCCATGACTGACCCTATCAGGCTCCCAAATGACTTTTGCCAAACTGCACAGCTCAGCCAAGGGAACAGAACTGTGGCTGATAAAACTGCTGTCATTGAAGTCCCCAATGGAAACCACACATTCCTGCAGGGCAGGACCACCCACCCAACCCAGCTGGGATTCAGGAATGCAGAAGGAAGTCAGACACTGGCAGAGGAGTTGATGTGAGGGCATGAGGGCTGATAGTGACACGGAAAGCTCCAAAATCCCCCCACAGAGGTTTTATTCTCCCAAACGGCACCAGTGAGGTGCCTGGAATATTGTGCCCGTTCCCAGGGGTGCAGAGAGCCAAGATTGCCAGGAGAGAGCAAAGGAAAAACACCCAAGGGATGTGGGAAGGTTCCAGCCCAAGAAATGAGGGGAACACTACCACAGCACTGACATGATGCCACCCAATGTCCCAGAGCGCCGAGATTCCTTTAGCAAGACACCAACACCCAGGTCAGCCTCAACAGGTGATCCCACGGCCACCACTAACACCAAGGTACCATCCAGGGAACGGAGAGATTCCCTGAGAATTCCATGCACAATCCCCTGGGCCCAGCTCTGTCTCGCAGCACAGTTGTCCCCTGCCCAGGGCAGCAGCCCAGGAAGGATGATCCCATGCAAATATCACAGGGGCTGTTTTCCAAATCCTTTGGGTCAGAAGGAAGGAGGGAATGTAGAATGGACTTTCACTGGTCCTCCCCAGCCTCCTGGGTAAGTTCATCAGCTGCTCCAGGCTGAGAAAATGTACCCCAGAAACACCAGAGCTGATTTTGGATCTGAAAGGCAGCCACACACCTGCCTTTGTGTGATTCCCATTGCTCCTGGCATCATGGAATCACTAACATTGGAAAACACCTCCGATACCATCAAGCCCAAGCTGTGCCCAATCCACACCTTGTCACCAGCCCAGAGTAGAGTGCCACGTTCAGTCCTTTCTCGGACACCTCCAGGGATGGGGATGCCCTGGGCAGCCCCTTCCGGTGCCTGACCACCCTTTCCTCAAGGGAATTCCTCCTGAAGTCCAACCTGAACCTCCCCTGACCAGCTTGAGGTCATGTCCTCTTGTCCTGTCACCCTGCGCAGGTGTGTCCACAAGGATTCCCAACACCTGGAGATCCCTGCGCAGGTGTGTCCACAGGGATTCCTGACACCTGGAGATCCCTGTGCAGGTGTGTCCACAGGATAAACGGGAACTGAGGCCAGGTGTTCACTTCCCATCCCCTGTGGAATCACAGGGAACCTCACAAAGCAAGACCTGACCCCTCCTTCCCAGCATTCACCTGGGAAACTTCCTAATCCAGAGGATTAAGGAAAGATGAGGCAGGAAACAAAGAGAGAATTATTTATGTTTACTCCCAAATGGGAGCACCAACACTTGTGAATTCACAAAAGGAATTCCAGGACACACAATTCCTTCTGGGATCAGCAGCAGCCCCTTGGAACAAAGCTGAGCAGCTCTGGAATCAGAGTTATTCCTCAGAGAAATCCCGTATTTTCCATGGAAACGATGATGGAAACAGGAGACAAACCCAGCAATAAATTCCTGCTGTGCCACAGTGACTGCAGATCCAGCCCCGTATTCCAAGAGATCTGGGGATTCACAAGGGGAGCCCACGAGCCCCACAGGTACTCCCAGGCTCCTTCCCTGAGCCCTGGCACCTGCGAGGCTCCCTATTTCCATTTCACACAATTCCCAGTGAGCCAGGAACCAGCCGAGCAGCCGCACAGAAGCGCTTCCATCGCTCTTTTCACGGTTAAAACCCAGGAAAACCAACAGCCCGGAAATTCCTGTTCTCTCACATCCGCAGCCCATCCAGGAGAGCTCTAAAAATGTCCCAGAACCCACAAAAAAACTCCCCTAAAACGCACTCCAGGAGGACTTGGGAACGGGAGCCCAAAAAGAAGCGTTTAAACAAGTGGATTTGGAAACACCAGCCCAAAACCAGCGACCTGTGCGGTCCCTCGCAGCGTGATGCCCGACCCCGTTCCCTGCAGGGCCTAGGACAGCCACTGCCGTTCCGTGCACACCCCGGGGATTTCATTCCCTGCAGGGCCTCTAAGAGCCCGAGGTCGCCCATTCCCGCTCCAGGCGGGGCGGGAACTGAGGAGAACCGGCAGGGTCGGAGTTCAGGACCGAGAGGGGGAAGATCGACACCTCCCCCACAGGGAGAAGGCCGAGGCGGGAGCCCAGAACCGGAGGAGAACCGGCGGGAAGCAGCGCCGCCCCCTCAGAGCCGCCACCCCTCACCCGTGGGCCCCCTTGGCGGCCGCCCCCCTATCCCGCCCCCCCCTGCCCCGAGAGGAGCCCCGAGGAGCCGGGAAAAGCCCCGCGAGGAGCCGGCCCGGCCTGGTCCCGCCGCCCCATCGCCGCCTCACCAGCGCCATCGTCGTTGTCGCCGCCATCTTCTCCTTCCCGTCTACAGCACGCGGGTCTCGCGAGAGCTCCGCGGCGCGCGCGCGGGAAACGGGGGACAGGAGGCCCTCACGAGAAAAACTACCGCGAGAGTTCGGGGGCGTCATGTGACCCGAGCGGTTGTCAAGATGGCGCCGCCCTGGCGCGGTCACCGCCGGAGAGGTGAGGCATGGAATGATTTGATCCCGGGGGGATCAGGGCTCCAGCTCGGCTGCTGCGGCCCTTAGCGCCCCTGGGCTGGTGCTGGGCTGGCGGTGCCCAGTGCCTTGGGAAGGTCCAAAGCTGCTGGTGCCACGGGTAGGGCTATAACGGGCTCGGCCCTGGATAAAACGGGCTCAAACCGGCTAAAATGCACTAAACCTGGGTAAACCCAGCTAAAACGGGATAAAACGTGCTAAACCCGAGGGCCCGGCTGGTACCGGGTGGCCCTTGGTCGCAGCCGGGGGGAACGGCCGCAGGAACCCTCGCCCCGGTACCGGGAGGCGCTGGATATGTCACGGGAGCGGCGGATCGGGACCGTCTGCCGGGAACTGGAGTGAAATGTCCCTGACCCCATCTCGGTGTCTCTGTTCCCGTCCTGTCCCTTCTCTTGGTTCTGTTCGAGGGGCCCCAGTCCCTGGTGTCCAAATTTCTACGCAGAGCCAAGGCCAAACCCCGGCACTGGGAACGGAGCCGGGCTGGGAGAGCTGGGAATGTTCATCCGGAAAGGAGAACATTCCGGGGACACCCTAGAGCCCCTTCCAGTACCTACATGGGCTCCAGCAGAGCTGGAGAGGGACTAGACAAGGGCTTGGAGGGACAGCACAAGGGGGAATGGCTTCCCACTGCCAGAGGGCAGGGATAGATGGGATCTTGGGAAGGAATCCTTCCCTGTGAGGGTGGGGAGGCCCTGGCACAGGTTGCCCAGAGAGAAGCCGTGGCTGCCCCATACCTGGAAGTGTTCCAGGCCAGGTTGGACAGGGCTTGGAGCAACCTGGTCCAGTGGAAGGTGGCCCTGCCCATGGCACTTGGGGAATCCCTTCCCACCCAGCCATCCTGGGATGCTGTGTCTCTGTGCCAGGGGATGGAAGTGCAGCTCTGGGATGGCCCCACCAGATGTCCCTCCCCACGTGTGGGTTCTGCCTCAAGGACGAGCAGCCTCAGCAGGACACAGGTGCCGTCACGCCCGGCACCTCCAGAGCGGAACTGGCACCAGGATCTTGTATTCCCACTGTGGCAGATACACAAGACTGAGGAAAACCCCCAAGGAATTCACAGAGCCCCCACGTTTTATAAAGGATTTTGGAAGTCTGGGCCACTAAAGTTCACTAAAGGCAGGGAATTCCAGGGTCACAGAAGCTGTGTTAGATCGTTTTAAATCCATGGATTCATGGGAGGGGTGCATTAGGGAAGTGCCAAGGAGGGGCTGGGATGTGCTGGAATGTCTGGGGCCCAGGGCGGGTCTGCTCTGGAGGGATTGGGAATCAGCAGCTGTGAGGTGTTCCCTGAATCCCTCCTCCTTGGTTTCACTGGAGTAAGGAATTACGAGCAGTTTGGTGCAGAGCCCTCCAGTGGGACCGGCTGCTTTATTGATTTGTCAGGTTGGAACATTGGCACAGCTGGGGATGCAGCACAGGCTGGGAATGCAGCCCGAGTGAGCCAGGAATGCAGCCTGGGCCAGGAACGCAGCCCGAGCTGGCAGTGCAGCATCTGAGCACGGATAAAATCCCGGTAGGATGCAGCCAGAGCGACACCACAAAGCGCGAGCAGTGCGGGGTAGGTGGTACCACACAGAGCTCCAGCAGAGAGTGGAACATCAGCACGAAGCAGGATGCCAGAGGCAGCTTCCCATGGCACAGCGGCAGCAGCAGGAGCAGCATCAGCACAGAGCACTGGCACGGAACACCAGCAGGGCGCAGATCGCCAGGACAGCACCAGAGCCAGATTCCCACACGAGGAGCAGCAGGAGCAGCACTGGCACAGCACAGAGCAGGATGCGAGAGCTGGATTCCCACAGCAGGAGCAGCACTGGCACAGCATAGAGCAGGATGCCAGAGCTGGATTCCCACAGGAGAAGCAGCAGGAGCAGCACTGGCACAGCACAGAGCAGGATGCGAGAGCTGGATTCCCACAGCAGGAGCAGCACTGGCACAGCATAGAGCAGGATGCCAGAGCTGGATTCCCACAGGAGAAGCAGCAGGAGCAGCACTGGCAGAGCACAGCGCAGGATGCCAGAGCCGGATTCCCACAGCAGGAGCAGCACCGGCACAGAGCACCAGCACAGAGCAGGATGCCAGAGCCAGCTTCCCGTGGCACACCAGAAGCAGCAGGAGCAGCACTGGCCCAGAGCAGCGCAGACCAGGATGCCAGCGCCAGTTTTCCCTGGCACACCAGAAGCAGCAGGAGCAGCACTGGCACAGAACACCGGCACAGAGCAGCGCAGACCAGGATGCCAGCGCCAGTTTTCCCTGGCACACCAGAAGCAGCAGGAGCAGCACTGGCACAGAACACTGGCACAGAGCAGCGCAGACCAGGATGCCAGAGCCAGCTTCCCGTGGCACACCAGAAGCAGCAGGAGCAGCACTGGCACAGAGCAGCGCAGACCAGGACGCCAGCGCCAGTTTTCCCTGGCACACCAGAAGCAGCAGGAGCAGCACTGGCACAGAACACCGGCACAGAGCAGCGCAGACCAGGATGCCAGCAGCAGTTTTCCCTGGCACAGCAGGAGCAGCACCAGCACACAACACCAGCAGGATGCCAGAGCCAGTTTTCCCTGCACAGCAGGAGCAGGACTGGCACAGAGCAGTGGCATGGGGCACCAGCATGGTGCAGATCACCAGGACAGCACCAGAACTGGATTCCCCCAGCACAGTCTGAGCAGAAGGAGCAGCACCAGCACAGCACACAGCAGAGTGCCAGAGGCAGTTTTCCCTGGCACAGTGGGAGCAGCACCAGCACAGAGCACTGGCACAGCACAGCGCAGGATGGCAGAGCCGGATTCCTCCAGCACAGCAGGAGCAGCACCAGCACAGAATGGCAGCATGGAACACCGGCATGGTGCAGATCACCAGGACAGTGCCAGAGCTGGACACCCCCAGTACAGCGGGAGCAGCACTGGCACAGAGCAGAATGCCAGAGGCAGTTTTCCCTGGCAGAGTAGGAGCAGCAGGAGGAGCACCGGCACAGAACCCTGGCACAGAGCAGTGCCGACCAGGGTGCCAGAGCCGGTTTCCTATGGCACAGCAAGAGCAGCACCAGCACAGCACAGAGCAGGATGCCAGAGCCAGTTTTCCCTGGCACAACAGGAGCAGTGGGAGAAGCACCAGCACAGCACAGAGCAGGATGCCAGAGCCAGTTTTCCCTGGCACAGCGGGAGCAGCAGAAGCAGCACTGGCACAGCACAGAGCAGGATATCACAGCCAGTTTTCCCTGGCACAGTGGGAGCAGCAGGAGCAGCCCCGCATGACTCTTGGACAGAGACAATTCCTGTTTGCACTTTTCCCCACGTCAAGGACGTGTCCCTTTGGCAAAGGGCAGCACTGGGGTGGTGACAGTGGCAATTCCCCCCTCTCCAGGCTAGGGACTGACATTCCAGTCACTGCGGGAGGAATGGGAGGAAGGGGTACCAGGGCTTTCTCCTGAAGATGCCAAGGGGAGGAGGAACTGGGGAATGACAAGGATTCTGTGGAGCATCAACAAGATTCCTGCTGATCCATGTGTGTGGACGCAGGTGGTGGGTCAGGATTGCTGGAATTTCTTCTCAAGCCATATCATGTCCAGCTCACATAGTCCCAGCTCATCGTGAGGATTCTGAGCACAGGCAGCACAGTGGAGACCTTAAACCTGGAGAAACTCAGGATCGAGACTGGAATGTGGCAGATGGGAAGCTACACCGGGGCTTTCCAAGCCTGCTCCTCCCCTCCCCTCAGCAAGGACCATTCCAGATGGCAAAGAGGGAAAAAATAGCTTTGGGACCTGCAGCGAGAAAAGCCGATCATTCCCAGAGGGAAACGGATCTGGTTGGGGGTTCCTGCAGCAGCTTCACAAACCCCACTGGGAAGGGGCTGCCGGGGGGTGCTGCCCACTCCCCCACACCTCCCCTCGGGAGCAGGGACCAGAACATGAGTCCCAACATCCTGGGATGTAATTCCTGGTGTTTGCCGAGTCCTCCATCAGCTGTTGCCTTCCCAGAGCACGGATTGGGCAAATCTCCCTCAGCCCAAGGCCCAGTCAGGTGAGTCCTGCTGCAGTTTGGTGGGTTGGGAGCCCTGTGGGATCCTCCAGTCCGGCACCTTGATCCCCTGGGAATGGGGGCTCCGGTGGGTCCCCGGCGCTCACAGGGCTTGGGAACGGTGCTTGTGGAAGGTGCTCTCCAGGAACGCAGCCAGCTTTTCACAGTCATCCTGAAATCCAAACGTGCCAACAGCTCCCTTTGCTGGGCTATCCCAGATCCCTCCAGCCTCCCACAGTCCCAATCCCAAGCCATTCCTGTGCTGGCCTGCCCCAGTCCTGGGGCAGGTTTGGGGTCCCCAGGTACAGGACACTGAGGGGCTGGAGCATGTCCAGGGGAGGGAACAGAGCTGAGGTAAGGAGCCTCAGGAGCGGCTGAGGGAGCTGGGGAAGGGGCTCAGCCTGGAGAAAAGGAGGCTCAGGAGGGACCTTGTGGCTCTCCACAACTCCTTGACAGGAGGTTGCAGCCGGGGGGGGGGGTCGGGCTCTGCTCCCAGGGAACAGGGACAGGACAAGAGGAAATGGCTTCAAGCTGTGCCAAGGGAGATTCAGGAGGGATATTGGGAAAATTCCTCCTGGAAAGGGCTGTCCAGCCCTGGCACAGCTGCCCTGGGCAGTGGTGGAGTCCCCACCCTGGAAGTGTTCAATAAATATGTGGATGTGGCACTTGAGGATGTCATCAGGGTGACCTCGCACGTTTGGTCACAGGTTGGACTCGATAATCTTGGAGGTCTTTTCCAAACCTAATGATTCCATTATTCCTTAAGTAAGGAATCAGCCTCCTTCCCTGGGAGCTGCCACTCAAAATTATTTAAGGTCCAGCTAATTAACATTGTCACAACAGGGAGTTCCCCTTGGAGCAGCTCCTGGAGCAGAGTCCGGAGGGAACAGGAATCCAACTCCTGCCTGTGAGGGGCCGGTGCTGGGGGAGCTCTGGTGGCTCCGCAGCGGCTCCAGATTTGGGGACAGCAGGGACTCACCTCGTGGATGAACCCATAATGCACCAGCTCTGTGGCCAAATCCTTGGAGTTATCAGCTGCAGAGACAAGGAGCAGGAGAACATGAACATGGATACAGCTCGTGGAGCTCCTGTACCTGGGAGAGCCGCAGCAGGAGCTGCTCATCCTGAGAAAATGGGGCAGGGAGGTGGAACAAGGTTCCCAAGCTCCCAGAACACAGCTCAGGACAATGTGTCACTTGGAAAGGTTTTGTATGGCTCAGAGCGAAAGCCCCAGGACAGTGCCTGCAGCAGAGCCCGCGAGGGGCTGGGGAAGGAGCAGCTCCCAGGCACCGTTCCCCAGCTTTCTGTGGGGATTTTGTGTGTGAGGCAGCCCTGGGGCTCTGGCTGCATGGCCTTCAGAGGCTCCTGATGTTCTGGGAAGGAGCTGGACCTGCCCCTTTCCCGGGCGCCCTCAGAGGAGGGTCCACCTTTCCAGTGGAAAAGTGTCAGGGACACTGTGCCAGTGCTGGGAATGAGAGCAGAGTTCACCACGGGGACCCCAAGAACTGCCCACTGTGGGTCCTGGTGGGAATGGAGCTCTGGAATCATCCACTCACTGCCCTCCCAGCTCTCACTTTACGGGCAGGTGACTCCCTCGTGCCAGAGGCACCAGCACAGGGGCCACCCGGGCAAGGGCTGGGACCACAGGGGAGAAGGAAAAGAAGAGGAAAAAGAAAATGAAAGGGGAAAGGAAGGGGAGGTAAGGATCGGGAAGGGAAATGAAAGAAAAAGAAGGGAAGGGAAGGAGAAAGGGAAGGAAAGGGTAAAGGAGAAGGAGGAGAGGAGAGTAATGGAAAAAGAAGAAGGAGGAAGAGAGGAAAGGAATGGAAAAAGGAGAAGGAGGAAGAGAAAGAGGAGGAGACGAAAGGAAGGAAAGAGAAAGGGAAAGGTAGGGAAGTTGGCTGGGAAGCTGGCACATTCTGTGTCCAACACAGCCTAATCCCAACAGGGCCACGGGATCCCCCAGCATCCACACCCAGCATTCCCTGTGGGAACGTACTGGGCAGCAGGTCATAGCTGAGCTGTCGGTGCAGTTTGTCCTCCAGGATGAGCAGGAGCGTGAGCTGTGGAGACAGGAGAGAGTCTGCTCATCCCGGCCCCTCCAGAGGCACCAGGAGGTGCTGGGCACTGCGGGAATGTGGGAGCTCTTGGGCAGTGCTGGTGCCCTGGAGCCATTCCAGCTCCCTGCAAGTACTGGGCTAAAAAATACGGGAGTCCAAAGGTGTCTGGAAACACCAGGGATGGAAACATCCAGACACTCAAGGTCTGTGTCCCACAGGCCAGGGGAATTTGTGGCTTCTTTGGGAATTCTTTCATTGTACAGGACAGGAGTGAGTTCTTTGGGTACCATGGAAGCTGGCTGAGGCCATTCCCAGTCAGACTTCCCAGTACCATTTCCCAGTCTGATATCCCAGGCAGTTTTCCCTTTCCCATTTTTCCAGTCAGATTTCCCAGTCTGATTTCCCAATCCCATTTCCCTGGTCCCATTTCCCAGTCCTATTCCCAGTGGGATGCGCAGGGAGCAGGACTCTCCCAGCGCCAGGAGCAGGTCAGGATCCAGGTACTCACGTGCCACTGGCTCTTGTCCTCATTCAGCTCCATGTTGCACTGCATCTGCACCACCTGGAAAAGCCCAGCTCGGGATCAGCCTGGACACGGCCCCTCTGGCTCTGGGGCCTTCCCAAGCAGGACTTTGGGATTCCCCCTGAAACCCTGTAATTCCTCTCCCAGCTCTCACCTGGGCCATGGCCAACAGGAGAGGTGTCCCTGCAGCAGGGGCAGAGCAGTGAGGAGCTGCCCCCACCTGGATCTGGCCTTACCTTCCTGGTCTCCACATCGAAGGGCTCTGGCGTGGGAGTCTTGGCTTTCTGAGGATCCTCCTGGGGCTGGGACAGGGCGCGTGGGAGGGCATGGGGTCTGGAGACAGCGAAGTTCATCAGGGGATAAATCCCATTCCTGGCACAGACACAGAGGGAGGATGCAGAGCTGATTCCATCCCCTACGGCCCTGGCAGAGCCGGCTCTGGAAGGAGCAGGGGTGGGCAGCTCCCCGAGCCTGGGGGCACTGTCGGGATGAGGCACCAGGCACAGCTGGGGACAGCAGGGACACTCCCCTGTGCCCATCCTGGCTCCACATTCCCTGGGGAGCCGAGGCAGAGCTGGGAGCTCCAACCCACCTGACGTCCTCCAAGAACTTGTCGAGCTCAAGGAAGGAAACCTCCGAGTACCTGGGCAGGGAACAGGACAGGAGGGTTCAGGGGTTGAGGGGCTGCTTCCCATGGCACCAGGATCTCCAGGCTGGATGCTGTGGAATCTCCGCCATCCTCACCTCCATTGTGCCCCGGGCCGACCCTCCCTGCGGATCTCAGCCATCACCATATTCAGGTCCAGCTCCTTGATCTTCTCCTCCACCACGTTCTCTGGCATCAGATCTGGGGCAGAGGCACAGGGGGTTCAGGTGCTGGGGGCCCTGCAGAGTGGGTCCTGCAGCCCCTACTCCAGGGGATGGGAGACACCGCCTCCCTCCCCAGGTTTGCACATGGAATCACGGGACGGTTTGTGGGGGGGACCTTAAATCCCATCCAGTCCCACTCCCTGCCATGGACAGGGACACCTTCCCCTATCCCAGGCTGCTCCAAGCCCTGTCCAGCCTGGCCTGGAAAACTTCCAGGGATCCAGGGGCAGCCACAGCTTCTCTGGGCAATCCGTGCAAGGGCCTCCCCACCCTCACAGCCAGGAATTCTTTCCCATTATCCCATCTAACCCTGCCCTCTGGCAGTGGGAAACCATTCCCCCTTGTGCTGTCACTCCATCGCTTGTCCAAAGACCTCTCCAGCTCTCCTGGAGCCCCTTTAGGCACTGGAAGGGGCTCTGCGGTCTCCTTGGACCCTTCTCTTCTCCACGCTGAACACTCCCAGCTCTCCCAGCCTGGCTCCTTGGGAGAAGACGAGCTTGGGGGTCCGGGTGGTCCCGGGCACTCACACTGGTGGTTGATGAAGCAATGGGCTGCCAGCAGCTTCAGGGAATGGACCTCGAAGAGCACACGGTGGAAGAGGAGGTTGTGGGCAGTCGGGCGCTTGTCTGGATTCAGGGTCAGGCAGGACAGGATGAACTCCTGGGATCAGAGCAGGGGCACGAGCTGGAGCAGAGCTGGACATGCCCCTGCTGCTCTCACAGGAGCATTTCACACAATCACAGAACCATGGAGGCTGGAAAAGAGTTCCCAGAGCGTCGAGTCCACCCTGTGCCTGATCCCCACCTTGTCCCCAGCCCAGAGCACACAGTATCCAAGTCACTCCTTGGACACCTCCAGGGATGGGGAGTCTACACCGCCCTGGGCAGTGCCTTCCAAGGCCTGGCCACCCTTTCCTTGAAGAAATTCCTCCTGATGTCCAGCCTGCCCCTCCCCTGGCACAGCCTGAGGCCGTTCCCTCTTCTCCTGTCCCTGTTCCCTGGGAGCAGAGCCCGACCCCCCCGGCTGCCCTCTCCTGTCAGGGAGTTGTGGAGAGCCAGAAGGTCCCTCCTGAGCCTCCTTTTCTCCAGGTTGAGCCCCTTTCCCAGCTCCCTCAGCTGCTCCTGGTGCTCCAGACCCTCCCCAGCTGCGTTTCCTTCCCTGGACACGCTCCAGCACCTCAATGTCCTCACCTGGGGACCCCAAACCTGCCCCAGGACTGGAGGGGCCCCAGCAGTGCCAGCAAACGGGTCACTGCCCTAGGCCTGGGGTCACACTATTTTCGATACAATTTCCCAGGAGATGGATCCAAAGGGCTCTTTCTGCAGCAGGAGCCCCAGGACAGGGCCCATAAGAATTCCAGGTGCGCAGAGATGGGAAGGGGGTCCCCACTGGCCCCATCCCAGGTGTGAGCCCAGTAAAGGCTGCAGGAGAAGGGGCAGGACCGGGATCAGCCCCGAGAGCAGGAGTGTGATGGTGGGAGTGGGGAAAGGGCAGGATGAGCAGCGGAATCCAAGGGATCTGCCCGTTTCTGCTCACTGAGAGCAGAGGAGCCCGATCTGCCGCTGCTCCTGCAGCTCCTGCCCTGCTGCTGACAGGGAATGGGCCAGGATATCCAGGATAGATCCAAAAATGATCCCAAGGGTGCCAGGTGGGCACCCCCAGACTGGACTCCTCGGAGCCACCTGCCCCAGAGACCCTCGGGCGTGACTCCAACCACTCCCAGAGCCGATGCTCTGCAGAGGAGACTCCCTGGCTCTCCTGAGTCGTGGGAACTGTGGGATCTAAGGGGATCAAGATCCCACAGGGGAACTGTGGGATGCCTCGAGAAATTCTGTGTTCAAACAAGAGAATTTGGGGAATGTACAAACTCATTATGGGATATTTTGGAGACTGCCAAAGGACGAGGAAGGGGGGTTGAGTGGGTCAGGGAGGATGGACGGGGATCAAAGGTTCCGGCTGTTCCATGCCTTCCTCTGGCTGAGCCCAAATCCCAACTATCCCCCAAACTGCCCTGTCTCCTTATTAAACCCTGTTCCCAAGTATTTGTGGGGCAGCTTGTTCTCTGTTCCCTGGGATCCACGTGGGCCTCCCGAGGAGGTGAGGAGTGAGATGGAGCTTGGGAAGGGGGCACAGATACCCAGGAGACCACAGCTCTGAGGGAAAACCCGGGCACTCATGGGACAGGGCCAGACCCCACCCGCACCTATTGGGAACTGGCAGGATGGGATTTGCACCCAGGAGGAATGTAGGACAGGGATTTACCCCCAAGGAGGATGCAGGGTGGGATTTACATCCCAGGAGTGGTGCAGGACAGGGATTTACCCCCAGCAGGCTCCTCCAGCTGCACTCACCCGCATGTTGGGATCATCCAGGGAATGCCGGGCCCGCGCGATGGCCTCCTCCGAAACCCGCGTGTCCCCGTTGGTCTGGATCTCCAGCACGGCCATCTGCGAGCGGAAGCACAGCCAGTCCATGGGGGCTTCCCAAAGGATACCCCCAGACAGGGCAGGGACAAGGGACACCCCCGGACAAGGGACACCTCCCAACAAGGGACACCCTGGATAAGGGACACCCCCGGACAAGGGACACCCCGGACAAGGGACACCCCC
>VZTI01000610.1:32131-46272 GCA_013397865.1 Struthidea cinerea
CCCGCTCAATCCTGATGGGGCTGCGGAGATCGTCCGGGAGCGCTGGGGGGGCGACAGGGGGCAGGGTCTGAGGGGGGGGTCTGTGTGTGCCCACCCCTGGGGGTCTGTGTGTGCCCACCCATGGGGGGATGAGGGGGGATCTCTGTGCCCACCCCATCCCAGGAGACCCCTCTGCTCCCAGGAGCAGCAATTCTCAGAGGGATGAAGGTCCCCCCCTCCCCACAGAGCCCAGGATCATCCCCTGTGTCCGGTGCCCCACTGGTGGGGGCTCAGGGGCCGCAGGGGGGTGTCCCCAGGGCAGGGGACGCACTGGGAGGTGGCCGTGGGTCACTCACCATTNTGGCCGTGGGTCACTCACCATTGGCAAACACCCGGTGCCAGACTGCTGGGCAGCGCCAGAGGGAGCCGGGCATTGGGGAGGCAGGAGGGGACAGAGGAGAAGAACAGGTAACGCCAAGGTTGGCACCCCAAAAGGGACCCCACAACTCTCGGGGCTCCTGCCCGCCTAGGACCCCCCACACACCCTGCATGACCCCTGCCCCCTTCCTCCTGCCAACCCGCTCGGACCCCTCAGACCCCCTCTGACCCCCTTGGACCCCCTGGGCCCCCGTGGACCATCTTGAACCCCTTGGACCCCCCAGAACCCCCCAGCGCCCCTTGGACCCTTCAGACCCCTTGGACCCCCTCAGACCCCTTTGGATCCCTCAGACTCCCTTGAATCCCTCTGACCCCCCCAGGCCCCCCAGACCCCTCCAGACCCCTGGGGTGGGGCCGGCGCTGCCCCACCGGAGCCGATCTTGATGAGCCCGTTGTGCTGGATGAAGATGGTGTCGCTGGTGAGGTTGCCGTGGATGATGGGGGGCTCACAGGAGTGCAGGAAGCTGGGGGGGCACAGGGGTGTCCCGAGCACAGCCCGCATCCCCCGGGACCCCGCGGGGCAGGGCAGGGAGCCAGGGGAGCCTCACCTGAGAGCTGAGAGGATTTGGGTGCACCAGCGCTTCCAGGCCTAGGGCAGGGACAGCAGGGACAGAGCTCCGTCAGCCAGGACACACCGGCACCCACGGCCAGGCCAGGGCTTCCCACCCCTTCCCATCGACAGGGACATCCCCCTGTGCCCTGCCCAGGCTCAGGGTCCTTCCCACCCATTCCCAGCACCAGGGACATCCCACTAGGCCCGGCTGAGGCTCAGGGGCGTGTCCCACACTGCCTCACAAAAGCAGCCCCTGTCCCTTGCTCAAATGACTCCAGCAAATGGCTCAAGGCTGCAGGAGAGCTGGGAGGGACTTTGGACAAGGGATGGCGGAACAGCACAAGGGAGAATGGCTTCCCACTGGCAGAGGGCAGGGATAGATGGGATATTGGGAAGGAATTGTTCCCTGTGAGGGTGGGGAGGCCCTGGCACAGGGTGCCCAGAGCAGCTGTGGCTGCCCCTGGATCCATGGAAGTGTCCAAGGCCAGGCTGGACAGGGCTTGGAGCACCCTGGTCTAGTGGAAGGTGTCCCTGACCACGGTAGGGGTGGCTCTGGATCATCCCACAGGTCCCTCACTCCAGCCCTGGGCAGTAGCTTTGCAGGGGATGCTGGTCCCTTGTCCCCAGGTGCCAGCCCTGGGCAGTGTCACCCACTGCAGCCACTCCCACCTTGGGGCCAGTGGGATCCAGTTCGGGCTCCCCTGGGGTGCAGCAGGGTCCCCATGTGACCCAGGGAACAGCAACTCCCACCTGCTCTGCCCTGTGAGATCCCAGAGACCCTCCCTGGGACACGGACAGAGCCACCCGCTCCAGCTGGGCCCCCTGTCGTGCTCCCGGGCACTCACCCGGGCATTCATGGCCTTGTGGTTCTTCTTGGTTTTCTTCAGGAACTGCTTGAGGCTCCCCGAGGACACGTACTCCGTGATGAAGATGACCTGGCAGGGGACAGGGGGTCAGCTCCCCCCAGCCTGGCCCCACATGGGGAAGGGAGGCCCAGGAGCAGGATGAAGACCAGAGCTGGGATCCCACCTGCTTCCCCTGTGCCCCCCCAGACCCCCTACCCGTGCCTTCGAGTCCTTCACATCCAGCCAGTACTTGTGGAGCTTCACAATGTTGGGGTGATCCACCAGCACCAGCTGCTCAAACATAGTCTTGATCTTCTCCTGGGGGCACACAGAGCACAGGGGAGGTGTGGGTCCTGGGATGGGGCAGGACAGGGGAGGTGGTGGGTCCTGGGATGGGGCAGGGCACCCCAAGAGCTGGGGATGTCACAGGGACACTGGTCTGAGGTCCAGAAGACACTGGAGCTGCCTTTGAGGGAGCAGCCAAGGAAGGCCCAGGCCCATCCTGCCAGGCTGTGCCCCACCCAGGAAGGTGTGGGGGGTCTCAGGGTCTCACCTCGTGTGCTTTGAAGGCCTTCTTGTCGGTGAAGAGCAGCTCATTCCACACCACCTCCACGCCCTCCTCCGTGTCCATGGCCAGGAAGGTGCTCTGGATGCCAGGCATGTTCCCCTGGTTCACCTGGGGGAAGGGAAGGCTTGAAGGATGCGCTGAGGGGACGGGGGTGGCCTGGGGGAGGATGGCACCACCTGCTCCACAGGCAACTCACAAAAAAAAAAAAATTCTATTTTCTTTTCTCTTTGGCACAGGAACAGCTCATCCTGGCCTGATCAGCCAGACTGTACTGGTTTATCCACAGACACAGCTCCAACCACGTCTGGGAATTCAGAGGTTTTCTGACCACATGAACCCACCGCTTGGGAGGTACCTTGTGACTACAGCTTCGTTGCACAATCCCCTCTGTGTCACTGGCAGAGCAGTGGCCCGTCCAGAAGGACTGACACTGACACTTCCCAGAGTAAAAGCATAAATAAATAAACACAAAATAATAAATAAATCAGCCTGAAACCTGATTCCCGCTCAGGAAGAGCAGAGCCTCCATGCTCTTACAACACTCCCTGCCACAGCAACACGGCACTGTCTTACAAATAAAGCTTTTTTGGAATTAAGGTCCCTGGAGTGGCCACGGAAAACGCTCTGGCTGGGAACTGGAGTACGGAGCAGATCTCCAGCTGGTGCCTGTCCTGTGGGAGCTCTGGGCCAGGAGGGAGCAGGAGAACCAGCCCTTCAAGCAGGCCCCAAGCTGGCCCTTCTGGCTCTTCACTGGGGGTAACAGTCATGGGCCCCACTCCTGCACACAGGTGGGGACCTGCCCTGCCCCCCAGCCCAGCAGCCGTGGGGGAGCCACCCGTACCTGCACTGTCCAGGGAAAATCAGAAGGCCTGGACAAACCAAAGCCACCACATCATCTCTGAGCATCCTGAGGAGCCTGGGTGCAGCCCCCAGATCTGGCCAAGCACTTCCCATCCCCAGAGGTCACAGATCCCCATCCCAGGACCCCATGCAGAGCAGCTCTGCGGGTGTCACCTCCACAGGAGACATCCTGCAAGGACCATCCTGGTCCCCAGACCAGCCACGACCACCAGGACCCGTCTGCAGCCCAGGTAAAACCCACTCCAAGGCACCTGGCTCAGACCCCCACCCCAGGACAGGGCTCCTGCCTCCCAGCAGTGGTGCCTGCTGCATCCTGACCCGCTGCATCCCAACCCACTGCCTACTCCAAAGCATCCCTGGGGAGCAGGACTGCAGCCCCAGCTGCTCCTGCCCCTTCCTGTGGGATTGGGGGCACTTCAGGGCTGGGGCCGTGCCCCCATCAGGCCGAGCAGGGGCACAGTGCCCACTCCATCTGCCACGCCACGGGAAGCCAGAGGAAAAGGGGGATTGTCCTGCTGCTCCCGGGGCAGGTACTGGAGTGCTGATGGTGGGGCTTGGGGCTCAGCCCACTGCTGCTGCACTGACAGCCAGAGTGGGCCAGGGCTTGTCCTGATGCCAGAGCTGGTCCCACTGCCAGGGCTCATCCCTCTGCCCAGGTTCAGGGCTCGTCCTGCTGCCAGGGCTGGTCCCTGCGGGGCTCGGGGCAGCCGTGGGCGCTCAGCACCCCCAGCTCATTAGCAGGGCACGCCCAGGCAGTTCGTGGCCCAGTTCGTGCTGCGGCCACACAAAGCACCTCTGTTCCTCGTTCTGCCCGGCACAGGCTCCGCGTGCTCCGCACAAAGCCCAGCACGGACGGCCAGCGACTCAGCCACAGCCTTCCCAGTGATCCCACTGCACTGACAGCCAGAGTGGGAATCACAGAATCGTCTTGGAACCACAGACTGCTTTAGGTTGGAGGGACCTTAAAGCCCATCCTCCCTGGTGACGCACAGCAGGAGCCCGGGGGTCCCTCCCAGCTCCGAACAAGATGCTTTCAGAGCCTGGGGGGCATCCCGGTGCTCAGGGCCCGGGCAGTGGATCTGCCGGGCTCCGGGAGGCTCTGGAACGTGACGGGGAGGAGGAACCTTCCCCGCTCCGTGCGGACACGAACGTGCTCCGTCTTGTGCTGAGTGGGAACAAAGCTGATCCCCACCAGCTGCTCCCGCTCCGAGCTCCGGCCCGGCCTCCATAAATAAATAAACGCGGCATTTTCCGCACAGCCTGACTGGTATAAAAGGCAGCGGCGCGGGTCTCCGTGGTTATCCCGCGTGGTTGTCCCCCGTGGTTGGTTGTCCCCCGTGGTTGTCCGGCGCTCCCGGCAGCTCCGGGCGCTGCTCGTGGTGAGCACCAGCGGAACCCGCGCCGCTCCAGCGCCGAGCTGGGACAGCCCCCGCTGCCAGAAAGCGCTCGGCCGGCGCCCGGAGAGATCTCTGGGGACGGGTCAGGGCGGGTTTACCAAAGATCAGGTTGCAGCTTCCAATCAATCGCTCCCTTCTGAGGTTTTCTCGTCAACGAGGGCTGAGACAGGCACGGGAACGGGCTCGGGGATGCAGCTCTGGGGCCTGGGAGAGCAGCTGGTGGATGGGGCTGGAAATAACGGGGAGAGGAGGTTTTGCTCCCATGGCAGGGCGGTCTGTAAGGTCCCTTCCCACCCGAACCATTCCACGATTCTCCACTCACTGCGTGCACGGATTATCTCACTCCTTGTGCCACCCCGACTTTTGGTGTCGGGAACGGGCGGGATTTGCCGGACCTCAGGGCTGAGCAGTGAACACGTGCCTGGAAAACCTCTGCAGAGTGAATCCCAGCCTGGCCTGTCCACCCCAGCGTCCCGGGAGCTGGGTGACAGGGAGGGCCGTGTCCGGCTCCTCGTGGGACACGGGAGCAGGGAGTGCCGGGCACGGGGACACCCCGCGGGCAGCAGGGAACGGGGGGAGTCCCTCCGGGGGCTGCTGGCGCTGGGCCACCCGTGCCCCCCTCAAACCTCGTGTCCCCTGGCCCTGACCGAGGCTGTGCCCCGCCGTCCCCGGCTGTGGCCCCAGGCAGGGCAGGGGTGGCTGTTGCAACATAGAAATCGCTTCAGAAAACATGGGAAAGGAAAAAAAATGAGCTGAGAGGGCTGAGGCCCCAGTCAGGGACACTTGAGCTGTGTCCTGCAGGTCCCCAAGGGTCAGGGACAGGGAGCAGCAGCACAGGCAGAGCCTGTGGGACCCCAGGGGCGAGGGGTCACTGACCCCCTCTGTGCCCTTGCCATGCCCCTCTCCCGAGCTGGGAACACGCCCCAGGCTCCCAGGCTCCGCTCACAGCTCACAGCTCCTGCTTCAGGGGCCCCATTCAACACCAGAAGGGCCACCCGCAACCCCTCTGTCCCCAGGGAGGGGACTGGGACCAGCAGAAGCCCTGAGCAATGGCAGATCCACCTGTCCCTCAGCTGGCAGGAGCACTCAGGGCTGGGGACACCCACGGGCCCGCAGCAGAGCAGCTCAGCCCTGCGGTTCTGCCAAGGAATCTGCGGTGCCAGACAAACCTGTTCTGTCCGTGCGATCCTGTTACACAACGAGCAGGTGAAGGGAATGCACGAGATGGAAAATATTTTGATTCCAGTGAAGCATTTGATCCTGTCTCTCACAAACCCATGATCTCAGCACTAATTCAGTCCTGTGCCCGACCGGCTGAGGAGCCCCAGCTGAGGGCAGGGAGGCACGGGGTGAGCTCTGCCACCGGCATAGCCATGGTGCCACAGGCAGGTACTGGTGACCAGTTCCATCCTGGAGCCTCGAAGAAGGAGCAGAGCTGCAGCAGAAAGCAGCAGGGTCACTCAGTCAACCAGGAAAACCACTCCAGTGCCGGGCTGTGCTCCGGGCCTGGGAGAGCGGGCAGGGACAGAGTCAGGGACAACCCCGCGGGATGGGCAGTGGCAGAGCTGCCCCACCCAGGGCAGGAGGGGCACCCACGGCATCCAGCTCTTTTCCAGGAACTCTCCCTGTCATAGAATCATCAAAGTCCAGTCCAGTGGGTGGGAAGGGACCTTAAAGCTCATCTCCTTTCACCCCTTGCCACAGGCAGGGACACCTTCCACTAGCCCAGGTTGCTCCAAGCCCTGTCTGACCTGGCCTTGGACACTTCCAGGGATCCAGGGGCAGCCACAGCTTCTCTGGGAAATCCATTGCAGCACCTCACCACCCTCACAGGGAGGAATTCCTTCCCAATATCCCATCCAACCCTGCCTCTGGCAGTGGGAGGCCACTGTCTATTCGCAGGAGATTCCTGCTGCCACAGCAGCACAGGGGTCCCTGTGTAATCCCATGGACAGGGATCCTGCCTCTCCCAGCGGGATCTTGAGCAGGGCTCCTCGGGAACGCAGCTGGAGGGTGCCCCTGCCCATGAGTGGGAGGGCTGGAAGCCTTTGCTTCCCTCCATGCCTACAGCCGCCCTTCCCTCTTGCCCAGCAGCTGCCGGAGCAAACACTGTGATCCCTGTTCTCTGGCCACTGCTGCAGGAAAGGGACAGAGGAGTATTTTTCCACTGGCCAGACCAGAGCCAGGAGAGATCCTGCATGGGGCAGTACCAGGGTTGTTATTTCCTGGGAGAAGCCGTTCCCTGCGCACGCCTGGAGCAATGTTTGCTTTACCCCCAGGCCCTGCATGGCCCCGGAAGGGGACACAAACCTGGGGTCAGCCCCAGCCCAGCACTGCCCAGCCCTGGGAGGGGACACAAACCTGGGGTCAGCCCCAGCCCAGCACTGCCCAGCCCTGGGAGGGGACACAAACCTGGGGTCAGCCCCAGCCCAGCACTGCCCAGCCCTGGGAGGGGACACAAACCTGGGGTCAGCCCCAGCCCAGCACTGCCCAGCCCTGGGAGGTGAGACAAGCCCAGCACCCTCTCCCAGGAAATGGGGCTGGCAGTGGCACAGGGCTCTGCAGGATCCAGGAGGAAAGGGAGAGGATCCCAGTGCCAGCCTGCACCGGGCAAGTGGAGCCCAGAGCGGTTGGGGCAGAAGGTGGGAGCAGGGGGTGCCCAAGGGGAGGATGAGCAGGTGGTACCCCATCCCTGGGCTTCCTGCACCCCATCCCTGTGGACATGCAGTGCCCCATCCCGTGGGAATGCCATACTCCATCCCACTGCACAGGCCCCCAGTGCCCACCAGTCCAGCCCAGGGACAAATGCCCAGGGAGCCTTTGCAGTGCTCAGCCAGGACACACCAGACTGTGCTGGATGAGCATCCGAGCCCAGCGGGAAGCTGCAGCCAGCAGCCTCTGTGGGCTGGGCAGGAGCAGCGACCAGCAGGAATCAGCCCAGCTCAGAGGAATTTGGTCTGATTTCCCTGTTTCTGCCCGACTAACCAGCTGAGCCATCAGCAAAGCAGCTCCAGGAAAGCCAAGGAAACCCTTGGTGACCAGTCTGTCATCCCTGCAGGAAGCACAGCCACGGGTTTGCTGTCCAACTGCTCAGTGAGGAGCTAACCCGCAGCATTCCAGCAGCTTCATCCATGCTGCAACACGGCCTGGGACACCCCCAACCCCAGAAGTGGAATACAAAACCCTCTGGGACTGCGAGAGGTCTCTGGTTACAGCAGAGGAAAAGCAGGAAGGAGCCGAGGGGCACAGAGGGGGCTCGAGCCTGCAGGACTCGGCTGCGACGTCCGGGCACTGCAAACAAAACCACCCCCTTGGGAAAGTGAGGGAAAGGACCAAAAAAGCTTGGATAAAAACAGGAAAGGGAAGAAAACATGGCAAATGCCAGTAATTGTAACAGTTTGGGTGGGGGGAGCACAGAAGGAACAGTCTGCGAGCCGAGGAGCTGCATCTGTTTGGGAAACGGACGAGAGTCAGGACACAGGTACTGCCTTGGGGCTGGCAAAGAGCACCGGGCTGCAGCCAGGAGTTCCTGTGCAGGATAGGAATGGGATAAAGGCGCTGCAGCCAGGAGTTCCTGTGCAGGATAGGGATGGGATAAAGGCGCTGCAGCCAGGAGTTCCTGTGCAGCACAGGGATGGGATAAAGGCGCTGCAGCCAGGCATTCCTTGCAGAATATGGATGGGGATAAAGGAGCTGCAACCAGGAATTCCTATGCACAACACGGATGGGATAAAGGAGCTGCAACCAGGAATTCCCGGCACAACAGGAATGGGATAAAGGCGCTGCAGCCAGGAATTCCTGTGCACAATATGGATGGGGATAAAGGAGCTGCAACCAGGCATTCCTTGCAGAATATGGATGGGGATAAAGGAGCGTGTTCCTGCATGAAAAAACACAAGCTCCTGCACTGAAGCCTCACCGCGGGCTGACGTCAACTCCCTCCCCAGCAGTGAGAACAAGGCACAGGATTGTTGTGGCCGGGTAAGATCCCGAAGGATTAAAGGCTCCGTGAAATGGAGAACGTGGCACGGGGAGAGCGGCTCCAAGGCACCATCCCGAACAGGCCCCGCACCGCCCACACGAGCTTGGAGGGTGATGGGGAGGACTCTAAATCTGGCACAGCCAAGGCCTGTTCCTTGCCAGACCCCCGGAGCACGTGCTGGGGACAGAACTCCACTGTCTGCTTCCAGCAACATTTATCTACTGGTGAGTTTTCCACTAGAATTCAATTTCCTCTTGGTTTGTCCTCAGCTAGAAGCCTCTGGGGTGCCCCAAAACCCCTGTTCAGAGCACAGTCAGGGTGAAGCCTTCACTGTCTTAAAGGTTGGATATTAACCCTAAAGTTTTGGATCTTAGCCTAAGTATCTTGGACATTAACCCTAAGTTCTTGGATATTATCTTAAATTCTTGGATATTAACCCAAAAGTCTCAGAAGTTCACCTGCGAGATCAGCTGAGCTCAGCAGAGTCACCCCAAGCTCACCCTGCAAAGTTCACCCGCAGCAAACAAAAGCTGCGGAAGCAGAAAGAGGCAGGAACAAAAGAGATGGCAGGAAAAGAAGGAGCCAAGTCCTCCAGCTGATCCCCCCGCACTGGAAAAGCTCCTCACAGCTCCGCACGCTCCGAGCCCAGATCCCTGGGGATGGCTGGCAACAAAGCGGCTTTTAAAAATAACCCTGTGGCAGATATTGCATAGTTGGAGCCTTCCCAAATCATCCACCATGGAACCGACGATCCCGCTGCCAACTGCAAACCTCATTAATGCCTAAAAATGGGAACCCCCTGCACCTCACGGGATTCCAGCGCTTACACTATTTTTCCATGTTTTGTTTTCGTTTTCTGATCTATGGGAACCTACAGCAACACCCCAAAACCTCCCTCTCTTGCTGTTTTTTCAACATCACTTTATTTTCCTTAAATTCTGCTTCAGCACTTCTTCTCTGCATTTACACTGTTGTTTCCCTCTTTCCCTTCTTTCACCCTGCTGGATGAGTTAAAGCTCGTAGTTGGAATTGTAGAATCCCAGGATGGAGTGGGCAGGAAGGGATCTTCAAGACCCCCAGTGCCACCCTGTGCCATGGGCAGGGACACCTTCCACTGTCCCAGGATGCTCCAAGCCCAGTCCAACCTGGCCTGGAAAACTTCTAGGGATCATGGGGCAGCCACAGCTTCTCTGGGCAACCTGTGCCAGGGTCTCCCCACCCTCAGAGCCAGGAATTCCTTCCCCATGTTCCTGCCCTCTGGCAGTGGGAAGCCATTCCCTGTGTCCTGTCCCTCCAGGCCTTGTCCCCAGTCCCTCTCCAGCTCTCCTGGAGCCCTTTAGGTCCCGGAAGGGGCTCTGAGCTCTCCCTGGAGCCTTCTCTTCTCCAGGTGAACACCCCCAGCTCTCCCAGCCTGGCTCCAGAGCAGAGGGGCTCCAGCCCTGGAGCAGCTCCAGGGCGTCTTCTGGACTCTCTCCAGCAGCTCCACATCCTTCTGCTGCTGACCCCAGGGCTGGGGCAGCTCTGCAGGTGGGGTCCCACCTGAGCACAGGGGCAGAGGGGCAGAATCCCCCCCTCCCCTGCTGCCCACGCTGCGGGATCAGCCCAGGGCACAGGGGGTTTGGGATCCCAGTGCACATGGCCGGGACATGTCCAGCCTTTCCCAGCCCCCCCAGGTCCTTCTCCCCAGGGACTCTCTCCAGCCAGTCCCCCCATCCTGCATTTGTGCTGGGACCCGACCCAGGTGCAGGACCTGCCTTTGGCCTTGCTGGACTTCATGAGGTTCCCTCGGTCCCACCTCCCCAGCCTGCCCAGGTCCTTCTGGATGCCCCATCCCTTCCCTCACTGAAGTCCAAGGGTGCTCCAAAACAAATCCCACACTGGAAGCAGCAGCAGAATTACGAGCAAGAGACAGCTCCGGGGTTGCTTAGAGGAATAAATTACAGGAACACCACCAAAGTTCCATCCATGAACCACAGCTGAGCCTTGCCACAGCACACACCACTCCCATATCCCAAGGGAAGGCCCTCAGGAACCCAGAGCACGAGGGCATTCCCACAGGGAGCACAACGGGCAGGACTGACAGGTGGGGATGGGTGGGAGAGATGAGGGGGAGGATGTGGAAATCACGGCCTGAACCCAGAAAATGTGACAGATGAGCGTGAGCAGCAAACACCTGCTGGTCACAACCCCCCCCCCCTTTCCAGGGGGATTGAGGGTTTGGGAACGCAGACCAGCAGGGATAAACCAGACTGATCCCAGCACGAGGTGCTGGGGCTCGGCCACAACCCCTGCTCAGACCAGCAAAGGTGCAAAACTTTTCACAGGAGCAGAAAACCAAGTTTCTTCTCCCTTCTGCTCACACTCCCCAGGGTGGGTGGGAAAAGCAAATGAGGTCATCAAAGCAAGGCTGAAAGAGCCCCGGTGTTCCCACGTGGAAAATTCTGCGCCAGCAGCAGTTCACAAACAACAGGAGAGCACCGAGAGGGGCAGGGCAGGGCGGGGCTGGGGCTGTGACACCGCGAGGACCACGGAGCTGCTTGTCCTCACACCTTGTCCGAGTGCTGCTGTTCCCTGAACTGCTCGTGGCAACCTGTGACTTCACATGCCTGAGGAGTAAATGATCATAAATAGGCAAAGGAGGTTGGGAGGGGAGCTGGTTTATTCCCGGGGGCCGGGGCAGGCCCAGCACAGCCCTGTGCGTGAAAACAAGTCCTTGTGGCCACACCATTAATGAACATTAATGTTAATGAATCGCACTCTGACTTTCAGTCTGCAGAGCCACGGAACCATGGAGCGGGTCGGGTTGCAAAAGCCTCTGAGCCCACTGAGTCCATCCATTCCCCAGCACTGCCAAGGCCACAACTGACCCACGTCCCCAAGTGCCACATCCACAGGGATGTTAAATCTTCCCGGGGGTGGGGACGCCACCACTGCCCTGGGCAGTGCTGGGCAGTCCTTTCCAGGAGGAATTTTCACAATATTCCACCTAAACCTCCCCTGGCACAACTCGAGGCTGTTTGCCCTGTCCTGTCCCTTGTTCCCTCGGAGCAGAGCCCAACCCCAGCTGGCTGCACCCTCCTGTCAGGGAGCTGTGGAGAGGGAGAAGGTCCCCCCTGAGCCTCCTCTTCTCCAGGCTGAGCCCCCACTGAGCACCCCGGGTCAAGCAGGACACCTGTCCCTGCTCTGTCGGCATTCCAGCTTCAAGCTCTGCCCACCAGGACGCTGTCACCCTGATGGCCCTGCTCTCCAAACCAGAGATCGGGCACAGCTCTGGAGGTCCCACACAGGGCTCGACTCTTCTCACAAAACCAAATTAGGGAAATAAATGATTACAATGAATCTTCAGGAGGGTGAAGGAAGCTCCCTATGGGTACAAATCCCGGGAGTGCTGAGAGCCGTGAGAAGAGAGCAGATCGGCAGCACTCAGCTCCTTCCTGCATGTCATGAAGCATCTGTGAATTTGCACAAACACGGCTCTTCCACAAAGCTTCCTCCACCTGGCAATCAAGGAGCCTTCCTGCCACTCCAGCTCTCCTGGAACAGCTGTCCTGCCCTTGGAAAGGCCAACCTACCCCTCCCACTGCTCCAGCTGGAAAATCCCTGTGGATGGAGAGCACGGCACAGAGATGGCAACCCAAAGCACTCGCATGGAGATGGCACTGGGGGGTTTCCACTTCTCCCATGCCTGCACAGGAAGATGAACCCCCTGGGCCAGATCTGAGCATGGCAGCACTGCTCCAGAAAGCTCCTGCACAAAACTAGTGTTGAAATCCTCATTGTTAAACATCACCATTTGGCCAGAACAGACGGGAGGAATTTTCCCAATATCCCACCTGAGCCTCCCCTGGCCCAGCCTGAGGCCGTTCCCTCTTCTCCTGTCCCTGTTCCCTGGGAGCAGAGTCCGACCCCCCCCAGCTGCCCCCTCCTGTCAGGGAATTGTGCAGAGCCACAAGGTCCCCCCTGAGCCTCCTTTTCTCCAGGCTGAGCCCCCCAGCTCCCTCAGCTGCTCCTGCTGCTCCAGACCCTTCCCAGTTCCATTCCTGTCTCTGAACGTGCTCCAGCTCCTCAATGTCCTTCTTTTCACGAGGGTCAGGGTCAGGGTTAGGCACCCTGGTGTGGGGAAGGTGTCTTCCAGAGAAGGGGAGGAAGCAGGAAAGGGGGAGGGAAGAGGGTGGGTGTGGAAGCACCTGGCAGCACCGAGGGACAGAAGGGCAGGTGCTGACGGCACTGGCAGGAGCAGGTTATCTGCCAGGAGCAGGTTATCAAGATCTCAGCAAAGCCCAGACTATGAATTCAGGCTGGGAGACGCAGCCTCAGGCAGAGCTGAACGCTGGGGCCGGGTCCTTAACCGGGGAGAGGGGAGATAACGGGAAGATAAACAGTTTGGCCTTGGATGGGCCTTTTCCCCTTCGGGCGCCGGCAGTGCCTGTGACGTGTCTCTCCCTCGGTGCTATCCCGCCCCTGCCTGGGGTCAGGATTCATCCACTGACTCTGGTCCCCGCTCCTGGGTGCCCTGACTGAGACAGGCTGACTCCAGCCCCATTTTTGGGGAGATGGTCCTGATGCTGTGCCCTGGCCTAGGAAGATGAGCTGAAGTGAACTAACCCCTTTCTCTGGAGAGGAGGAACCGGGTTCTCCAGCCCTTGAGGGTGGGTTGTGAGGGCCGGCCCCGACACCCCACCATTGACCCGGCAAGTCCCCGTCCCCGCAGGAGCTCCGGGCCAGCGTCCCGGGGTCACCATCCTGCGACCTGTGTCGCTGTCACCGGGCACAGCTCAAGGACCCAGACCAGCAAAACCCTCCGGGACCCCCCAGCAGCCCCACGGGACGGCTGTCGGCAGCCCAGCACGGCTGGTCCCGCGGGCATCGCAGCCCTGCGCTGCGGGACGTGCCCGGGACTGCCCCGGGGCACAGCCCGGCTCTCCACACCGTGGCTTCCCACACCAGGGCATGGCGAGCCCAGCCCCCGGGCCCTCCCAGTGGGGCACAATGAGCCCGGCTTCGGGCACCTGGCACCCTGCACTGGGACGCGATGAGCCCGACTCCCTGCTCCAGACACCCCAGACCAGGGCACGGAGAAACCCGGCTCCTTGCACGGAGCACCCCCCACCAGCAGCCGCACCGGGGCACGATGAGATCGGCTCCCCACGCAAGGGCATGGCGAGCCCGGTCCCCGTGCACCTGGGCACAATGAGCCCGCTCCCTGCACCGGGGTCCCCGCACCGGGCTCCCCGCACCGGGCTCCCCGCATCGGGCTCCCTGCACCGGGCTCCCCGCACCGGCACATCCCGCACCGAGACAAGGCGAGCCCGGCTTTCCACACCGGCACACGAAGCGCTGTGGCATGGCGAGCCCGGCTTTCCACACCGGCACACCCCGACCCGGGCATGACCGAGCCCGGCTCCCCGCGCCGGGCTCTCCGCGCCTCCGGCCGCCCCCGGGGACGCGCTCTCCGCGGAGCCGCTCCCCGCATCGCCCTCCGGCCGCGGCCATCGCCGTGCCCTGGGCACCTGCGGGC
>VZTI01000610.1:47041-63916 GCA_013397865.1 Struthidea cinerea
CCCCCAGCGCCCGCCGGTTGCCCCCGCCCGCGGCCCCGGGTCTTGTCCCACCCCTCGGAGCCCCGTTCCCGGGCCCGTCCCATGCCGGTGGTGCCGCCTTGCCCAGCCTCCCCCCGGCCGCTGCCCCTTCCAGCCCAGTTTCGGGGGGCTCCCATCCTCCCCGCTCCCCGCAGTCGTCCCTGGACGTGCCAGGGCCACCGCGGCATCTTCCCGAGCAGCCACTGCTCCATGTGAGTGCCGGGGGCTGGACCCCTGCAGGACCCCCTCGCCGGGCCCTGGGCACCCCGAAACGGCTGGACCAGCCCCCACCCAGCGCCCAACAGATGTTTTCATTCTACTGGGAAAACGTCTGGCTCGTTGGATGTTTTTTTTTTCTTTTTCTGGCCGTCTCCAGTTACTTTCAGCCCGACCACGCGTTGTCCCACCCTTCTTCCGTGCTGTACTGGCGCCTGGCTGGGTTTGGGCACGTCCTCCCCCTCCAGCCTGTGGCTGCTCTGGCCGCCGTGGTTAACCGAGAGGACCACGGCGAGGGCGGCTCTGGGCGAGGTGACCCAGGAAGTGCGCACAGGTACGGTACACAACATCCCGGCCCTGACACAGGAGAAGGGACACAGGAGGTGTTTCCTGGTGTGGGCCACCACCAGGTCCTGCTGGGCCACCGACTGGGCTGCTCTGACCATGCCACCTGGGTAATTGGTGGCTCCAGTTACAGCCCTGTGGCACTGCCATGGGCACTGCCAGGGCCTCGTGGTGGCCCCGTGTCTGAGCCCATCTGGGTGAGTCCCCGCTGTCACTCTCAGTGTGACCCCGAGCTGGCCCTGGCAAAGGCTCCCCCATCATCACCCCCTGGGCCACAGCCACCTCCCGGCACCCATCCACCACCTGTTGCACCCCTGTGCTCGGTGTCCGTGCCAGGTGCCACAGGCTCCCACGGTGGGTGACCTTGACCCGTGCGTGCCAGACAGGGCTGGAAGTGAAGTCAACCCCTGGTTCTTATCACGGGGAAGTCTGGGAATAAGTTCAAGGACAAGGAATAAAAATGTTGCAACCAAACACAAACCATGCACCACACCCAGGCACCTTTCCTGTCTGCTGCATCTTCACAGCCCCCGTAGCACTTCTGTGTCCACTTCCCAGCCTTGGCTGGCTCCAGTTCCCAATGGCACTCCTGTGACCATTGGCAACTGTCCGTGGCCTGTCCGTAGCCAACTCTGGTTCTCCGTGGAACTGCCTTTCATCACCTCCAGCACCCCCCAAAAAGGGATGAACAATGAGTTGGCAGAGTTTGCTGATGCTGCTGAAGTTTCTGGGTGGTTCGGCTACAATGCTGGCTCTGGTGGCACAGGGAGGGGTGGCAGAGGTGTGGACAAGCTTTCGTGTGAAACCAGTTACTCAGCTGGAGAACACCTGAGCTGGGGACATGCAGGGCTGGAGTGCGGGGCCGGCGTGGGGAGGGCATGGGGAGAGGCTCTTCACTGTTCCACACCTCATTGTCCTTCTACAAGTCCTTTTTCCTTTCCTGGGGAACGGACACCAGGGCACATCTGTCCTCCCTGTTTGTTCCAGGCATGTCATTCCACATGGGGAGGCAGCTGGGAAGCCTGATGGAGCTGTGGAATACGTGGAGGAGAGAAATCTTTTACTGTTCCTTGGGGTGAGTGTTCGGCGTGATACGCGGCGGAATTCATTGCCACAGGGTGTTTGCAGCGGCCCAAGCAGATTTTAAAGGGATTTTAAAAGCCATTAGGCAAATTTGTGGGAGAAAAATTGATTGAGGGCTATTAACCAGAGACGCAGATGCAGCCTCTGGCTCCAGAGGCTCCGCACTGTGGATTGCCAGGAGCTGCAGCTGATGAAACACAGCTTGGCCCCTGCTCAGGTCCCTGCGCTTTTCCTCTCAGGATCCGCTGTTGGCAATGGGCCAAAATAGGATGCAGGGACATGGTGGGCTCAGGTCTGAGCTGGGGAGCTGCCTCCAACTTTCTGGGGGGAAGCGTTTGGTCTTCAGAGGCGCTCTGTGTGTCTCCCACATGTTGTCACCCACATGCAGGACACATCCTTGGCTGGAGATTCCCGGGTCCCTGGCCTGGCCCGGCCCAGCCCAGCAGCTCCTACGGGAATCCTTAAGGTCCTTTGAGGCACATAAATCCCATCCAGCAGCAGTAGCTGGCTGGGCCCCGGATCTCCTTGTTCAAGGTCGGTCACTTTGAGTACAACATTCCTGGTGTGTGAATCCTTCCGTGGACGGGTGCGGGGGCAGTGGCTGTTCCCGCAGCAGTGACACCTCCTGTGTTATCACTGCTCATCCCCCCCATCCAGACGACGTCCCGATGTCCCACCTCCTCATCCGCAGTGTCCCATCCATGGATTTTTTTTTTTGCTGGAGGATACACAGCAGCAATACCTGTCCTGCTGTTCCTTTCCAGGCAGGAGTCACACAGTCCTTCCTCCTCTGGTTGTCCCAGCCATCAAATCACCCAAGACAGGAGAAATGGGCTCCGTCCTGGTGGCCTCCACGCTCTCTTGCTGAGTGTGACCTCCTGCAGTATCTGCCTGCCCCTGGCTGCTCCCAGGGCTCCAGCTGGGAATTCTAACAGGGAGCAGGGGCTGGGCAGTGCAGGCAGCCTGTGCTTGACCCCTGCCTGTGACTGCTGTCCCGAGGACATGGGACCCATAGGCTGCTCCACACCCACATCCAGAGCCCCACGCTCTGCCTGCCTGGAGCTGGATGCTCACAACACAACCCTGCCAGAGTGCTCAGGTGTGTCTGGGTGGGCAGCAGCCTCTGGCTTGTTCCAGCCACAGTGTGGCCACGGGCTGAGGGCAATAAGCCCTGTGCTGGCACTGCTGAGGCACCTCCCATCCTGGGGCAGTTTTGTGCCTCTCCCTCATGAAAAGAAGGACATTGAAGGGCTGGAGCATGTCCAGAGGCAGGAATGGAACTGGGAAGGGTCTGGAGCACCAGGAGAGGCTGAGGGAGCTGGGGGCACTGGAGGAAAGGAGGCTCAAGGGGAGGGAACTTCTCAGTCCCTAGAACTCCCTGACAGGAGGGTGGAACCAGGTGGGGGTTGGGCTCTTCTCCCAGGGCACAGGGGACAGGACAAGAGGAAATGGCCTCAAGTTGTGCCAGGGGAGGTTCAGGTGGGATATTAGGAAGATTCCTTCCTGGAAAGGGCTGTCCAGCCCTGGCACAGCTGCCCAGGGCAGGGGGGAAGTCCCCATCCCTGGGGGATTTAACAGCCATGTGTCCATGGGGACAAGGTCAGTGGTGGCCTGGGCAGTGCTGGGGAGCAGCTTGGCTTGGTGGGCTCAGGGGGCTTTCCCAACCCAAACGATTCCATGATTCTCATGCCCAGGAGCCGGCTGCATCTCCTTCACCAGCCCCTATGAGGCCATTTCCATTGGAAATCCCCTGGTGCGGGGCAGTTGCAGAGACCTTTTGTCCCAGACTCTGTCCTGTCCCTCTGCCAGCCCCTCTCAGGTTGTCCCTCTGCTCGGTCTCACCTTCTCCCACCACAGTTTGCAGTCAGGGAAGGTCCAATGCCTCTGGCAGGGCTCCTGCTGCTTGCAGGGGAGCTCACCTGGCTGCCCTGCCATCAACCCCTCCTTTCCCCAGCTCCCTTCTGGCTGCCCTGAGCACAGGAGCAGCCCAGAGCTCCTGGCTGAGGAGTTTGGGGATCTCAGCACTGAGATTACGGGTATAAAGGTCCAGGTTTTGGTTTCCATCCAGGATTCTGGTGTGTGGGAGGCCAGGCAGGCAGGATTTGCTGCTGGGGGCGAGTTCTGTCTCCACTGCCCCGGGCAGGCGGCACTCGGAGGGCAGAGCTGGGGCTCCTGTCACCCCTGTCCCCAGGTGCCCTGGGCACAGCTCCCTCCAGGGCTTGGACCAGGACCTCCAGACCCCGTGGTGCTGTTGACCCTGGTGGGGTGGGCAGTGCAGGGGGTCTGAAACAGCTTCCCAGCATGGAGGTCTGGAGGGGGTTATCCCACAGGGACTGCAGCCAGTCTAGAGCTCCTTGCGTTATTTGAGGTGGGTCCCAGGTTCGGATCCCCCTGAACAGGCTCCAACTGTGAGCTGACAGAATCCGTGGGGACTTCTGAGCCCCTCTCAGGTCAGTTGGCTTTCATCCCGCTCCGGAACCTCTGCAGGCCCTGGGGTTTGCGGGAACACCCCGGCACTGCTGTGGCACCGTCACTCCCTGAGGAGCAGGACACCCCCAGCACTGCCCCCCATGCCGGTTCCGGGGGTACCCGGGGCTGGGGGAAGCTCCCTGCTTCCCTTCCCCTCTCGCTGCCGGGAGGCCCCTCTTGCCGTGTGTCTATTTTTATCCGCGTGTGATGGATGGGGCCGGGGTGTGATGATGTCATGTGTTGTTGCACGCTCGCTCTGTGTCGAGGTTGAAGGTTTAGGTGCCAAACCGGCTCTGTGGATCCGGCAAACATCTTCCCGCTGCTCCGTCTGTCTGAGCACATTTGTCCGTGCACTCTGAGGGCCGGTGCGGCCGGCACACGACTCCGGAGGATCCATTTGTGGGGCTGAGCTGCAGCAGGCTTTAACCCGCGCTGTCCTGCAGCTCCTCACCTGCAGCAGGTGTGCACACCCCGCATGACTCGGGTGTGTGAATTAGGGGGGTGCAGGTCAGCAGGAACCCAACACCACGGGATCAGAGCAATCCCGGGAGAGGGGCAGAGCAGTTTTCTGGGACCGCTTCCACAGCTGGTGCTGCTGAAAACATCCCCGCCATCCCCCCGGGGCACGGGGCGGGCCTGAGAGCTGGGAGAGGGGCTGCAGCCTTTGGAATGGCTCGTTCTGCTCGTTCCAACCCTGCCTGTGCTCCTGCTGGGCAGGAAACACGTCTCCAGCTCTTCCCTAAGTGCTTCCAGAAGCGGGAAGGGAGCCAGCGCCTGTGTGTAGGTGAGGCTGACCACGGGAGCCCTGGGCGCCGCTTGGATGAGGGCATCGGCTGGAGCTGACCACGGCTAAAAATGGTAGTTTTAATCTGAATCCACTCGGGAAGGCTCACCCGCCCTTGGAGTGGGGGGTGCAGGGAATGGCAGCTGAGGGGAAAGCAGGGGGAGAGGCTGAGCCGTGAATGGGGCAGGGGATGGGTCACTGCAGGTGGGAGAGCACAGCCACGGGATGTGGGACAAGCTTCTGGAAAGGGCTGTGCAGCCCTGGCACAGCTGCCCAGGGCAGGGGGGAGTCCCCATCCCTGGGGGATTTAACAGCCGTTTGGATGTGGCACATGGAGACATGGATTAGTGGTGGCTTTGGCTGTGCTGGGGGGATGGTTGGACTCAGTGGGCTCAGAGGGGTTTTCCAACCTCAGCAATTCCATGATTCAGTGATTCTAAGGGCAGGGATAACAAAGGGAGTTGGGGGCCAGAGCCCTGAGAGCACTGTCAGCAGCTGCTCACACCAGAGCTGGCTGGTTGTGTTTTGGAGGACAATTGTAGTTGGGAGCAGGCCAGCTGGATTTTGGAGCGGAGTGATTGTATTTGGGAACAGGCCAGTTGGATTTGGGAGCAGAGCAATTGCATTTTGGAGCAGGCTGGCTGGATTTGGGAGTAGAGGGATTGTATTTGTGAGAAGAGTAATTGTATTTTTGGAGCAGGCTGGTTGGATTTGGGAGACAGTTGAATTTTGGAGCAGAGGGGTTGTATTTTGGAGCAGGCTGGTTGGGTTTTGGAGGCAGATGTTGGACTTTGCCCATTGTCTGCAGCTGGTCATGCACAAAGGGCACCTGGTTTGTGTCAGCCCCTGCTGGCCCTCAGCAGCTCCTGGGAGAATTCACTGCTGCTCCACAAGGCCCTGCTCAGGGTTTCCTGACTCCTGGCCCCGCTCACAAGGGTGGAAGCTGGGCTGGTGGAGCTCCTGATGGGGATGGCGTGGGCACACCTGGTGCTGAGTGTGGCTGAGACCCCGATCCCAGAGTCTCCATGTCCTGTGTTTGGCTGATGGGGTGTTCCCTGCTTCTCCAGGCTGTGGTTTCACTTTGAAATCTCTGCTGGTTCCTTCAGTCCCCATCCCTCTGTGATCCTGCTGCTCTCCAAGATCCCAACCTCCCCAGGACCCCCAAAGGAGCCCCGTCCCCAGGCAGAGCTGGACGAGGCCCCTGTCCCGCTCCCCACGCTGAGGGGACGCTGGTGGATGTTGGGGGATGGGGTGGGCAGTTCCTGGTGAGGTGAGGAGGGGACAGTCCGTGTCACGCTTTTGGCAGAACCTCTCCCACCCAGGGAGGATGAGGAGGGAGGACATTGTGACCCCCACGAGGACTTTGGGCTGCAGGACCCTCTCCTGGCTGTCACGGAGGGAGGAGTTCAGGCTGTCACGTCACAGCCGGGGAGTTCCCTGTCCCAACAACCTTTAACACTTTTCTGAGCTTTGATTAAAGCAAAGGTGTGGAACCAGTTCAGTGGAAAATTGGACAAAGTTTCATCATAACATCTAGTTTGTTCCTTTTCATCTTCCAGGTCAAACCTTTCATGAGGAGAAACGTAACAGATGGAGCTGGTGCCAGGTGTGACCTCTGGAGTTGGGGAGCAGGTGCTGGAGACCCCAGGGCTCCGTTGCTGAGCCCTCTCTTTGTGCTGTTGGGACAAACCAGGACAATTTGCACTCCCCAGCAGATCCCAGCAGCAGCGAAGCCAAAAAGGAAACTTCTGTCCCCTGTGACAGCCTGGCTGCTGCACAGGTAGGACAGAGATATGAGCAGTGCCCTGTCTGCCCCAGAGACTGGAGTGTGCTGGAAGGGGAGTTGTAAGGGGGAATGTGGGCTCTCAGAGACAAATTAATTTAATATTTTTATCACCAGCTTTGTCGATCAACACCAGGTGCGGTGAGCAGGCTGAGCTGAGGGAGCGCAGAGGGCTGGGACAGGTGACATTGAAGCTGGAGGAACAGTCATGGGACCATCAGGAATGGGCCCGAATGCACAGTCATGCCCTGCAGTCACTGAACAAACAGTTACGCCACGAAACGTAGGACACGGGAGTGATTAAAGAGGAAAAGGCCCGTGTGGGTTCAGCAGCCTCAGGAGGGACGTGGGCTCAGGGTAATGAGGCCGTGGCATGTTCTCAGCTGCCCCGGGAGGTGTTTCCAGAGGGGCAGACGGCGCCAGGGGCTAGACAGGGCTCCGCGTGCAGCCTGAGCACCAGCCATGCCAAAAAGCCACGGATTCGCTGTGGAAAAGGGGCAGAGACACAACTGAGGGAGGCACGCAGAGCAGGAGCAGCTGTGGCAGGACAGATGTGCTGGGAGATAAAACTGCCCAGGGCAGCCTTATCAGGGACAAACAGGGAGCCAGAGTGGGTCTGCTTCAGCTGATGGAGGGGTTTGCACGTGCGAGATTGGGCTGGACACTCAGAGAATGTTTGTGGCTGCTGGAAAAGGAAGGGCAGAGCCTGCCTGTTCCGTGTGAAGGTTCCTGGGGAAGGTGCTGCCATCGGGAGCCGGCCCGGGAGCGCCCTGCCAGCCCCCTTGGCTGTGTCCGGGTGGGCTGGGGGCTCCAGGGGGGCAATGGGCCAGGCTGGCACCACGTCCCACGCTCGAGGGCACCGCTGCAGAGGTGTGTGCCCCTGTGGGTCCCTGGAGAGGGACTTTTCACAAGGGCCTGCAGTGACGGGGGACAGCTTTATGCTGAAAGAGAGTAGATTTCGATTGGATATTGGGAAGAAATCCTTCCCTGTGAGGGTGGGGAGGCCCTGGCACAGGGTGCCCAGAGCAGCTGTGGCTGCCCCTGGATCCCTGGAAGTGTTCCAGGCCAGGTTGCATGGGGCTTGGAGCAACCTGGGATACTGGAAGGTGTCCCTGCCCAGGGCAGGGGGTGGAACGGGATGAGCTTTAATGTCCCTTCCCACCAAAGCATTCCATGAGTCCGTGATTCTGTGATCCCTCTGCAGGGAAAGCTGCTGTGGGCACTCCCCCTGCTTTCCCACTCACGCCCGTGGGCACAGCGAGGGATTTGCTGGTTTCCTGTTCCTTTTCCGGCAGGTCAGGTCCCGTCCTGGCGCTTTTTTTGCCCCCCAACTCTTCTCTCACAGCACTGAGGCGTTTCCCGGTGCATCCGCTGTGGTGCGGCATTCCCGCAGGGATGGAGCTCCCGCTGCCCGACCCTTCCTTTCCCCTCCGTGCCCCCGGGAGCGCTCGGAGACTGTTCCGATTCGTCCCGTTATGCAACGAGCTTTTAGCTATGCAAATGTATTCAGCTCTCCCCTCGCACAACCTCCTGTTTTCTTTCAGCTGCTTTTTTGGAAATCCAGCACTTCCTGTGGGAGTGCAACCCGAGTCCCTGGAGCCATCTGGAGCCCTCCCAGCCTCGGCTCCCCGGGCAGGCTGAAGCTGGCGCCGAGTCCCTGCAGACCCTACCCCACCCTGGCTGCGAGCCCTCCCTCCCCATGCGACACCACCCAGCCCTCGGCGTGTCCCAGTGCCAGAGGCACGGGCTGGTGTCCGGCCCCTGCCAGGAGCAGGGACACGGGGAGGCTGCAGTGTCACCTCTGTCCCGTCCATGGCATCAGCCGCCAGCCGGTGGGTGGGACACGGTGAGGGGACACGGTGTGGGGAAAAGGCACGGACATGGCAGCACCGCCCCAGTGCCCCACGGTGTTGGTGGCGCTGGGAATGACCGAAACAGCCACCTCTCCTCTTGGTTAGTAGCCCTGATGGGTTTTCCTCCATGACTTACTCCAAATGCTTTGTGAGTCCATGGGAACTTTTAGCTCCCAGGACATCCTGCACGGGGAGTTCCTCAGCCCAGCCACCCCGAGTGTGCAGAATTCCTTCCCTTGCCTCAGCTGGTCTCATGCTGGATTGGGAATAACCCACGATCCTTGGGCTGGAGAGGACATGGAGCACATGGCTGCTGTGCCATCCACCCTGGGCATTTCTCCATCCCAGGAGTCCACTCATCCTCCCTCTCCTTCCCAGTACCTCACCATTCTTGTGCTTCCCTGAGTCCTCACGAGATGGGACAGTGGGATGGGACAAACAGATGGGATGGGATGGGATGGGACAATGGGGTGGGACAATGGGATGGGACAATGAGGAGTGACAGGATGGGATGAGACGATGGGATGGGACAATGAGGTGTGACAGGATGGGATGAGGTGGGACAATGGGATGGGACAATGAGGAGTGACAGGATGGGACGATGGGATGGGACAATGAGGTGGGACAATGAGGTGTGGGGTGGGACAATGGGATCGGATGAGGTGGGACAATGGGATGGGACAATGGGAATGGATGAGGTGGGACAATGGGGTGGGACAATGGGATGGGATGGGACAATGAGATGGGACAATGAGGTGGGACAATAAGTGCCTCAGGATATGTCGTCCTTTTCTGTGCTCCCTTCCTAGGTATTTCCAGCATCCTCGTTCCCTCTGTGGAGCAGCGCCCCATGCCCTGCGTGCAGTGTCCTCGTGCCTTGTGGAGGCACCACTGCTCCTGTGGGTGCCCCCGGCCACCTCTCACTGTCACAGGTGTCATAGCCCTGGCACCAGTGTCCCTCTCCTTCGGTGCTCATGTGCCACAAGCTCCAGCAGCCCAGGGACCCTCGCAGCCCCACCCTGCAGCCCAGGGACCCCATTCTGCAGCAGAACTGAGGGACAGGTCAGGTCTCAATGTCCCACAGGCCACCACAGCCCCGCACGCTGCTCCCGCTGTGCAGCAGGGCCGGGGTCCCGGCTGTCCTGAACAGGAGGTGTCTGTCCCTCTGTGGCTCTCCTGGGGCCGGGTGTTGCTGCCCACAGCCCCTGCCCTGGGGTCTCTGCCTGCTCCCACCCGGGGCACTCTCCAGCCCACCTGACTTGGGCAGTGGCTCCTGGTGTCCCTGTCCTTGGTCAGTGCCTCTGCCTGCACGGTGCAGTCCCAAGGCTCCTGGACACCCCCAGAGCCCCTCTGGGAAAGCTCTGCTGGGCAAAAGAAATCTCAGCACAGCCAGAGTGGAGACAGCAGGAGTTTAACCAAGCGCCCACCCCACTCCACACACGGGTTTGTCACCACTGTGACACACGGAGGGGCATGGAGAGCCAAGTCCCACAGGTGCCCAGGACCCTCCTCTGCCAGGGTCGGTGTTAGTGGTGCCGGGGGCGGCTCTTCTCGGGCCGGGGGCCAGTGGTGATGGTGGTGGTGATGGTGATTCTGTTCACTGTCAGCCCTCCTGAAGGGTAGGTGTCGAGATGCGCCTCCCGCCTGTACTCAGAGACCTGCTTGGAGGACAGGAGCTCCCACACTGACACCCTGTGCTCCTGGGACGGGCCAAAGGTGATGTAGGAGCCCTCAGAGCGCAGAAGGTCCACGGTGTGCACAGGAAGGGCCCCGAAGTGCTTCTCGTAGCTGTCAATGGCGAGGCTGCTGGTGGTGCTGAGCAGCTCCTGGATGGGGAGCGTCCCCCCACGGTAGAGCTCCAGCAGCTCCTGCCTCTTCTCCTCAGGGATGTAGTCAGAGAAGAGCAGGTCCCACAGGGAGATCTGCCTGTCCTGGAACTCCCCCACTGACACCTCGGCTGTGGTGGCCTTCAGGGTCTCTTCCCAAGCCCTGTCCCTGTGCAGGGGGGTGGGTTCAGCCTCTGTGGCTGCTGGTTCTGCCCTGGGCTCATTCACAGGTGCCGCAAGCTCTGCTCTCTCTGCTGCTGCTGCTGCTGCCCGGGTCACAATGGTGCTGACAACGGTCTTCACCTGCTCCAGGGTTAACTCACCTGCCTCGTACAGCTCCAGGAGCTCCTTCCTGTTCTCCTCAGGGATGTAGTGGCAGTGGAGCAGGTCCCACAGGGAGACCTTGTGGCCCCGAAACTCCCCAACCTCAATGTCGACCACTGTGGTTTTTAAGGCTGTTTCCCACGGTTCCTCTTTGGGGGGATCATCCCCCTCCTCTCCTGCTGCTGTCACAGTGTCCTGGTTGGAACTCTTCACTGTAATTTGGAATTTCCTGCATGTAGATTCTTTTTTCTCAATGAGAGTGGTGACAACAAATTTTAACTGCTCCAAGGCCAATGTCCCTGCATGGTAGAGCTCCAGCAGCTCCTGCCTCTTCTCCTCGGGGATGTAGTCGGAGAAGAGCAGGTCCCACAGGGAGATCTGCCTGTCCTGGAACTCCCCCACTGACACCTCGGCTGTGGTGGCCTTCAGGGTCTCTTCCCAAGCCCTGTCCCTGTGCAGGGGGGTGGGTTCAGCCTCTGTGGCTGCTGGTTCTGCCCTGGGCTCATTCACAGGTGCCGCAAGCTCTGCTCTCTCTGCTGCTGCTGCTGCTGCCCGGGTCACAATGGTGCTGACAACGGTCTTCACCTGCTCCAGGGTTAACTCACCTGCCTCGTACAGCTCCAGGAGCTCCTTCCTGTTCTCCTCAGGGATGTAGTGGCAGTGGAGCAGGTCCCACAGGGAGACCTTGTGGCCCCGAAACTCCCCAACCTCAATGTCAACCACTGTGTTTTTTAAGGTTGTTTCCCACGGTTCCTCTTTGGGGGGATCCTCCCCCTCCTCTCCTGCTGCTGTCACAGTGTCCTGGTTGGAACTCTTCACTGTAATTTGGAATTTCCTGCCCGTAGATTCTTTTTTCTTAATGAGGGTGCTGACAACAGTTGTCATCTGCTCCAGAGTTAATAACCTTTCACGGTAGAGCTCCAGCAGCTCCTGCCTCTTGTCCTCGGGGATGTAGTCGGAGAAGAGCAGGTCCCACAGGGACACCTGCTTTCCCTGCAGCTCCCCAGCCGGCACACTGATGGTGGTGGACTTCAAGGAGTCATCCAGGTGTGCTGAACAATCCTCTTCATCCTCCGCTGCCACTGCCCTGTGTGGGCTCCTGGCATTTGCCGTGAGTGCGGCGTTCGCAGCTTCTGTTCGGTTCACGATGGTGGTGACCACAGTGGCCACCTGTTCCGTGGTCAGTATCCCTGCCCTGTACAGCTCCAGCAGCTCCTGCCGCTTCCCCTGAGGGACGTATTTGGAAAAGAGCAGGTCCAGCACAGAAATGTTTTGCCCCCGGAACTCCCCAGCAGTGACACGGACGGTTGCGGACTTCAAGGACTTTCTCAACTGTTGCTCCTGGGACTGTGTGTCCTGAGCCGGTGGTGACGCCCTCACCTTGTTATTGGGTTTGGTTGTGCATGAGCCCAGAGCCCCGCTTTCCCTTTCTGCCCCCGTGATGGTGGCGGTGAGGACAGTCATCATCTGCAGGATGGTCATTGTCCCCGCCTTGTATTTCCTCAGCAGCTCCTCTCTCTGCTGGTCAGGGACATAGCGGGAGAAGAGGAGCTCCCAGACGGTGACGCTCTGGCCCTGGAAGAGCCCCACCGCCAGGGTGGTGCGGGCGGCCTGCAGGGCTTTGCGGGCATCCTCGGTCAGCTGGTAAAGCACGGAGCCCTTGTCCATCAGCTGCAGCATGAGCAGCCCCGTGTCCGGGTCAGGCACGCAGCGGCGCAGCAGCTGCAGGTACGTCAGGTTCTCGTGGGTGTTGGGGTCAAAGCAAGTTCTGGTTTGATTCTCGGGGTCGGAGAGGAACTGGCTCATCTCCTGGTCGAAGTAGCCACGCTTGTAGGCCACCTCCACGGGCAGGCGGTGGCCATGCACGGGGTCGATGATGCCGCCGGTGGCGATCTGGGCCTGGAGCAGGCGGATGGCGTGTTCCCTGACGATGAATTCCTGCTTCATGGCCTGGAACAGGGAGATCCTGTGTCCAGTGTAGGGCTCTGTGTACCCTGTCACGGCTCCCTCCGCTGAGAGCAGCTTCTCGTAGAAGTCCCGGCCGATGAGTCCCTGAGCCAGTGCCTCTTTCACCGAGAGCTGCTCGTTCCTCACAGGGTCTGTGAGCAGCCCCGACGCTGCCTGTGCCTCCAGCAGCACCAGCGCCGTGCCTGGGGTCAGCAGCCCCCTTATCATGGCTTCGTAGATACTCAACTTCTTGTGCTTGGCCTGGATGAAGACTCCAGCGATGAAGTTACTCCCACCCTCACCCATCTCTTTGTGTTCACCTGCAACCGGGTTACTCCCTGTGCTGCTCGACTTGTTGTTCTGGGAGCATCCACTCATCTTCTGCATCATCTCTGGGGAAGAATCCTGCTCCTGTGGGGCACTGAGTGTGTCTGAGGAGGGAGAAACAAACAGAGCCTGTGGTAAGACAAGTCCGTGTGCGGTTTTCACAGTGGGTGTGGAGAAAACATCTCCCTGGAGGTGGCCGCAGGAGCCCAGGGAGAAGCAGGGAGTGGCATCTGGGGCTTTGCTGCTCCCTCAGAGCAATCCTAAGGCCAGGGTGCGTCTGGGGTGGGCAGAGAGCTCTGAGGGCACACCACAGGTTAGTGACAGACACGCGCCATGCAAAGAAGCATCATCTCAGCAGCACGGACACCTTGGCCTCCCTCCAGCCCCCCGAGGACCCACCTGCTCTCTCAGAGCCCGACGCTGCCTCAAACCTCTGGCCTCAACCGCTTCCCTCTTCTGGTCCTGGGTGACACAACCACCACTTACTTCTGGGCTGATGCCACCAGGTGCCAGCATGAGGCAGGAGCACTGCCTACCCCACTGCTCCCTCCCTGCTCCCTGGAGCTGCCCTGGGGCAGGCGGATTTTGCTGGTGGTCTCTTCCCAAGCTCAGGTCATGCCAAGAGTCAGCAGTGGCTTCCTGGCATGATGCCACAGCCTCAGAGAGGTGCTGGCTGGTGCTGACAGTAATTTTCTGCCCTCTGAGACCGTCGCCCTGGCTGGCCCTGTGCTGGTCACAGGCTGGCTGTGAGCATGGTGGGACACAGGGTGACAGGCACAGCCCAGCACACGGCTGTCTGTGGGGATCTTCCTGGGTGCTGTGTGATCCCACACCCCCCTGGCAGTCCACAGGACACGGGAATAGTCTTAGGAATGGATGAGTGGCTGTTCAGATCCATGGGCAGCAGCGGGTCTGAGCTGAGAGAGACCTTCGCTCCGGCTGTGCCGCTGCTGCAGCTGGGGTGGGTCTCTGGGTTCTCTGGGTCTCTGCTTGTTCTAAGGCC
Source organism: Struthidea cinerea (assembly GCA_013397865.1). Lineage (NCBI taxonomy): Eukaryota > Metazoa > Chordata > Aves > Passeriformes > Corcoracidae > Struthidea > Struthidea cinerea. The sequence goes on from VZTI01000610.1 coordinate 61,020, forward strand.
ACCAGGTGGGCAGAGACCCCAAACCCCGTCCTGTCACCCTCCTGTCCTGCAAAACTGGGCTCTGTATAATTTAATGTAGCAATCACAGATACATCATGGGATCCCAGGATAGCTGGGGTGGGAAGAGAGCTTAAAACTCATCTCGTTCCACCCCCTGCCAAGGGCAGGGATGCCACCCACTCACGGGATGTCTCACATGTTGTCACCTGGTCCCCTTGGGAAGCTCTGTAAACAAACTTTCAGCATCTCCAACATTGTGCAGTGATGAGGCCACAGTCTTGTAAAAACAGCAGAATTGAAACCCAAAGGATTTCTTTGGGAACACCCATTTCCCGTAAACTGTGGTGAGTGACACTAATGACACGTTTAACTCATTATCAAGGTCAGAGCTTAAGTCTCCGATGTTTACCTAACTGGTTGGAAAGTGTCTGAGTCATTGCTTTTGATCCATTTAAATATTGGATTGATGCTGGGGCAGATGCATCACGATGGGAGAGAGGTTTATCCCAGCAGTCCCAGCCCAGCCCTTGCTCTCCGGGGACCCTGCCCGTGGCTCTGTCCCACCTTGTGCCCCCAGCCCCTGGCAGCAGCTTCTCTCCCTCCCTGCCCGACTCCGAGGATGCAGCCGGGAGGCGATGGGCTGGTTGTGCTGTCTGCTGGGGTGGCACTGGGTCCCGGAGTGCGGTGTCACACCCTGGAGCCAGAGACACCTTTGTAGGACACGGATGTCGTGTGAACACCCTGCACGGCAAAGTCGTTTCCCAACTGCAGCCTGTCATTAGCTGGTCTCTAATCAGCCTCCTGATGCCGGGGCTGGGCTGCACACGCAGCTCCCGGGGCAGGGGCTGGCTGGCTCTGCAAGCTGTCGCAGCAGCCCAGCCCAGGAGGCTCCAGTGGAAGCGGTTTTCCAGCCGGAGCGAGCCGGGGTGGCCCCACAGCGCGGGGGTCCCCAGCCCTGCCCGCGCCCCGGGGAGGGGAATCACACCAGTGCCCCCAGCCCAGCACTCGCTCGCAGCCTCCTCGCCGGGCTCCGGGCCGAGCCCCACTGCTCCAGCCACAGCCTCTGGTCCCGGAGTCCCAGCGAGCCCCACTGCTCCAGCCACGGCCTCCTGGATCCCAGCCGAGCCCCACTGCTCCAGCCACAGCCTCTGGTCCCGGAGTCCCAGCGAGCCCCACTGCTCCAGCCACGGCCTCCGGCCCCGGGTGCCGCCGGGCTCAGGCGGGTCCGGCAGCTCCGGCTGTTTCCCTCCCGCATCCCAGTTCAGCTGAAGCATTGGCGACACAAAACACATCACGCAGAGCAGCAGCTCCAGTCAGCCCTGGTGCCACTCGGTCACTTTGTCCCTTCCCAGAAAGGACCAAGTTCTGCCTGGAGATCTCCTGCCCACCAGTCCCGGCAGTTTCAGCAGCCACCTCCTCTCCGCGCTGGAGTTTGGAATAGAGGTGAGGTCCCCGCTTCCCGTGCAGGTCCCCTGTGGTGGCCTCGGTGACCCCCAGGTGGGCTCTGTCCTACCTCCTGGACGTGTATCCAGAGCGGCTGGGTCGCCGGCAGGCTCCGGTCCTTCTCCTCCTCCTCCTCCTCTTCTTCCTCCTCCTCCTCCTCCCGCCGACTGCCAGCCAGGTGAGCAGAGGAGGCAAGTGCCCAATTTAAATCCTTCCCTCCCCCGCCCCGGGGACGGCAGGGAGGCCCTGCCCTGTGCTGACACCTGGGATACGGACCTGCACTGACCACGGAGCCACAGCCCAGGACCCCTGGGGTGGCAGGGGCTGGGGCACGGGGAGCAGTCCAGGTGCAGGACGTGGGACACGTCTCTCTCCATGAGGCTTCTGGACTCAGCCACCACTTTTTTCTGACAGCACAGCTGCTTGTGGACAGCCCTGCCCATGGTCCCAGCTGCCACGGGGGTCTCCACGGATCTGGGCTTGTTGGATCTGCCTTTGCCCCGGCTGAGTCCCGTGGCTGGTTGGGAGCTGCAGCCAGCATCCTGCAGCTGTCCCTGCACCCCGGCCGGGACAGAGACCAAGCCTGTCCCTGTAGCCATGCCTGGGCTGACAGAGAAGGGACAACGTTTGCCACGGATGTGCATGGGGACATTCATGACAGTGTCTGTGCTCCTGTTAACCTGCACAGGTGCCTGTGCCTCGGTGTGTGTGTGTGACTGTGTGGGCTCTGGTGTGACTCCGTATGTAGGTGACTCCCCGTGAGTGGGGACACGTGTGACAGTGCGTGTGCAAGGCGTGGGTGACTCCCCGTGGGCGGGGACACATGTGACAGTGCGTGTGCAAGGCGTGGGTGACTCCCCGTGAGTGGGGACACGTGTGACAGTGCGTGTGCAAGGTGCGGGTGACTCCCCGTGGGCGGGGACACGTGTGACAGTGCGTGTGCAAGGTGCGGGTGACTCCCCGTGGGTGGGGACACGTGACAGTGCGTGTGCAAGGTGCGGGTGACTCCCCGTGGGTGGGGACACCTGTGACAGTGCGTGTGCAAGGCGTGGGTGAGGCAGCACGGACAGCTGCCCACAGCCGGGTGTGTGACTGCCCCGCGTGGCCGTGAGTGACTCGGTGCCCTGTGTGCAGGAGGGGCTGCCGGCCCCGGCCCTGCCTTTCCTGGATGTCCTGCTCCAGGAGCACATTCCTGCTCGCGTAGGCGCTCGCCAGACTGGCTGATCAGCGCACGGAGAGCTTTTCCCTCTGACTCACCGCGGGGGTTTGGCTCCAGGGTACACACCTGGGCAGGAGGTCCCCTGTCCTCGGGGGAGAGGTGGGTACGGGACCCGGTCCTGGTGTCTTCGCTCCCTGCTCCGAAGCCCTTCCCTGCCCGGCATCTGCTGTCAGCCTGCCTGATGCTGCACTTGGTAATTGCAGGGTAACTGGAACTTCACTAATTGCATTTCTCT
>VZTI01000611.1:14314-33993 GCA_013397865.1 Struthidea cinerea
GAGACCTGGTGCAAAGGCAGTCAGGGTTAGATAAAAAGAGTAAGCTCTCTAACTGTTGGAAATACTGAAGAACACTGCTTGTGAATGTTCTTGACATTGTTTTTAAAGCCTCCAATGAAAAATAATCAAAAACTAAGTCTTAAATTGGTTGTGGATAGGTTCTTGATCTATGAGAGTTTTAAGATTTAATTTAAATTTTTCAATGCTGCACATGTCCTTCTCTGTCCTTTTCTACCCCAAGTATGGATGTGTGGAGGTAAAACTTTGTGGCTCTCAGTTCTGGCAGAGCTTGCATGGATCAGAAGACGAATGTCTTGGGCTTTTTCCTCTAAATATGCCATAAATATTGCCTGGTTTATACTACCTATCTTCTCTATTCCCTTTTACCAACATACTGATGAAAATGGGGAGAGCTACTGAATCTTTCTTTAATCAACCAAGAGAGAAACCAGAAAACAGCATTTGTAGCACTAGAGGGGAAAGAGGAATAGTTTTGTTTCTCCTTCCCAGAAACATCAGTAACACATCTCTATTTGTACACTTCATTCGAGAGCAACTGAAAGAGTTGCTGTGCTCTGTATTGCCAAGGTTCAGCTAATGTTGCAGTTTCTCTTGTTGCAATGTTTAGCCATATGATTACCTACCTGTTTTAAATTGAGCTTATTGTCAGCAAGATGTGTGCAAAGAAGTGCTTGAGGAGTTAAGCAGGTGTTTGGGTTTTGCTTTTTTTTTTTTTGTCTGGAGTAATTTTCATGTCTTGACAAACTTCACTTGTAGATATTGCAGCACTGTAGTCTTAGCAGATTTTTCAGTTTTTCGGTCAAAACTGTACTTTACAGTGTGGCATATCTAGTTTCTGTGTCACTGTGCAATTGTTAGTTAGATTAGCAGCCAAGCTCATGTAAGTTTAAACTTTGAAATTCCTGAAAATTGTTGTGAAAATAATCCTCAGTGTATGCCAGAAGTACTCTCAAAGGGTTAAAAATGGTGCTACCGAGCATGTTATTAGAGATCCATGTAATCTTTAGATATGCATAGTAGAAGCAACTTAATGGTTTTAATTGTAGAGATCATCTAAAAAAAGATTTTTCTCTAGAAAATGTATGGTTTACAGTTCAATGCATTATGTGCATATGACCTGACTAAAGGCTTTCTCTTTGTCGAAGATCCAGGTCCAGAAGACATTCACACAGACGTTACACTCGTTCCAGATCCCATTCTCATTCCCATAGGAGACGTTCTCGAAGCAGATCGTACACACCAGAATACCGTCGTCGAAGGAGCCGTAGTCATTCTCCAATGTCCAACAGGAGAAGGCACACTGGCAGCAGAGTATGTCATGTTCATAAAGGCTGAGTATCAACAAAGCAATTGCTGCTTGTATCAGTGTAGTCCAGGTTACCTGCAGGCTGAGCTTGACCTGCTGTCTTGTCGCTGGGGGATATGGGAACTGCATGGGAGTGGGGGGTATGTGTGGGATAATCTCTGTCCTTACAGCTGAGCACTTATTTCTTGGGCCTGCAACTGGCAGGGAAGTTGTAGAGATTAATTGAAAAACATTCTATTGCAAGTCAGTATGTGCAGATACCGTGACATCTGCTTCCATCAGCTCTAGAAGTTGAGCTCTTCGGATGCTACTTCTGTTACAGGTCCAAGTATATGTAACTTTTACAAAAATGAGACTACCTCTGTGTGTGCTGGCAACCTGACAGTATTGATAAGATTGACATGGGGATCCATAGAAGGAAATTCCCAACTGTTTATTTGCTTATAGAGCATACATTGAAGGTTGCTTGCGATTTTATGCTTCTGATTATTTAATTTGGTTTACCTTGAAATAAAGCCCTGTGTTATTAGGTAATATGCAAATCTTTATAATAGACCAGAAAAATTTACAGTTGTGAAAAGGAGAAGCAGTAAATCTCTCAAACTGTAAATGAGAAGTGTCTTTGAATGAACAGGAGAAAGTATAGCTGCACCAACCAAAGTACTAATCTTGTCATTCGGAGGAGAGATTTCTCCCAGTGGCCTCCTTTGTAACGGCAGAATGGTTGGGGTATAAAGGGACCTTTGGAAATTGGGTAGTCCAACCCCCCCTAAAGCAGGCTCACCTAGAGCAGGTTGCACAGGATCACATGCAGGCATGTTTTGACCACCTCTAGAGAAGGAAACTTGGCAGCCTCTCTGGTCAGCGTGTTCCAATGTTCAGACAGCCTCAAAGAAGTTTTTCTTCATTATTAAGATGGAACTTACCATGTTTCAGTTTGTACCCATTGCCACTTGTCCTGTTGCTGAGCAGCACTGAAGAGAGTCTGGCCCCATCTTTGTGATGCCTGCCCTTGAGATATTTGTATGTATTGATGAGATGCCCTCTCAAGTCATCTCTTCTCCAATCTAAACAGGCCCAGCTCTCAGAGCCTTTCTTTATAAGAGAGGCATTCCAATCATAGTACCACAGTCCTCCACTCCAGTTTCTTGTCTAATCTGTTTCAGTGCCTCAGCTTCTGGTTTCACATCACTTCAGACTGATCTAAATGAGTGTCATTGCACATGGCTACACAGCTCTGCTGTCGCACTTGGACACGAAAAGAAGCACGCAGACTCAGCTCAGTTCAGGATAGGAATAAGCAGCCAGGAATAATCCCAGCCTTCTTTATTCAGTCGTTATATATCTTTCTAGAAACAACCGTGGATTGGAGGATGGGGTTACCACCTCCCCAATCACACTGGCTGAACGAGAAGTCTATCATATTTCTCCACCTTAGGAGAAAAGAATGAAAAACAATAAGGATGGTTAGCAAAACACATGGCTGTTTACAGAAAAGTGCATGAGAAATTCTATCACAGAAATGAAAACATCGAAAGACTGCAAAACGCAGGGCGACACTCTGCCTTTTCCTTGTTGAGGGCAGTGATACGTTTCTGATCCTTTTAGTTTTAATCTGATTTAGTGTGCAAGTTTTTTTATTAATTCTGTCAAAAAGCATACAGGGTTTTTTTATGCCTACCCTGGTGAAGCAGATCACCAGCAGCAGGTAATACCAATGTGAGGGAGAAGACGAGAGTGGGGAAAGGGCAAGATTCCAGCAGTGCCAGCATGCAGTGGCTTAAGCTGTTGTGAAACAATGTTCGTAGTAGCTTTTTATGGATTGTTGCCAGCATGTAATCACTATGAAGGAAACATTAACCTAGTGTCTTGAAAAATTGGCAGAAATAGCTGAACTTCAAGCGGGTTAGCTGTCTTTGTGGTGAAAGGTGGAAGAATCCACTTTACTACTTTAGGAAATATTGGGATGCTTTGCTATGTGAAGACGTTTTTCTGCATTGGAAATGACTCTGTGAAACACTAGGAGTGTTTTCGCAGTGAATTTCTCAGTAATTCTAAGGAGTAGTTCTAGTAGTGTCAAAATTAAACTGAAATCAGGCAGATTTGAAATCCCCTTAATAACAAGGTCCTAGGACACCAGGGAAATTGGTAGCAATTTTGCCACTTCTTTTCTTGTAGAGAGAGCTTGCATACTGGCTTGATGGGAGGCTGTACAAAAACATAATACAAAAGCTGCCCTTTAGTCCTCCACAGTCAGTTTAGGCCTTCCAGTGGTGTTGTAGTTGGCACTTGGGGTCTGCAGACTGATCTCGGTACTTCTCTTGCCTCAGCAAAGTTAATAGGGTTTAGGTGTGTAAGAGGGATGTTAAAAAGGGCAACAGGTGTGGATGTGTGGAGGAATTTACCCAAGCAGTGATTTAAAAGACAGATTTCATTATACTCACAGGAGTTCAGTAATGAAATGAGCATAGCTGCCAGTGCAATTGAACTATCAGATTGTAATATGGAGTAAAAAATACATATCTTGACGTATATAATTAAAACTTTTGAATTACAAACTGCCAGGTCTTGTGCTCTTCAGCTATAGTGAGGAATTGCAGAAGATTCATGTCTTAAAACAGAAGTTTGAACTTAGACAAATGGAAAGAAAGGAGCTTCAAACATGAGTAGCGGGAGTCTTATTTTCACAATAGGTTCCCAAACAAATGCGCTGAAAAAATGTGACAGAAGATCTAAACCTTTTCACTCTTTGAATCAGGCTGAAAAGCAGGTTCTGAGGCATAAATTACAGTGCATAGATGACTTACATGAAACTGAAATACAAATTTCAGCTGTGTCAACTTCCAGTTATTTGGGCAGAAACATTAAATCTCTGTGCTTGTTGCTGGTGTTTTAAATTGCTGCATGTAGTATTAAAGGTGCCAGAAGCTTAACTGAAATACATGTTGATTTTGAACAAAATAATTCTAACAGCGGATTTGGCATTAGATACAAATTCTCTGTCATGTAGAGAAATTTTGAACCTAAAGGAGAACTTGTACCTTGTACTATTACATATTTGACTTTGTCTAGTTGAAGTGAAATTTATTAAGTATCCCACATCATGTTAGAGAGTAAAGAGTTTTGCACTAAAGAAGGATGCATGCTTCTGGATTACAGTTTCAAAGAACTGGCCTTCAGTACTTGTTGCTCTCTAGATGAAAGAAGCAGGTGACTTTCATCCAGTTTACAAGTGGAAAGATTAACTTTCAAGTGTAAATATTGACTTTCAGTATAGTTGGATAGGAAATGCTGAGGGGGAGGAAGTTTCAGTAGAAGCTAGATTATAGCTCAGTTGTCTGTTCTTAGGAGCTGAAGTGCTCACATGTAGTGTGGGCAGCTGGAGGCAGTATGTACTCTTTAGTGCCTGTGATGACCGTGCAAAAGGGCTGAAGGTGGAAGTTCAGGCTGGCAGAACTTTTCTCAGCACAGATTTGTATGTGATGTCTGCCCCTTGTTGGTAATTTCAGTATGAAATATTAATAACATGGGTTCCTCTTGCTTTGTAGCTTTTTTATAAATCAGAATGCTTAAGTTTTATCAACTGAGTTTTTTACCAGCATGAGAAGTTTGTCTTGGTCTTTTTTATAAAATAAAAACCATTGAAAGTAGTTGCTTTTTGAAATTATCTTACAGTTAGAATGAAAACTGTTAGAGTGTTAAGCTTTGTATTAACCTGTTCAGTTTTCTTCAGATTAAGTTTTTTTATAATTGATAATTTTTAATGTAAGAATTTTTTTTTTCTTAACTAAAAGTAATTGGAGTTGAACATTTGTGTTACCAGGCTAATCCAGATCCTAATACCTGTCTTGGAGTGTTTGGTCTCAGTTTGTACACTACTGAGAGAGATTTGCGTGAAGTCTTCTCCCGTTATGGACCTTTGACTGGTGTCAATGTTGTTTATGATCAACGGACTGGACGATCAAGAGGATTTGCTTTCGTTTATTTTGAGAGAATTGATGATTCTAAAGAGGTAAATGCATGCTTTACTATTTTTTTCAGGTGTGCTCTTTATGCATTATCTTTATTAATTCTCTGTTAAAAAAAAACCACAAGTTTTTTGGGTGTGTATTCACTAGCAGATTCTCACAGTGAGATTAATTTAAAATGCTTTGTTCAAGCAGCATGGCACTTTTAAACAAATGAAGCATTTGCATTCAGTGTTCAGATGCATGGGCAGATTTTGAACATAAACTGTCTATTGAATCACCACTGAGCACTGGACTTAAGAGTTTAATCTGTTACTTCAAAATGCAAATAAATTTTTGAGGCTTCTATGTCTATAGTATTTTTGAAACATTTTGGAAGTTAACTTTTTAAAGTTGTTTTCTGAATCAAAATTCTGGAGATTCCCTTCGCATTTTCTTTTCTTAGGCATGTCATACATTTGAAAAATAGTGGAGTTTGTCTTGATTTGAGCCTTAGTCAATTGCTTTCCTAGTTGTTTAACAGATAGCTGTTAATAGCTAGACTGAGTTGTTAGTATAATTGATCTATAAGGAAAGAATCAAAATATTGAAGAGCAGCCTGTGTTACAATTTGCCACAATATACAATAAGCGATAGTTTTTTTACCCCTGTAATGATACTGTGAACTTTACCACATTTACTGAAATTTGTAGATAAAGTTGCTATTAAAATTAAAGACACACCCACTAAAGAAAAGTCTTTAAGCCTGCATTGTGTGATAATCTCTTTGGGACAAACTGAGTCACAGACTTCATCTTGTTTATGGATTAATAGGTTTGGGCAGATCTTTCAGATTTGCTGTTTGATTCTGTGTGCATTTGATAAATTTATTTATAAGGAGCTATTAAATATGACTCCTCTCTTTATAGATCATTTAGCATTGAAGGCAGGGAGGATAACAACTCTGGAACCTGTCAGGAGCTGAAAAATAAGAACTTTGATGCTACTTGATGATATTCTAATGAAAAAAACCAGTTTTGTGGATTACTTGATTGAACTATACTTCTTGTCTTTGACTTCTGGTATGATCCAACTGAGTATCAGTTTATGGGAAGAGTAGTCTTTGTAGATGTATATATGTGTGGTTGTTGCAGGTTATAGAGGTGAGTAAAAGGACACAAAACTTCCTTTAGTGTCCCTTCTATATTTTCCTACACTCTGAGTTGGACATGTTGGTAGAGAGGTTTGTGAGGTGGATAGCTGTATATCCATCTGTCTTTAATGGCCCACTCTCTTCTAACTTCCAGCCTTGTATTTCTTTGCACACTGGATTTGTTGGGATTTTGAAAAAGTGACTGTTTTGTAAAATATTTCCCATCCAAAATGTTTGGACAGTATTCCTTGGCACATTCATGTACCAGTTTTACAGCTTCATATGTCTTTAGAAGTAGTTTTTTTACTGGTTGTCACGGGCAATGGTCATGCGTGACACCATGCATTTCTTAAAATGTTCCATGTAAATAGCATGAAGTAATTTGTTTAGTATAAAGCTGTTTTGGCAGATGCTATGAAACTGGAATGCAAAGGAAAACAAAAAGGGATGTTACTTGCATTCAGAAATAGAGAAGTAAAGATGAGGGCCTTAAGCAGGAACTGAAATAATTTGAAATGTAATTAAACCCATTTTTCTTTTCCCCAATGGATTGGTACCTGAAGAGGGGGAAAGGATACAAACCCTCCCAGCACCTGGAACTTAAATAACTGAAACACTCTGGCAAGAAGGACAGAAGAGAAACTTATTTGACTTGTTTCATGGGCCTTGAGGACAGATTTGAAGATGGCAATAAGTGGCAGCTGGTATAGAAAAAGGGGAGATATATAAATATAGATAGATTTTTATNAGGAGAATCCTGAAGGAAATGAAGCAATTCTCTATGTGGAAGATAGTTTGAAAAGTTGAATATGCATAAAAGCAATGACATTTGAATTATTTCTGTTCTGAGTAAGTAACTTTACTCTTAAAAATAATAATAATTTTTAAAACTCCAACCAACCAAAAACAACTAAAATCCCGAGCCCTCAACATCCCAAACATCTAAATAAAGAGATGAGATGTTGAACTAAATTCCTGTGCTTTTATAGATTAGTGGGTTAAATGAGAGTAGAACTCTACAGAAAAATGAGGATTTTCCATAATCTTCACTATTGCCCTTCAGGAGGGCTAGCACAAGGAAGCTTTGCAGCAGACATGCTCTGAAATACAGGTAATACTAAAATTTTACATCAAATTATGAGTAGTTGTGTTTAAGCTTTCATAACTTAAAGATTGATCAGTGTCAGTTGTGCATGGATTCTCATGCAGCTGAAATCCCTCAGGATCTTTGTCGTCCCTGTTACTACCACTTTTACAAACTGGATCAGTTATTGCACTAGTTAAAATGTTGCTGTAGGTCTGATTCTGAAACCAAGTGGAACAGTGTCCATATGGTGATAAAGACATTTTGAGTTGTCAACTAGCTCCATGTGTTGGAACTCCGAAGACAATGTAGAATAGCATTTCTTAAAGGTGATACTTCTCAGTGTCCTAAAAACACCGAAGGGGCTGTTTTAAAGTTTATTTTACTTAAACTCTTTCAAAATTTCAGATTATGACACTGTAGCAGCCTTGTTGTTAGCTGTTCATGATCCTCTTGGTTATAAAGAGGAACACAGGCTTAGCTTTTGGTAACTACTAGACAGAGAAGCTGTCAAAGCATCACAGTAACTTCAGACATTCCACTTTAACAGGACTGAAAAAGAAGTTTTCAAAGTATGTGTCCAATCTGGGAGATTACTTGCAGAATATGTTCCATTCTGTTTGAAACTCTGCTGAGATTAAGATGAAACTTTATGATCAGACAGAAGATTCCTATTTCCATCAGTCTTTTATTGCAGTGGTATAGTGTTTGCAAAATAACACTCGACAGGAATCTTCGGTTTTGACCCATATTGAAGATGCTTGTGGACACTGTCTTTAGTTCAAACTGTGATAGCAGACAGTAAGTGTCAAGGACTGATGGATGTCTAGGAAACATCTGATGAATGTCTAGTGGTTGTCTAGAAACGTGAGGTTTTGCTGTGCCAGTGTTCTTGTCTGTGTGCTTGTTCAAAGCCTGTTTAAAAAGCTTCTGTTATTATCTACCTGTTTTTAGAATGGGTATAGTGGGTTTCATTTTTTGTGAAGTTGTTTTATTTCAAAAAGTTGATGGTTTTTTTAAAAAATATTTGGTATCGCTTTTTTGCTTGGGTGGTGCAGTCTTGGCCGCCCTTTTCCAAGTCCTTAGAACTACATGTGCAACATGCAAAGAGCAGTATCTGTAAACATCTTCTAAAGACTTGTTTCTCACAATCTCTTAAATAGCTCGCAGTATTGGTGACACTGGCATGGAGCCAGTGTTGTAATGTTGTTTTGCAATATTTTCACTAAATTACAGAGGATTTTCATCTGCCCATCACATAAGGATTTTCTTCCTGTGTTTAAGAGGATCACAAACTTCTATGTACTAGGAGGAGAAAAAAATTAAGTTGTTGGGGGAGGAATTGGTTGTGTCAGGGTTAACAGTGAGTCGAGAAGATCATGAGTGAAAATTGCTGGCTGTTCTAGGGATGTGGTTCTTACTACAGTTACCAGGGATTTCATATGCTGCTAAACCAGCTTTTCAGTAGCTCAGGCTGTGAAGTGTTAGTTGTTTAAACTGAGGCTACTGTGAATGTACTGTCTGTAGGAGGAACTCTTCTTAAGAAGTGTTAGCTACAGCAGCTGTTGGCAATATGGAATTTTCTAATGCTAGTTAGATGGTTTGAAAGTTAGTTCTTCTTCAAAGAGTTTTGACCATCTTTCCAGAACCATTTTCTGAAGTACTGTTCATTAGCAATCAACACAAACCATTAACATCATTCATTTGCCAAAGACCAGAATAATAGTGGAGTTTATCAGTTCAATTTGAAAAGCGTGTAATCAGTGGTGCAAGCTTAGAACCAACATTATTGAACAAAACTCCCATGTCTTGTTGAAGAAATGGTTTAAGTATTGTTCATGGTATCAAAAACAACCCTTGATATACCAGAAAACAGCCATAGAAGGTCTCAAATGTTTGGAATTACAAGTGACAGACTTCTGGAGACTCTGAAATACCATGAAATTGCTAATACTTGTAGAAACATCCAGTTCTTCATTCTGGTTCTCTAAAATCCTGTATTTCTTGGCTCTGAAGCTCCAAAGTATGCTTTAAAGATAATACATTGAATCTATCAATCGATCATATACAATCAATCATAATTGTATATGTTTAAAAGTTATCATTGATAATATTGTAATTTTTTTTTTAATCTTGAACTAGAGAATGTAAATTGAGTGTTGTTCAAAAGTGAAATGGACACCTGAATTGAACTTGGCAGACTGCCGCAAGTGTAAAAAGATGAGTTTCTTAATTTCTTTATTAATTCCATCAGATCTTTTTTTTTTTTTCCAGAATTTTCTTTCAGTAGTTCTCAGTAAATCCAGAACTGAATGAGTAATCGATATACTGGAGAGGGGGATCTAATCCATTGTGTCTTTCATCCCGTGCTGTACCTGTGATAGAGTGGAGATGATGTTTTTATCAATGGCATTAAATGCAGTAGGGAAGAACTTCCAGTAAAAAGCAAACAAGAAATGCCCAAAACTACAGTGAACCAAAAAAAAAAAAAGACAATACTTTGTGTAGTTATTTTTAAATCATGAAAACACATTTTCAATGTAAGTCACAATATAAACTGCTCATTTTTGTCTATTTAAGTGTATTCAGTCTGTACGTTGCTAACTTTGTAGTGATGTCAAGTTGTTGAAGTAGTTACCCAGACTGAAAGTCTTCTAATTTTTTCAGTGAGTTCTTGATTGCTTAACTTATACCAGCCATGCATGCAAGTTTGTGCATTTAATTAAAAGTTGTGTTTCCAAACTTGTTTTAGTCTACCTAACTGCTCATACATGTGGAAAACATCACATACTGTATTAAATATCAAATGAAACCTAAATCTTCGTTAAATTTAATGCTTTCTGACTTTTTTGAGCCACTGGAGATGATACTGTAGTTTGGGAACTGCTCATTTTGTCAAACGAACACCTTATAGATAATAAGTTTTGTTATTATGGATAGTCTGCTGAAGGTTTAAGACTCTAAAACTTTAAAAATGTGATCCAGGATTGAACCTGTGCCATTCCCAACCCTAATTCTGTTTTCTGACTGCAAACATATACATGTGTATTCTAGCCTACAAAAATCTAATTTTCCATAGAATTTGCTGCCGAATTAATATTATATGTTGATAGGAATCCTGTTTTCTTAAATACTGTCCTCTTGCAAAAGCCATGCAAGTCTTTTAACAACATTCAGATACTTGGAAAAGAATCCAGGTTGTAATAAAAATAGATTGTTGACAGTTAAAGACTCCTTAGAGGGGATTGTGTGTCTTAAGCCCCAATATTATTTGATTTTTTTCTTTAAAAGTTTTGTTTGATCATCTTAAACGGTATTTGAAAATGTCTTCTGCATTGTTAGAGAGAATAGGCAATTTTTTCTCTTTGGCACTTAAATATTCTTGAGACAGCAGTCATGCATACCCAAAAACAGCAAGAAAAGGAAACTGAAGTTTGTTTTGAGTATGACATACAATAAAACCGTAAAATCCAAAATGTTCTTGTAAACTACTTCAACTTTCAATAAAGCATAGAAATGCCAGTGATTAGTATCACTAATATATTTTCACAGCCTTCATCCAAAATAAATACTGTTGTATCAGTTACGTGAACACAGGTTTTCAGAGAGGGCTTTTGGTCATCTTGCAGCAGTCCTTACCTAATAATGTCAACTTAAGTGCTTTACTTGAAAGACCTGATATGTGCACATTAAAAGTGGTGCAGGGAATCTGGAAACATCTTCAGAAGGAATTTCCAGTTGCTAATTACTGAATGTGAGTGATCCATACAATTAATTGTTGTGGGTTTTGGCTTTTCTGCATTTGAGGGATGCAGTCAGAACTGTAAGAGGCTTTATTATTTTTGTATCTCTTTTAACGATTTTATTTATTTTGAATTTTTTAGTCGGCAGTTGTTGCTGGCAGCTGCTGAACCATAAGAAAATTAATGTTTTAATATTGGGTAGGGCATTAGACATTATGACCAGGATGTCGGGAGTTGCACGCAGTCTGGTAACCATGAACTAATCTTTATCCACGGAAATGTAACACGTTTCCTGGTATTTCTAAAACAGTCAACTCTCAAAATTAATTCTTCATTTCTCTTTCTGGTATGTTGCTCTTCTCTGTACTGCTCCTTTTGTCAAAGAACTCTTCCTCTTGAAGAGGTGTTTGTTGGCTTAACTAAATAAGACAGACATGCCAGATGTTCTGGATTTGAGGTGGCTTGTTGTCAGCTAAGCTTACTATTCTGCAAGTTGTTGACTGGACTTGAAAATGCCATGAAGCAGAAAATTTCTTACAGGTTAACTCGATGTATTTCCAGAAAGATGCTTTTCATCATAAAGTTAATTTTTCAGCCAGGTATTTGCAGCCTTCATTTTTAGGTTTGTGCACACATACTTTCCTAGGATGCATGCACACATTAATTTAGATCATCATTGTGGAACAGGACTTTTAAAAAAAGGTGTTAAGACTAGGAAACTAAAGCTGAGGAGCATGTTTTGATCACAAAATATACCTGAGTGTATGTTGAAAGACTTGGAATGCTCTTTGCTGTGCCATGCAGTTGGCTAAATACAGTTAGTTATGTACGGGAACACAAATCACTAGGTGGCGATATAGTATGGACACAAACAGCATTATTAAAATACAAACTCACTCTCAATAAATACGTTAGTGATCATCAGTCACTTCCAGTTTGGGCACAGCAGTTAAATTATGTGGATGTCAGGTTTGTGTATCTCCTTTATGACTTGTATATAAGTTCACTAAGGCTCTTGTTAGAGTTGAGATTTTTGAATAAATGTTTTATTATTAAAAAGAAGAAAAAAAAAGAAAAAAATTTTCTGCTTAGTGGCGCCTTCATATTTTGAGGTTGGGTGTTGTTTTTTTTCAGCTAAAAAATAGCAATGTGGTTATGTTCTTTAACTCAAGATTGTAACAGTGTCTCTTTTCCACACATGAAAAATTAAAATAATGTCTATGGGACTAAGTGCTGTGCTTAGTGTTGAGAAGTAAGTGGTGTGTATTGGTATTTCAGAGATCCTGTAGCAGTTAATAAAAGCTATTAAAATTCAAAAAACAAATTTTTAAAAATCCTTTCAAGTCTGGCATTAGCTGTTAAAATTAACTGTTGTGGGTTTGTTGGGGTTTGGGTTTTTAGGTTACTTTTGCAAGAATATAATTCTCAAAAGTACGCTGTGCTCCTTTGAAAAACTTGCTTTGATGGTTTGAGTTTGTGAAAGGCCATTGTATTGATTCTCAAAGTGGAGAAGCTGGGGCTGGAACACCCAGCGAATGCGTGCAGGGGCTGCGGGTGGGTCTGAAGGCACGGGCGTCTGAGCGCAGACCCTTGTGTGTATCACTTAAGCGAGCTGCTATTGTGAGAGGGAGTGGGGAGGAAGGTTGTAATTAGGTATCCATGTAGGCTGAACCCGCCATTTTACTAAGCTCTGCTGAAGTAGGTCCTTGTAAGGGAGATGGCAGGAGGCTGGGAGAGCGTGAAATGGCAGCCGACGAGCAGTAATCCGGCCATATGCACCCTACAGGAAGCCACTGTTTTGCACAGCTTTTGAATCCGCCCAGCCCCTCTGGGTCAGAGACGGCGGTAGGAAGGGTGCAGTTTTCAGACAAAAAGCTATTTTGACTTTCAGTTTACCTTTCAGATGGGTAGAAGATAAAGTCTGGGGAGAGTGGCCGTGTTAGTGGTTAGGCTGTGCTCCCTTAAGAAGGGATTGAGAGTCGCATTAGTCCGGCACCCCAGTGCAGTCCTGTAACACCACCGGCAGACAGGCGTGGGGACAAGAGATGAGCCATTCGCCACAGTGGGGCACTAGTAGCCAGTCTGAACAAGACAAGTTCAGGGCTTGTTTTTCTGGTGGAAAATAATGTGTTTGTACATAGCCTTCCATAGTTAGCAGTAGGTTGCAGATTTCACATCCCTGTACCTCGTCTCTCCTGCAGGCGATGGAGCATGCAAATGGAATGGAGCTGGATGGCAGGAGGATTCGAGTGGATTACTCAATCACCAAGAGAGCACATACACCCACCCCAGGCATCTACATGGGCAGGCCAACACAGTAAGTTCAATGGATTTAAACTGAATGCTGGAGTCTGGTTGAAGAAGTAGAACTCCAGGTACTTCTAAAAAGATTTAGTTATGCTAGTTTGTATTTTATCACAAAGTTACTAACATAAAGAACGTGGTTCTGTGGTTCACATACAGTCTTAAATTTTACTGTAGTTTATCATATCTTTATTTATAAAAATGTTGAAGGAGGTATTATTAAAAAATAATATCCAGCATGATCAATTAATGTATCCTTAGCCTGCTGAAATACTAAGGTGCCCATTTGCCTTTGATTTTGATGAGAATTAGACTCAAATCTGTCATTTTTCTGGGACTTTTGGAAGGTGTTTTTATTTAAATATTTTGTTTGTAGATTTGTTTTGTGGTGTAGTCTTAAGTGTCTGATTTACTACAAGACCACTTTAAAAAAGATTTACAATAATTTATTTAGCTACTAATTTAAATCAAGACAAAGAGTAGATATATAAAGGGGTTTTTGTTTTTGTTTTTTCTTTTCCCCTAATAGCAGTGGAGGAGGTGGTGGTGGTGGAGCGGGTCGTCGCCGGGACTCATATTATGATAGGGGGTATGACAGAGGATATGACAGATATGAAGAATATGACTACAGATACAGGTACCTACTCTTTGTTTTGTTTCTCTAAGAACAGTGGATTTGTAGGGAATACTGAAAAGTTAGATGACAAAACATGCTATTCAGTTTGTAGCAATATTCTGCGTACATGCCTTTTATGTGTTAGAGCCTCCTTCCCTTAGGTTTTGTGGGATTAAAGTAGTCAGAATCTTCAGAGTATATGTAATTTGGTTTTTCAGTTGGGCAAGGGGTTAATTTTGCTACGTGAAGGAGGTAGAGAGCATGTACCCCAGGAATCAAGTGGACTGATAAAAAGGGAACTCGTTTTTCTGTGCTGTATATAGAACTAGAGACAGCTGATACACACTGCTGTTTAAAAAGGGATTATTTGGAGATGGGGTTTTTAATGCTTGACATTTCATAACCATCTCACTGTTTTGAAAGTTATCTGGTTTTAGAGAATGTTGTTCAACAAGAATTGTAGGCATCTGGAAAAGCACTTCATGTGTTTGTAAGGCTAGTGAGAGTTTATTAAATTCTTTGTCTGGGAATATCTTACAGTTTTAAACACATCAAATAGAGAAATATAGAAGCATTTGTTAAATAACCATAAGCCACAGCCAAATAAAGCAGAAATCATTCATGCAGGCCAAGTCTTTCAGTGCTAAGGAAGTGGTTCTGTTCTGTAGAAGTGATGTGAATAAGGCTTCTTTCATAATGGATGTTGTTTGGTTTCTTTTTTAATTTCCTTTAAAGGAGACGATCACCATCGCCGTATTACAGTCGATACCGATCGCGATCAAGATCCCGTTCCTATAGTCCAAGTAAGTAAAAACAAGTGAATAAACAGAATCTGGCTGACTTAAACATTGTTATGTGAATTGATCAATGGAAATTCTGAATGTGAAAGCAAAAAAAGCTGGGCACAGTTGAGCTAACGTGTACAGTTAGTTTATGATTGTGTAATTAGTAATTGTGTCATCTTTTTTTTTCCAGGGCGCTACTGAAGATCAGAAGAGTTACAGTTGAGGACTTGATTTTTAAATACGAAGTTCAGATCTTTAGCATCCCTACTGCTTTCCCTTCCGTCTTCCCTTTCATGTCGTCCTTCCAGCTCTTTCACAAGTCTTTGGTTCATTTAGAATATACATATTTTCAGTTGAAGTATTCCTATTTTCCATCCCTCCTTATTGTAATACTCTTAAATATTGTAATTGTTGTAGTTTTTGTGTAGTAAAACATCTTGAGCAAAATGAAATAGAGAACCCCAAAGTGCTGATACATTTTGGAAGTCATTCCTATTTCGTTTTTAAAACAGTTGGACTCCTGACTTATCAGAAGAGAGCATTGATATTTTTAAAGCTTGCATGTCATATGTAGTATACACACTCGGATACTTTAACATAAACCTGCATTTCCAAGTAACTTGTTAATCTTTCTGTTAAAATGTTTACCTATTACTTTGATAAACAAGTAATGACTTTGAGCCTTTTCTGTAATGATGAATTTGCTTAGATAGTCATGAACCAGAGGATTTTTTTTTGTAATTTTTTTTTTTTTTTGTCAGGTAGTTGCTTTGAGAGTAGATTATTTGAGCTAGAGCAAAATTTGGTATTTGACTGACTGCGAGAATAGATCCTTGTACACTCAAAATTAAGGCTGTGTTTTATAGAAAAAAGTTTCTGGATTGCTATGCAGTGGATAACAATTGAAATTTAAATTGTTAAATTCCTGGGGTCTTTGTGGTTCTTGGTTGAATATTTCGCCTTAATTGGTGCAGGAGGAAAAATATTTATTGAACATAGCAATTAGTTATATAATTTGCTGTTCATGAAAGAAAAAACTGCCAACTTTTTGGTATTGAAATAATGATGGAGGAAGTTTTGTTTCCAGTCCTTTTTGAACTTTTGAAAGTATGGATGGAAAAACTTACAGCTACATGTAAACCTTTTTTTCCCTCAATAAAAGTTAAGTCCACTGATATGTGGTGTCTTGTCTTTCGTTCTGCATTTTGTGTCACTTTGGAGTATTGGTTAAACAATACTTGATAGTGGGGTATGGGTGATAAAGTCAACTTCTATCTGTCTTCTCAGGAGCTTTGTCTTCCCTGAGAATCAGTAAGCAGTTGTATGGGATGGCTAAACAGGGTTGGGTAGTCCAGCTGTCTCTTGGGCCATCCTTGTCACTTGCTGGAGCTGTGGTGGAATGGTTGAGAGAGAGAAATGCTATTGATTTGTTTAGCTTTCTGGCAAGTGGCTGGTTGAATGTTGATGTTGCCACAGCAAAAGGAATAGGACCACAAAGCCCTTGCAGCAAAATTTCATCCTGATTGTCAGGGAAGGCCACCAAAAGAGTTTGTCATGATTTTAAGAAAGTAAGTACATGAAATGTAATTGCATTAGCTATTTCTGAGTGTTGGTGCCAGGAACTATTAACAAGTAGTTAAAAGAAACACCAGCACACATCCAGCTATCTTAAAAGCTTGATAGAATACGCCAGGAGAAATTGGTGACAAAACAAGTTCTAACTGGTTATTGCTCAATACTTTTGAATCCTTTGATGTTTTATCCATAAATTGCAGTTGAAAACTCTTAGTAAATTGAAAGCAGAGTAGCTGAAACACTGAAGTTAAATCTTTAAAATCTGATGAATTTACCAGTATTGGTGATCTAGACAAATTATTATGGGTTTAGGAAAGGCAGGTCCTGCCTGACCAACCTCATCTCCTCCTATGACCCGGTGACCCACTTAGTGGAAGAGGGAAATGCTGTGGATGTTGTCTACCTGGACTTCAGCAAAGCCTTTGATAGATACTGTCTCCCATGGCGTTCTCCTGGAAGAGCTGGCAGCCCATGGTTTGGACTGGTGCACTCTTCACTGAGTAAAAAAATGAGTCTGGGTATCTGGCCCCAGAGGGTGAAGGTGAATGGTGCCACATCCAGCTGCTGGCCAGTCACAAGAGGTTCCCCAGGGCTCAGCACCGGGGCCAGCCCTGTTCCGTATCTTTATCGGTGGTCCAGATGAGGGGATTGAGTGTACCCTCAGCAAGCTCGCAGGTGACTGACACCAAGTTGGGTGGGAGTGTTGATCTACAGGAGGGTAGGAAAGCTCTGCAGGGGGATCAGGACAGGCTGGCTTGATGGGCTGAGATTCAGTAAGGTGAAGTGTCAAGTCCTGCACTTGGGTCACAACAACCCCAGACAGCACTGCAGGCTGGGGGCAGAGTGGCTGAAAAGCTGCCTGGCAGAAAAGGACCTGGTGGTGCTGGTCCACAAGCTGGCTGAACCTGAGCCAGGAGTGATCCCAGGTGGCCAAGAAGGCCAGTGGAAGCCTGGCTTGGGTCAAGGATAGCGTGGCCAGCAGGACCAGGGCAGTGATTGTCCCTCTGTACGGGGCACTGGTGAGGCCACACCTCAAATCCTGTGTCCAGTTTTGGGCCCCTCAGTTCAAGAAAGACATTGACGTGCTGGAGCGTGTCCAGAGAAGGGCACCGGAGCTGGGAAAGGGTCTGGAGCACAAGTCCTGTGTGGAGTGTCTGAGGGAGCTAAGGATGTTAGCCCAGAGAAGAGGAAGCTCGGGGGTGACTGCATCACTCTACAACTGCCTGAAAGGAGGCTGTAGAGAGGTGGGGGTCAGTGTCTTCTTCCAGGCAGTAAGTGATAGAACAAGAGGACCATGGCCTCAAGCTACGCCAGGGGAAGTTCAGGTCGGACATTAGGAAGTATCTCTTGACAGAAAGGATTAAAAGGAATGGACCCCCTTCCCAGGGAAGTGATGAAGTCACCATCCCTGGAGGTGTTGTGTTCCAATGTGGCACTTAGTGCCAAGGTGGTGATTGGTCAAAGGTTGGACTTGACTTGATCTTAGAGGTCTTTTCCAGCCTGGATCATTCTGTGTAAATTATGGAGAGTAGTGTGCAGAAACAGTGAGGCAGTCAGATGCAAAAGCATGGGGAGTAGCTGCAGTGCAGTGAGGGAGGCATTCAGGCTCACGGAATTAGGATAACCGGAAGCAAGAGAGAGAGGTTGCTACTTAATACAGTTTGTGGTATTTATGGCCTGTAATTGTCAAGTCTTGAGAAGTTGTATTTGCCAGCTAGGGAGCAGTTCAGCAAATATGTTGCCTGAAAGCTGAAGGAAGCTTGGAGATTGTTGCTTCCAACAGTTTGATCTGTTGACCTAAACATCTTAGCACAAGTCCATACAAAGTTATCAGTGGCAGCAGCATTGTGTTACATGGTGCACTTTGCGCTTCATGTTCAGTGGTGTAAGGCAGTCCATTTGAAGAACAGGTGAAAGTGGTAGTTCTTACTGTACTGGACATACTTGTAGATGTCTGAAATGTATGAATAATTGCTGGCCATAATTGGCCATCTCTAAAATTGACAGTCCTGAAATGGAAAGGATAATTTTGCAGCTGTTTCCTCATTTGTGGGTGGGGTTTTTTGGTCTGTTGGTTGGTTGGGGGGTTTTAACCGAGATCACTTGGGCAGAGATCTCTGTGTCAGCAGGGGTTTTTTAACTTTTGTGGCTTGCATTCTCCCCAGGAATGGGAGTCTCATCTCTGCTTTGTTGTGAATAGATTTAGGAACACTGTTTCTTTAAGCTCCGGGTCCTGTATCTGAATTTAATTAGCCGCAGTAATTTTTACACTGTTTCTATAAACACAGGTACTGAAACAGATACATACTTTTCTCTAGATGTTTTTATACTTTGTTTTAGTCCTAGATGAATTATAGAGTAGTCAGAACTCTGAACAAATACTACACTTTTGCAACAAAGTAAACACAAGTCAACCTAAGTAAAAAACCTTGATGTTACTCTGTGCTAGTACGCAAGAAGCTGAGGTTCAGAATGAATTGCGGGGAATATTTAAATACTGACTTTAGACAAACCTCACATTTATCTAGGTTTATGTATAGCCTCAATTCTAGGCGTAGCCTAGAGAATGCAAGATAACACTTGCTCTTAAATATGCCGTGTTCCCAAATGCTTCCAAGAAGTGGCCACAAGAAGTTCACAACAGCTGCTACCCAGGCTAGTCCGAGACAGTGTATGTAATGGAAAATTTGCACCCAATGACAACACTTAAGAGACATACTGGTTTGCAAGTGGAGTCAGAATAACTTCCAAGAGGGAATGTGTGTGTAAGGACAATGTACATGAGATGAAGTTTATTAAGACTGTTGTTTAGCAATTTGTCCTACATAACTGTACTTCAAATCTCTAATGACATTAAGACTTGGCATTGCAGTACTCAGCAAAGCATTTGACTGTGGTGCTGCATGATGTGGAAATGGTGAGGCTCAGGCAGATAGGGCATGCTTTTTGGGAAAGCACCTTCTGCTGCAGGGCTTCACAAAGTAACAACAGTTCAGGCAGACTTAACACCATTGCCACCCTTTACTATCAGTCTACTCTGCTTAGCTGCTGCAGTCCTCTAGAACTAATGTGAATAACCAGAGAAGAAAAACAATCTGGGATAAACATTTTCTATTGCGTTCTACAAAAGCTTTTTTTTTTTTTT
>VZTI01000611.1:34044-45801 GCA_013397865.1 Struthidea cinerea
TTTTTTTTTGGCTGGGCAAATGATGTGAATGAATTTCCTTCATTCTCACAGTCACTGCCGTTGCCTACGCCCTTAAACAGCAGCAAAAAGGAGAACACAAAATGCACTTAAACCACCTCACCTGCAGTACCTGTAGTCATAATTTCTTGCTTTGCTGACATTTTACTTCTGCACAAAATCTTTCAGGTAGCACTGCCTCTGCACATGGACACGTAGGGACTGTTAGGTTCAGCAGAGGAATGTTTTTCTGTATGTCATACACTTGTATTTGTAAATACAACACTTTGATCAAGTTAAGGTAGAAAACAGTTTTCCCTACGTAGGTCGGTACATCCAGAGAGCACAAAAAATACCATCACCACACTTTCTCAGTTTGAGGTAACTTGTTATTAAACTGGAACAAATAAACCTTAATACTTCTACTGCTTTAGATACAGAAGTTGAAACCTTCATTAAAGCTGGCAGATACACTAATAGCCTTGGAAGGGCTACGAGCCACTTCAGTGGGTCTGTTGCTGAATTTCCTGAGGAAGTGAGAGACCACCTTACACAGAATGATTTCTTAATCTTTGTGGTAGCAACTGAGGCTACATTTTTGATATCTAATGGTCAATCTCTTTCACATTCAAATAGCAACTAAACTGTTGTGGCAAAACATGAAAGAAGATCTTTGTTAACAAAGGTCTACAAACCTTTCTCTTAAGTCAGTTCTTAACAAGCAGCTATGGTGCAAATAATTTTCCCACTGTGCAAATGCTAGTGGTGCTTCCTATGTGAGATTATTTTTTAAGCTTAAAACATAGTTGTTTCTCTGTCCCCCCCCTTTTTCTCTTTTTTCTTTTGTTTTTGGTGGAGCTTTCTGACTGTGAAGTTGTCTGATACATTAGGGATCAAGAATGGAGCATTGTGGTTACCAATAACCAATACTGGTGTAACAGTTCCACCAGTCTGATCTGTGATTCCACTCTCGTTCTTCTTCCAGTACTGCATTAGGACAAGGATGCCCTCTCTGCACAGCATCTCAAGTTCAGTAATTTAGGATCTGCCAAAACTTCCAGGCTCAATTTTCTCGTGCTGACCCAGTCCCATAATACGTGGATTATAGCAGCAGTGGTAAACAGCACAGGCACAAGGTAACACTCCACCATGATTCAGTACCTTTGTCTTTCAAGATTTACCCCAAAGGAAAGTACAGAGAATTCCTCGAGTAGCTTTCAGGTGTATCACAGGGGCTTGCATAGACCTTTATATTGGCTTTAAATAAAAAAAATCTATGAACTGCCCACATATAAACTATGTGGGGTAGAACAGTGGATCAGTTCTGCATGGAGTCCAGTCTTGCAGCTCTTGCCCAGACACGTTTTTCTCACTGCTCCATTTTTGCTCCTGTTCCCAGCATGATAAGTAGCCAGTCTTTTGCCAGTTTGGTTTGTGGATCCAAGGTTATGGGAGAGAGGTGTATTTGCAGTACCACCTCAATAACTGTAAGATGGCCCTTTTCGTCTCATGGTAGAAATCCTGTAAAACTCACGGAGATAAAGAAAACATGATGGATGGCTAAAGGTAGCTGATGTTTATACCCTATATGATGTTGGGATTTAATAATTTGCTGTGACTCTGCTGTCTTTACTGGTTCTGTGGAAGCAGACACCTAACTCCCACAGCAATGCAGGAGAGAGGAACCACGGAGCATTGATTACTAAATCACTGTTGATGATACATGATTCCACTACACTAACAACACACATCATTACAAATATTGTCTAGTATCTAATCTCACAATAAACACGCAAACTGCCTTCACCAGGGAACATTCAACTGGTTGATGACTCTCACATGCACTGCTGGGATATTTTGGTTTGGTCTGAACTGTGGTAGGATGGCAATGGAATTTGCCAGCCAGCAGCTGTCTCCTGCTTCTCACCTTTCACAGTCTAACATGTTTTCCTAGTGCTCCTATTTCTTGTCTCCTCCTTGATCTAGATGTCAGTTTTCCCCTTTCTCCGGACCACTGGATTCAGAGCAGGATTGGGTAGAGAGGAGCAACATCTAGGGAAAAAGAGGTGATCCCTTTCACACTGAAAAATCCCATGGTTACTTCACAGCTGAATTCTGTCTGGTTCATGATCCTCTCTTCCAGACAGAGCTGCTGATTTGGATTTCTATGTTTTATCTTTAACAGTTTTGTGTGGTAAAATCTTAGGAACTGGTCTCTTAAAAAAAAAAGAAAAAAAACCACAAACACAAACAAACAAACAAACAAAAAAAAACCCAAACCCAAAAATTCCCCAAAACAATTATCCTCACAACAAAAAACCACCCCAAGCCCCAAAGATTTTAACAGTGCATCATATACAACTTCAGTCTGACAATTATTTGTATAGTTCCAAGAGGCATGAAAGTTTTTCTTCCTTCAGAGCAATTAATTAACTTTAGAGGAAGGTTAATTACAGGTAGTCAAGCTTCCCATTAGCTAAATACTGACTTCCCCAGCTGCTGCCCCTAGCCAGGTACGGGGTTGCTGCTCAGCACCTCTTGCCCTCACTGGGTCTCTTATCCCCTCACTGCAAGGTGTGGAGCACAGGAAAGTGTGCTGAATTCTCTGTTCTCTTTGGCAGAGAGGGGGAAAAAAGCAGAGATAACAGGTCCTAACCTGCACTTCTCATTCCAAAGCCTTTTTTCTCTGTGCATCAGCGGACATCTGAACAGGGAAGATGTCAGTCTCATCCTGCTGGACCATGTCCAAAGGAACATCTAGCAGACCTGTTGCCTCTTTAGAGCAGCTAAGTCAGGGTTATTTGCCAAGCTGAAGACCAGCTTCTCGCTTGTGTCGAAGTGTCCTTCATACGTTTACAACAAATACAAGTAATAATTAAAATGGCTGATGCCAAATCTGCTTGAGCAGTGTCAGTAGCACAAGTAACCACAGCTGTCCCTGTGCAGCCAGGGTGGCCCTGAATGTCCCTCCAATGCAGCTGGCTCTGCTGGGGAGTGTTTGATACCATCACATCCACTGCTGGCACTTGAGAGAAAAGGTAGCAAGAGCAAAACTTCACTAAAAAACCCCAAAAATCTGGTGCTGGGCTCACACGCAGAGTGGAACGTAAAGTGTTGGGGGTTTTATTGTTTTAAAATTAAACATTCTATCGAAGTCTAGATTTCTAGACTGTTTTATATACAGTGTGTTTAATTTCTGTCTACTGGAGGCTAGAAGGGAACCCATGCAGCAACTCATCTGCGAAATTCATAGAAGGGAGTTAAGAACAATAGATCTTCAAAGTATAAAAAGACAAAACCTTGTGGAAGTTAACAACTGGACTAAATATTGATATGGCTGAAAATATTCCTTGGAAAGGAAAGTTCATACAGGAATCAAGTCACCTGATGTGGTGGGAATGTAGGAGAATTGAATGGGTGCATGGGTAACCTTGGAGAGAATGTTTACTCTGTTTTCCATGTATGAAGATGAGCTTAATAAATGCTCTTCTTATAATGGTTTTTTTGTTTGGTCTGTTCCAGCTTTGGAAGATAGTGGGAGATTTGCAAGAGGATGTGTGAAAGATGATTAAACAACTTTATATAATCGAAAAATAAGTTTATAAAGTCTAAGCAAGTACTGACAGATGCAGAACACGTAAGAGTGGCCTCGTGCACAGGGATAGCCTTAAGGACTGCTCTGTCTGGTCCCAGGCAGATGTCACAGGACAAGATGAGTTTTCAGAGGGTCCAGTTCTGGAACTAAAAAATACAAGAGGTTTCTTTCTCACGTGGATTCGGATGATGAAGGAACAGACAGCTTGCTTCAGTTTGAGGAAGGGGTTGAGCCCCATGTCTCAGTCCATGCTTATCCCACCCTACCCATGATGTCCCCAGCCCAGTGCTGGTGGGGAGGCCCCTCCTTGCTGAGCACCCACGCAGTGCCTGCAAGCTGCACACTGCAGAGCAGCCAGAAATGCAGGCTCAAACACCCAGACATTTAAAAAATATTACAGAATCCAAGTTTTAATATTCCCTTGAACTTCTACAGTTTAGCACATCTTTGATTGTACCATACAGTTAATTTAGGTCTTCAAAGCCAGAGAAACCTGAGATCTTAACTACAGGAATCAGAGTCACTCAGGACAGTGGTTATACCTGGTTTAATCAAAAAGCAGTTGTACAGCCCAGTCTAGAGGCTGACCATACAGTCTAAACCTCCCACCAGCATCACCCAAGTGGGTTTAGGCTCCCTCTCCCCTGCCACAACCCCCCAAGCCCCCACTGTCAAACAGGGGTCCCTGGGCTGCAGCTGTTCCCCACCTTGAAATCTGGGGGACTGCTGTGGGGAAGACCTGGGAGCTCCTCTATCCACCCCCAGCCCTAGGAAAGACAAAACATTCTCCCATTTCTCTGCTGCCAAAACTGGGTGTTGAGGATTTCTAAGCTTGAAGACCTCCTGCAGCTGAGCACCTACCAAAGGCAGCCAGGAGTGCCTTGGGGGATTCCTCATCCTCTGCCCTGCCAGTTCCAAGGGAAGGGGGAGAGAAATGTGCTTGGTCGGAGACTCAGCAACTCCATCCCCTGCTCTGGGGCAGCTCCCAAATCCACCAACCACACAGTTCTGCAAGTCCAGCTGCTCCAGCGGCTGAGCAGGTAGGATTGGAAGTAACTGGTATTGTGTATGGGCTGTGGGGAACAGCAGTATTTAGAAAGCTTGAATTGTGGCCATCTTGTTTGAACCCTTTGGAAAGAAGCTACTTGTGCTACAGATTTTTATTTCTTTTTAAATGGCCAGAGGAGTCCAGAGATGAATAAATTAAAAAGTTTGGTTTTTCCCCAGGGAAAAATGGGTCCCTGGTGCCCATCCCTGACAGGGGAACACAGAGAAAGAGAATCCACATCTGCTTCTGTCCCCTTCCATCTGTGCTTAACCCCTGCCTTGCCATGCCTCCGACCTTTTCTTTTCAGTTTGAGAAAGATACTTCTGTGTTGCACGTGTGAGGAAGACTCAGTGGAGCCTTCATCCGAGGCACAGCCATGCTACAGCACAGCATCAGCTCCAGGCAAGCCTGCACAGTGTTCAGCCAGAATGGGGGCTTGGACCCCACACCTGGGCACTTCCCCTCTGGGCCGTGTCCAGGTAAAACACCAGGTGATAATTTGGCACCTCCATGTGTACCTCGAGAAGAGCAAGGTGCCGCTGGCTCTCCGTGCCTGTGTGTGTCTCAGCTGTCTCCAAAAGTAGAAAAGCAGAGGTTTTCACTCAGAGCCTGGTGCGGTGACATAACCAGGTCAAACCCTGTTGGGACAGCACACATGAAATCCTGAGGGGAGAGACAAGAAGAGTGAAACCAGGAGGCTGATACCTGGCTAGAATGCATCAAAACGTTAAACTGGGGAAACTTTGAATGAAACCATTCCACCTGAGTTCCCAAACTTCTCTGCGCAATAGTGGATTCCCAGCTACTCACAGAGAGGAAATCTTCATCGCCTGTTGGAACAGCACAACAAGGGATGCAAAAGTAGTCTCTGCCTGCTTCTTTGTCTTTTTCTTTGTGACTGTTGCAAGTCTTCTTTGACTAAGAATATCATTAATCAATTTAATTAACTCATAGAAGCAGATAGCTGGGAAATCGCTAGACCTATGAAGGATATGCCTGTTTTTTAAATGAACTCCCCACAGCGGGCAGATACTTGCGTATTTCTTCCTTTAGCATCCTCAAAAAATTTTTTCTCAAGTGAGCATTTTATGTTTCTCACTTTTTCCAATTCTTGTTGTGGCCACTAGTGTCTGACTGTCTGGGGTCTTGTAAGCAGTGTAGGAAAGGAGAAAGTGGGCAAGAAATCTCCAATGCATAAGAGGAGTAAGTAAGCAAATATAATGAGAATTAAGTAGATAATAGGGCTGGAGTATCCACAGTGGGGGAAGTGTGGAGGAACCAGTCAAATGAAAACTTTGCTGAAGTTTGCAGCAAAATGAGCAAACCAAACCTTATCTAAAAGCAAAATCTATGTTTTCTAACCATGGACCTATCCCTCTGCAAGGGATCCTGAGCCCAAACTCCATGGAGGAATGAGTAGAAGAGCTGATGGTTTTGCACTACTGTGCCTCAAAACACAGGGGCTCTCATGCAGAAATGTACCTTTGAGGACAGGGAGAGCTTTAACATGAGCTTTGGAGCTTAGCAGGGAAACAAGGTCACTGTCAGAGAAAGGTTTTGTTTAATGAGATAGGCACCACAGAGATCTGAAGGAGCCAGACCTTCAGACAATGCCATGGAGAAGACTTCTGCAGTAAGGCTAGAGATGAGGGGTAGGTTATTGATGGAGATACATGAACTCTCGTGTCCTGCCCTTAGTGATATAAGTCACTCAAAAATTTTTCTTATTGCTCCACTTTGGCACGAGGGGTAAAAGAGTGGCTCCTTTCCCCTATCGTGGAGTCAGAAACTCACTGACAATCCACAGAAATTGGAAATCCTCCTTCCAGGCAGGAGCAAAAGTGAGTGGGGGAGCAACTCCATGTGTTGCTGGGGGCAAGACTGCAGCTTTTGTTTGTCTGAATAACACCAAAATCTGCTCCAGCCTGGCTCCAACCTCGCTGACCTTTTAAAACACATCTTCATCTTTTTTTCTTGACCAGAACTTCTGGTAATAGCTGTTTTTTAGGGAAATTTTAATGGCAACTCCCTTTGTCTTGAAATAGGTGCAGATTCTTAAATTCCTGTGACAACTGTTAGTCTGCAGAAACAGAGGTGATACAAGAAGAAAACAGGAGGAAGAGAAGGGTGGGGAAGAGGAGGATTTCCTGGAGAAAACTGAAGCTTCTTCTGACTTGCTAGAGCGATAGACTGGGAAAGGTGGGAAAACAGAGTGTAGTGTTTATGTTCTTATTTTTAAACAAAACTAGTGAGGTTTGGCCATCCTCAACAGACAGTTTTTATTTATGTAAAGCGTAGTAACCTTCTAAATGATGATGCTTGGTTCCGAGTCCACCCTGCCTGGACTAATCACTCATAGAGACTCATCTGCTTTTCCCTCCTCTGCCCTGAAAAAGCACTGAACACCATTTTTAAACAGCAAGCTTCCAAGGTGTCACAGGTGTTGCCCTCTAAAGTAAGCAGCCCAAATTACCAAATAAATATCCCCTTTGAGGCAGTGTCACTCTGTCTCTCCACGCAGATGGTCTGTGTTGCCCTGAGGTTGAGCTGGTTTTGGTGAGCAGAGAATAAGCAGAGCAGGTCTGATGGTTGCCCACCTCTGCACTGAGTTGAGACAGTTTTGCCTCTTGGCTTCTGCACCCAGTATAGCCCCTGGGTATGTGAAGTTAACCAAAACCTCTGACACTCCAAGCATTTAAGATAGCTTTTTTGGATAGGTATGTATTTTTACATTAATAAAACCATTCCCTATGTTGATTTTTTGGCAGAAGGCTGAAGAAGTACAGAAGTGCCTCAGGAGTGCCCTAGCTGTTGAATGCTGCGAAGGTGCTCTCGCTACCTTCAGAAGTTTGGAAACACTTGTTGCTTGAAGGTGATATGAGTACAGGATTCTCCCTTAGTCTGTGCATTCTTACAGGAGCAGTGGTTCCAGAGGTGTAACTGGGATGTCTTATGAGCACCAAGTTATTAAGGTGTTTGATGGACAGGAAAGCTATGCTTATCACGGGGATACCATAAAAAACCTCTCCAGCTTTTGTAAGAGCTTGGTCTCTTTTGGGGATTGTTCTGGATGAATTTTTCTGCAACACCTGATTTCTTACCCCTTGCCCACTTGTGCTGTAAAGCACACAAAGGGAGAGAACATAGGGAAAACGTCCCAGGAAGCGCAGCTGAAAGCTCAAGGTTCCTGCCCTGATGGGCTTCCTGTTTGCCTGGGACAGACCTACAGTCACAAGCCTCCAGCACCTCTGGGGTGTGTCACAGTGATTCCTGTCTCACCCAGGAGGAGCATCTGGCTTCTGCTGCTGCCCTCCCAGCTTGTCCAGCCTCACGGTGCCAAGGGAGGAGCTGTGTCCCCCACCAGCATGAGCCTGTCACCCAGCCCAGCGTGTCATCCTGAGGCTGCAGGTGATAAATGATGGCTGTCTCTGGCAAAGTCTGTCCCCCAAAGGTGAAACTCACTCCTTCTGCAACTTCTCAAGGAAAAAGTAAATCCCAGCTGCTGCTTCTGTTGCAGCACACCGCATAGGGAAGCTTAGCAAATCCAAGGAAGGGGGTTGCTATCGTCTCTGGTTGAACCAAGAACAGCTGTCGTATCCAGTTCTGGGCTTCAGCACACACCTACCCCATCGGGACTGGTGAAATGGATATGGGGAGGTAACCAGGCTCTAAGAGCAGCATCCCTGCTCAGCTCTTGCTGAACCTGGTGAGTGGCAGAGAGGATTTCCTACCCGGAATAGCTAAAATCATCCTCTGTGGCATGTGGAAATATAAACCTTCCTTTTCCCGCCTGCTAAAGCCACCTGCTGTTGTCTCCTCCTGCTTTCTACTTTTAGCTCATTAGTTCCACCGCTACTCCATTCTGCTGTCTCACTGCCTTTTACTGAAGGCACGTCACAGGCAACTAAATGTATTTGAGCAGCTGTTTGACCTGCTTGCTGCTGAAAAGCAGCATGGACCAGTGTTGAGTCCCTAATGAATAACAGCCCCAGGGAAGAAGCAGCCCCAAAAACTCTGACAGCTCCAAACACTACCAAGGTCTTTTTGTCACACTCTCCTTTCTAGAAGTTGGATTTGATGATCCTTGTGGGTCCCTTCCAACTCAGGATATTCTATGATTCTCTGATTCTATGATTTCTCACTTGTTTGGAGTTAGAAAGATGAGCCTCCATGGCTATAGTGATAATTTTATGAGTTAGCTTCTTAAATATCAGCATGACAATGGCTCATTGAAATGTGCTGCCAGCTTACTTTCTTGGTGGTGATATCCATGCAAAAACTACCCATAATCTTCTACTAATCATGAGGAATGTGAGTAGAACGCTGAGGAGGTTAACCAAGAATTTCCAAAATTTCACCAAGTGCATTAGATCAGGCTTAATCAGGGAAGGGTCTGCTTCGATTCTCTACCTTTGCTGGGAAGGTGGTCTTCCCCTCTAACAAGAGAGTGTTGTCTAAATCAGCGTCACCTTTATAATCTAAGTGCAGTTCCTCCTTGGCAAAGATGGAAGAAGAAAACTGTCACGTGTAAGAGAGAGATAGGCAGGATTTGCCAGTCATTTGGGTGTATGGCAAAAGCTAAATGGCATTTGTGAGCTTCAGCAACACGAATAATGAATGCACCAGAAGTGAAGAGAGAAAGGAGGTGTCAGGAAGGAATTTCCTGTTGCTTTGCTAAACCTCACTGGAATGTGGCCAAAGAGAGGGGAAAACAAGGTGCAAGGCTGAAGACAGCAGTGCAAACTGGAAAATTCAGAAATTGCTCAGGAAGTTATGGAAGGAAGGGAAGGGAAGGGAAGGGAAGGGAAGGGAAGGGAAGGGAAGAATGCTGGAATCAAGAATTTGGAGAGAAAGAATTTGTGGAAAGAGGACATTCTGGGACTCACCATGGGACAAACACACTGTGGAACAGGTGACTGTGGAAATTTTGTGATCTCTGCCTGTGGAAAAGAGTGGGACTGAGCAAGATGAAGAAGAAAATGAAGAAGAAATTGTGCTTGTCCAAGAAGTCACTTCTGGCAGTGAATGACACTACCTGGAGCTTTCTGCTTGATTCACTTTCTGCAACCAATGCTAAGACTTTCCCTCCAGCCAAGCCCTCTC
The DNA here is from genome assembly GCA_013397865.1 of Struthidea cinerea. Lineage (NCBI taxonomy): Eukaryota > Metazoa > Chordata > Aves > Passeriformes > Corcoracidae > Struthidea > Struthidea cinerea. The sequence goes on from VZTI01000611.1 coordinate 43,788, forward strand.
CGTATCTCATCTCTCTGCGGCACTGTCACCTCCTCACTTCCAGCTGCAGTGAAGATTCTTGTTACAGAAAGTTGATTTGTGAGGAATCCATTTGTATGGTATATTGCTGAGTACCAACTATTAACATTTGAATCAATAACCATGGAACTTGTAAAATTACATAAACAACAGAGAGATTTGCAGGGAGGAGAAGGTGATGTTTACAGTCTTAAAAGTCATTAATAAAGAAGCAAAACTTCAGTTTCAGAGCAAGCTACAGAAAGAGCTTTATTTTTCTTCTTGCAGCTAATATACTGTTTTTCTTCTGGAGTCAGACAACTCTTTAGTTACTGAGTGAACAGTATGGATTTTTAACTACCGCTCTCCTCCTTTTTTTGCTTTCCTTTATGCTGGCATGAGTTTGCTCTTCCTGTCAGACATCGGTTACTGCAAACCCACAAAGATCTCATCTGCTTTTAACTTCCTCCTCTCAGCTCAGGGTCTGCACTGCTTCTTCTCCAGCATAGTGCCAATTTCTTGCCAGAAACTGCCTCTGCTGTAGCCAGTGTCTGCCTGAGCTTCAGAGCATGCTGACCCCAGCTTTTCCAGCAGCAGCAGTTTCCCAAGCCCACAGCTGCTCCACCCAGACTTGTGGTGAGATGTTTCCACCACCGAAGTCCTACTCATGGGAGACCAGACATCAAAATACAGTTGTAAGATATCTGAGCACTGTTTTTCAAAAACAATCCCGCGAAAGAACTGCTCAAGCATGTTATATTGAACCAGTCTTTCACTGCCCCTTGGGGCTGCTTCTTCTCTGCCCCCTGCAAAACCCAATTTGAACTCACAGGGATTCCCTAAAGCAGCAGTAAAGCTCCAGCGAAGCCTGACATTGGCCAAATCTGTTCTCAGAGGCAAGTGGGAACCCTGCAAATGGGGAAACCTACATGAGGAGTACTTTGCCCCACAGTTCATTGCCTAAATGGGCTTCCAGAGGGATAGAGGCACCAAATACTGTTCAATAAGGAGAAGAGGAGAGGGAGGAAGGTAGAGAGACAGGGAGACAGAGAAGAACAGCTGGGGAAAGAATATTGGGTGGGAGATTAAGGTCAAGAGTTGTAAAGGGAAGGAGGGGGTAGAAAAGAAACCCAGATGAATCAGAAAAGGCATGGCTATGAGTTGGGCAAAGAAGAGTAGAGACTCAGTAGGAAAATAAGCAGCACCAGAGGTTTGTCACGCTTTTCCTGTGTAAATACACATCAAACTTCACGACTAGCTGCCTCTGTTGAACAGCAATGATCCTATTGCCCTGAAAATGAGAATGTGAAGGCATCGGAAAGGATAGGACTGTATTTCATTAAACTAAGAGATTCTTAACAGGTCTGCAGGGACTGTGCCAGTACCCTGCTAGTGCTGAATCCAGCCTTTTTGTGGGGTACAGCTCCCACAGGATGACTTGCTCTCTGGCTTGGAGCTTGCTAGCCTTTTCCCTTTGGCTTTGCTGGCAGAAAAGGAAACACTCTGAAAATCATTGCCTAGGTCGTCAGTCTTTCTGAGATCAGATTTACCTATAGCACTTGGGAAGAACAGTGTATTTTACCTATGCAGGGATGTTCAATCCACTTTCTTGGAAACCACACATGTACGCACTCTTATTCCTCTGTCTCTACTATCTTCAACACCACAGTCAAAGAAAATGTGAGGAGCCAGCATCCCTGCTAGGGGCATATGTCTGAATAGGCACAAGCTTAATAACGTCCCAATTTAAATATGTATAGAGCCAAGTGTGAATTGTTAATGTAAAAGCCTGCACATGCTCAAACATTTTGAGGTGGTTTGGCTTTTCCTTGGTGGTGAGGTTGGGGCATCTTTCGCGAGGTCAGCGCAAAGGAAAATATTGGTGTCTTCCCCTCTCCCATTGCATGGAAACCGGGATCTCTCTTGTCTTTATCCCTGGTCTTTTGTGGCTACTGCAAAGGAGCATCTTCCAGAAGGCACCGTGTGCTTGTCCTCCAGTGGCTTCTGCCCTCCCGGC
>VZTI01000611.1:57985-179328 GCA_013397865.1 Struthidea cinerea
GCCCCCCCGCCCCGCGCTGCCCAGCTATTTATTTCGGTTTCTCTTCGCTGCTCTCACGCACCCATCACCGCCTCCAGCAGCGCCGGCTCCCGGCCCCGACATCCTGTTTTCGTGCGCTTAAAAAAAAAATTATTTTCGCGTGAAGCGGTTTTGCGGAGGTCTGCCGGGAGAGGCTGCCTCGGAGGAGATGGGCTCAGGTCTGCCGGGAGAGGCTGCCTCGGAGGAGATGGGCTCAGGCTGCGCTCCGCGCCTCCTCTCGGCTCCTTTCCCGTCCGCTTCCGTGCAGAAAATCGCCCGAAGTTGGCGGCGCGGGGGGTGGCGGAGCCCCCGCTCCCCCTCCTCGAGACGGGGCCGAACCCGGCTCCCGCACACGACGTTTCGCGGGCTGTTTCCAGCGCGGGGCGGGGGAAGGGGCCCCGCCGAGGGCAGCGCGGTTCCCCCGCGGCAGCGGCTGGGCTCCGGGCTGTGCCGCCTTCCCGGGCGCCGCGGCCCCGCTCCGCCGCTGCCCGGGCTGCCGATGAATGGGCTAACGTGTTGCGCTCCTGTTTCCTGCTTCGCAACCCTGCGAGCCCGCTCCTGGAGACGGAGACGCACAGCCGCGCTCGAATATTTTCCCCTTTCTGTTTATCTCGGCAGGTAAAGTGGAGCTGCATGGGAAACTCATAGAAGTTGAACATTCGGTCCCGAAAAGACAAAGGTAATTTATTTTTATCCACACCCCCCCCAGCCCCCCCGCACCGCCCCTTGCCCTTAGTTATCCAGTGAGAAGCAATTTGAAAAATGCTTAGGTTTGTGTTTCTCTTCCCTGTAGATAAATGGACCGCTTTCTTAAACCCACAGGCGTGCACTCAGTGCTGTCCGAGAGGTTTTCTAGAATCACCCCATGTATTTCTAATGTAGTGTCTTGGCCAGGCAGCAGTGGTACTATTTAACTTATTATTAAAAAATAAAAAGGCACCTTCCTATGGAAGAAGCCAATTATTATGGTCTGATGGCAAATGATTGTGTAGAGTTTAAAATTTAAAGTTCCGTGAGAAGAGTTAAAATCTGTGTGCTAGCAGGAAATGAAATGTGGTGTTGTGCACTGTATAACGGGCAAGCACGTGAGCTCTGCTTCGGCAACAAAAAGCACCTTGTAAATATACTGGTGGATATATTTTTTTGATCCTGCCATGTTGGAGTCTGCAGCATTTTACAGGCACATAGCAGAAGTTTCATCCGTATTGGAGAGGATTTTATCATCGCTATTTTGAGCTGGTCTATAGAAGCAGCAGGAGAAGGGCTCCTTCCCAGTAAGGATAGGATTTATGCATCCTTAATTTCTAAACATGCATTTAATTTTTGCAAGGCAGTAATTTTGTTGGGCCTCGTGTAAAGAAGCAATATTTGGAATAAAACAGTAGTATTTTTATGCTGCCTATAGCAATTCAGCCTGCTTCTTTCACAAATATTTATATGATAGAAAACCTGGCGTGCACTAGAGAGTAAAAAAAAAAAAATAGATCAAACTTTCCACGTGCTTGTTCCTGTACTCCATTATTCAATCTGGGAAGTATGCCTGTCTGTGTAACCTTATTAAAAGGGGCTTCTACTATTTCAGGATTATTTTGAAAATTGCAGTCTTTTTAAGATAGTCGTTTGGAAAAGATGGTTTATCTGTCTCGATGGGCATTGTGTCATGGTATTTTGAGAATTAGAAGTTAGGTGTTAGAGGAAAGCTTCACTTGAGAAAGTATGGAGGATTTTTTCTCTAGTTAAGGGAAAAGAGAACCCCTCTCTGGACAAATTAATTGCATGTGAATCTTTATGGTTATATTTATTTGATACTTTTCATTGAAAAGTGGTGTATGTGCTCTTTCTCCTTTAATATGCAATGTATATAGTTTTGAATTATAACAGCCTACATTTCAGATATTTTGCATAGAAAAATACTGTTGTTGATGGAATATACTTTTAGATTTAAGAAGAAAATTTCATGGGACATATCAGAATTGATAATTTCCTATTAGTCTAATAAATAAATTTACTGTCATGCTTATTAATGTTAAGCTTGCACAAAGAGCAATCTGCTTATGCTTTTGAAAAGAAATTCATTACAGTCATAAAGGTAAATTTAAAATCACTGGTGCTTCCCCAACATTTTTTTTTTTTAAATCATTGTTTAATAAGTTGAAAAGTATTTTTCTGTTCCTTCAGCTGTCAGCTGAAATGGTGTAAAAGTCCATTCTTTGTACTGGGTACTGTGTCCTATTTGTCTGTGAATTAACAATTATCAGAAACATTTATCTGCCTGTAACTTGTTGAAAAGAATTCTGCTCTGAACTTAAGGCACTTTTCTAGGCATGTGTTGCCTACATATAGGCATATTGAAAAAACTGCAAATGTAATTGTATCAGCAAACCCGTATTGCTTCTCCCAAAGCCCTTATTTGTTAAAACACTGTTTCGTCGTGCATTATCGTATTGGAATGTATTAGATATAGTTCAGATTTATACTGCTCTTTAACAGAAAATTAAATTGTATTTCTCATAACTGTACTTCCTTCCCCTTTGTTTCCGCTCCCCCTCTCCAGAAATCTAATATAGACAGCCACTTAAAATTCATTCAGTGGCCTCCATATGTAAAAGTGACTCTCTTGTTCCTTTTACAGAGGTCTAATTTTTTTGGGGCGGGCAAGGGTGTCAAAAAGTTTGAGATTTTTTTTCCTTGTATTTCTAAACATTGCTTACTGGGCGCATATTTAGAGTTGTTAATTACATGTAAAAGCACAGTTTTCAAATGTTGAGTATTGTTGGTGAAAGTGGTTAAGGTGGTTTCGAAGTAACTTATTTGAAGCCTTTGTATCTTTTTGCACCAGGGAAAGGTGCAGAAGAAGCTGGGTTGTGGTGGGGGGGTGTTGCTGGCCAGGCCCACCCAGTGTGTTTGCACGATGGCCGGGGAGAGCTTTCCAGAGAGCCCTGCGCACTCCAGCATGCAAGATGTGGCTAGAGAAGTGACGCCATTTAAAAAAAAAAAAGTGGATGTGTCAAGTCTGTCTTTCAGCATGAGTGTGCGATTAATAGTTTGGTCAAATGATTACTTCATAAGAGCAAAAGTTGTTTTGTAGTGCAACGAAATTATTCAATACATTGTATTGACCTCTGCTGCTGTGAGGCTGCTTCATGGAGGCTCCTAGCTCCCCTCCTCACAGCCTCCTTAAACATCATTTTCAGGGGGGTTTCTGTTGTTTTATTTTTTTTTTTTTTTTAACCAGAGTGTGTACATTATCACTCACAAAGGTAGTTTGTGGGTATCTTTCTCCAGAGACAGCTGAGGTGCACAGGAGGAAAGGGTAAGGGTTTGGTAATCCATATCACTGTCACATAAAGGAAGGTCAAGAGGTGGTGTCAGCTAGGGTTGCCATAAAGTTGAGCTGAATCTAGAAGACATGGAGTGTGCCTGGCTTGTTATTCAGGGCGAAATTCTTGGGCCCAGTAGTCACTGCATTCCAGTCCTTGCTGGATCTTCTGATTCGAAGTGGGCACACCCAGGTTTGCAAAATTGCCTTCCTACCTGCTGTGGAAGGAAGTAAGGAGAGAGCCTGTGTGTGGCTTTCTCCCCCCCACTTCCCTGGAAGCATTTAAAAAACAGACAAGGGGATATGCTGTGGTTGAAAAAAGAGAGCTGGTCAAGGTTTCCTTGATGGAAGGGCGGGGAATTATTTTGGGGGAGGTGTGAAGTATTTAATAAGCTCAGGAGGAGATTCCTGACTTACTACTGAAATCTCAAGGGAATGCCAAAGGAATGCAGCATTTCTGCATTCAGACCCCTTGGTGTGGAAGAAGGCTACTGCAATATTTAAGGGTTTAGGTCACTTTATGCAAAAGTTAGAGGAGGCAACGTAATGATTTTGACTGCGAGTCACGCAGGGCACCGTTAGTCACATCCACTACTTAGATGAGTTTTCGCTCTCACGAAGGGGCGCGGTGTGGGAGGAGGATGGTGGCTGCCCATGGCGTACGTGGAACTTGTGGTGCGAGGCTTTGGGTACTACCTTGCTGCAATCCAAGAGCAGCTGGTATCTCACAAGGCGATGTAGGCTGCAATCTGATTATTCAAATGGCCCTGATGTCACTTGTGTGCAATGTGGGGGGAGGGCAGGCGCTAACTCTGGGCACCTGAGGATGTGCCTGGCGCAGCCTCCCGGCCCGGCTTCCATGTCCAGGTGGGCTTCCCACCCAGACCTGATCCACTCTGCCTGCTCCTGGGGTCCTCAGGTACCTAAAATGCTCACAAACACCTCAGTTGTGGTAATGATGAGGTGTTTTTCCAACTGGAAGGTTAATTATTTTTTTCCCCACCTCGAGGGCTCTTTGTTGAGAAAATAAATTCACTGTGTTTCTTCTGGGGGATTTGTTTGGGAAGGGAGCAGGAGACGTGGGTAGCAAAGGTGCACCCTGTAGGTAATGCTGCTCTGTGGGGAGAGCAATGGCCTGCCAGCTGTGCTTCACCTCTGATGCTGAGGTGTCTGAAGGCTGATTTGAGGAAAACAGGCCCCAAGTCCCCCTCATGCAGCCACCTCTGTTCCACGGGTGACCATTAGATGGGAATTGGATTGTGTTGCTAATTTTCAGTATAATGAGGGTTTGTGTCTAGTGTGCGCAAGACGGTGGGAAAGGGTTTTGTGAGGCTAAAGTATGTATGGTGGCTGAAATGGTCAGTTATTAAAAAAAATATATTAGTGGCATTGATTTTTAGTTTTGCTTCTGTAAATATCAAGTAGGTAGAAATATGCTCAAAGTAAGAAGACATGTTAGAAAAGATCCCATTTCTTAGCTGTATTTGTTCTCTTTTCTGTGTGAAAACTTACAATGTTTTTGAGAGTAAAGGGCCAAAACTTTCACATAGTGATTTTAAGTTTTTATTCTGTTTCCACATTTGTTTCTGCAGATGTGAACAGAAGATTTTTTTTGTTGTTGTTGTTTTAATCTTTGAAATTTTACAATTAGAGTGGAAACACCAGTTGTGACTATTCCTATACAGACAATGAGTGGTTATGGCAAAACCAGATAATCTTCACCAACCATGTTAACTGTTACACTGTGGGGAATTTAATTTTTATAGCTCCTCATACTGTTTGATCATTAATTTAAAAAAAAAAAAAATCCCTTCTTGCTGCAGTTTTTAAAAATCAGCTGGAGCACATGAAACACAGCTGTAAATGTGTGTCCTGAAAGGTTGGTCCTGTTCTTGTTTTGCTAACTTCCCTTTACAGAAGGTACCCTGAGAAATATACTTGTAATGGACTTTAAATTGTGCATAGATATGGTAAATTTTAAAGGGGTGGAATAAAAAATAACATTTTGGAAGCATAATTCAAGGGTAATAAAAATATGATCAGGAAATATTTAAGCTTTTTTTTTTTAGTTTCTCCCTTTTTTCCCCTTCAAGCATGGGGCAATAACATTTTCCACATTTTTGAGACCTTGAAGGTGGTATTTTTGTAAAATGGGGCTGTGTTCATTTCAGTCGCTCTTTTAAGTGCAGAGCATAGGACTCTACAGTGCTGCAGTCCTTTTATGGCTTCTGGGTAGCTACTGGGTGGACATCAAATGCTTGGTTTTGACCTGAAAAATTCTTAAATGGCCTGAGATTTACCTACCCAACAAAAAATGTGATGCTTCCCATAATTCCTGTGAGGGAGGAACCTAGACAGAATTAAAATACACCTAATACTTAGCCATGGACAGGGCTAGTCCTTCTAGGAGCCTCAGAAAAAAGATTCTTCCCTCCTTAAACCTGTTCTTCTCCTTAGTGTCACCTTATCTTTTAGCATTTTATCATCCTGGGATTTTGGTAAAAAGTATATAGGGCATGGACCACAGCTGAAGACACTCTTTCTCCTGGTGATTTCATCCTTACATGAGTCCAGTGAGATAGGCACAGGGCAATATTGATGTAGGACCTTTCTCCTTGTAATTTAAGAGTAAAATTTATTATTGGAATTGGATTATTCAGAATCAGTAAATGGATAGAGAGCATGTGCAAAAATTGAATGCTCTAAAACCTAAATATGGATCATAACTTCATGTTTTATATATAGAGGGGGATGGTTTAGAAAGTTTGGGTAGGTTTGATACATTTAGCAATATCAAGGTGCTTTATGTGGTTCCAGAGTGCTTCAAGATGATTCTCTTTTAATGCACTTTTATTTTCATATGCAAAATGTCTATCTCCACCTCAGTCCATTCTTCATCTCTAATGATGCAGAATATAGAATTATGTAAAGTTATGTGCTAATTACTGTTGAAAGCGAAGATAAAACCGTAACTTTCCTTTACTTTGTCTAGAAATGTGATGTAATGAGAAATACTTGAGCATTATTTTATAGTTTTAGTCTGAGGCTTCCATACTTTTTCCTTTTTTTTTTTTTTTTCCCTGGGCATGTCAAATGTAGGCACTTGTATGCCTTTTCATCCTGCATCTTTGCTGGGTGAGTGTTACCTCTGCTGTCCAAATGAGGAAAATATCTTGAATGCGCCATTCAAAAATCTGCCCGGGTGTCTGTTTGGGGTATGCTGGGAAGATCAGTTAGCCCAGTGCTTACTGGTGCTACCCAGCCTTTCTGGGCATGTCTATCCATCTGGATACTTCAGCGACAGTTGTTCCTTGTCATCAACTGGAATATGTAATTTGGCTTTGAAAAATTTCTGTGTGGGAGCAAGAGCTCCTGTGTGTTTGTGGTAAGTATCAAAAAATTGTAATTTTGTTATTACCTCCTGGTTTTGCTTCTTTCCGGATCTGCAACGTTGGTTTGCGAGTGCGTTTTCAAAGACGCATATATTTAACAGAGAAGAAAATCGTGATATATGTAGTGGGATACTTAGCAAATGAAGTGCATTACCCTAATATTGACCCTAGTAAACCTTAAAATACTGTATGTGTAATGGCAGTAAAAGAGTGGTGCCAGAAGAGGTGGTTTTCCATTTTTTTTCTGCAAGTGCTTTGAAATTTCAAAATGAAAAATTATTACATTAATTGTTATTTTGCTAGCTTGTATTATTGTGGCAGCTGGCACAAGAGGAACCTATAGTATGAAAGGTCTCCTGTTCAACATAGCCTTAGCAGCCATATGCTTCCTCTATAGCCTGCCTCTCCATGGTGCAGTGGAATCAGCATCCACTCAAACTGGCCTTTTGCAAAACTGAGTGAATGGAAAACTGCCACTAACATGCAAAATGAGGTATTCTGTGCTTTTAATTAAGTTAAAATTTGGATAAGAGCACAGATAATGAGTCAAAGAGGGATCTGACTCTTCCTGGGTATGGGACTAAGTACAGAAATGAAACTGTCTTGAAATAGAAGATCTTCAGCTGGGAAGGGCTTTACTCCATTTTAAATGTTTTGGTGTCTTGACTATTTTGTGACTGTAGCCTCTGCAGTATTTCTCGCCAATCAGTACTCTCAAAGAGAATGTGTATGTATATGTGTGTCTCTTGTGTGTGTATATATATCCACATATGCATTTTTAAAGATTGTATTACCATAAAATAATTTGCAGTTCAAGAAAGGACCAGCTAAAAATACCCGGAGAATTTATAAAAATAGTAAGGTTGGGAGGTTTTTTGTTTGGGTTTTTTTTTTTTTTTTTCCAGTACCCTTGAACACAACTGGAGCTGAATGTTCACTTTTGAAAGATTAGCTTTCATGCTCAGCTGAACTTTAGGAATGTTACTTTAAAATATGTAGTCTACACCATGTGTCCAATACATTTTTCCTTTTTAAAAATAGCAGTGCTTTATTGTTTTTTATTTTTAAATATTAAATGTACAGGTTCTATAGGTTTTCCCTCAAAAATGGAGCTCACTTCACCCTAATGGAGCCTTAAAAATTGTAGTGAAGAAGTCAAAATTCCCGATAAAGGGAATTCTAGCGTGTATGAACAAAAATTTCTGTTGGAAAAAATTAATAAGCTTAAGTTATTAGTTGGGTTTGCAGTTACTTATTTTCCTGAAATTTCATGTTAAAGAGCTGCCAGAGATGGAGTAAAAAGCTTGTTGGGCTTGGATTTGGATTTATTCATTAAATATCTAGCATGCATTGATCAAGGTGGGGCTCTAATTTTCAAGGAATAATTGGGGCAGGAGGGCTGGCTGTGAGAAAGGGGAGGGGTGGGGGAATCCCTACCTCGGGTGAGTTTTGCTGCGCAGGTGCTCTACACAGCTTTCATCCTAGGGCCTGATCCTGCACACTCTCTGCCCCTTCCAGATTCAGGATTAAAGGGAATCCTGAATCCTGAGTGTGCTGCAGGGAGACTCTTGGGAAACAGTTGGCAAAGCGTCTCTAGCTTTGATAGGGAGAATGCCTGTATCTAGCAAAGGCAGAAGACACCAGTTGTTTGTTTGGTTGTTTTTCCTTTTTAAACAGTAGTAGTTTTAAAACAATTACAGAACAGATCATCCAGAAATTTATTTTTGGTGATAGACTGGATTATTTAGTTTATACACATTGGGGAAATTCTTTGTGATGGTGGTTTCATGGTTATCATGGAAGAATAGTTCAATTTTTCCTCCTGCATCTAGAGTAAAAATTTCAAAAAAGTGTCTTTAGAACAGTGCTTGACAAATATAATCTGTGGGGTGCTAGAGGAATTTTGGTAGTAGTTTAATCCATGACAATAGATTATACTTATAATGTAAAGCTTATATTTTTTTAATATGAATTCTGATATACATGTTTTAAATTATTTTTCTGGTGAATGTTTGGTGGCAAACTTATGCAGGTAATGGCTAGGGAAAAGAATTTGTCTGTCTTGGACTGTTGCTGCTAATTTAGAAATAATTTTTCAGATGACTTTGCTAGCTGTACGCCAGCTTGCACAGGCTCCCCTTGCTACTGAGGTACTGGTTTGTTAGAGTTATGTACTTCTGTGCTGTAGAGAGCACAAGGGTCTTTCCCACCAAGGGAACAGGATTCCCGAATGAACCACTCTTTCTTCGTGGAAAACCAGTGCTCTGGTGTACAGAGGGAGCTATTTACCAGGGCCAAGTGAGAGGGATTCAATGCTAAGTGTCTCTTAGTGGTATCAATGACAGTGGGTGCTGGTGCTGATCAGCAACAAGAGCTCTCACATGGTGAGGTTTGTGTTAATAGAAGCTGGATTATTTAAGTGAGTTCTAGGTGGTGGCGGTGGGAAGCTGCATAACTTGGTGTTATGCTAACCAAAAATGTTAAAAACTGCCATGGCTAATCAGGAGGCACTACTGTTGACCCAAGAGTAGTGCTGCAGTATCTCAGTACTTGTTTGTTACCTGATGGTATGAATTTTCCACCTGCACAGAAACTTTTAACATAGGATGAGAAATAAATGAGAAATGGACAGCTCTTATTGTTGGGAGTTTTTTAAATGCTGTGTACTTATCATTAAATTTCTTTTCAGAGTTTAATTCTGGAACTCAGTAGGAGTGGTGTAAAACTGTTCTTGTATTGCTAATACTAGTTCATTTGAAAATGCATCAGTATGCTTACTCTGCTAAAATACTTAAAAAAAAAAAATCCACCCCCAAAACAACCAAACACCGCACATTGTTGTAATAGTCAAAAAGTAGAGGATCCTTTATTTGTTAAATTCTAAGGTTTTTTCCTCAGTGATGGTCTGAGTCCTAATAGCAAATGGTGAGTTCCTGTTCTATTTGATGCCTTGCTCTGGGTTGCTGCTTATTATATTTTTTTAGAGTGAATTATATACCTCTATTTAGAGGTTTTCTTTTTTTTCCTGTTATGTACATGAGGGAGAATTTTTATAAACAATGTAATTTCTACCCCTTCTCTTACTCTGGCTACTCTTAAACTTCTTTAAGAAGTGATTGTTGGCATGTAAATATGTCCCAAATTCTGCATTTAACATGGAATGATAAGCTTTAGATAAAAGTGGTGTATACACCCTTTGTACAACTGGCCTTTATGGCAGTTGTTCAATTGAACTCAAAGCATGAGCAGAATTATGTTTTTTAGGTATGTAGTATGTATTTAACCTACTTGGTAATTGAAGCTACCCATTTTTTCTTGAAAGTAATCTTGGGAAAACAATTTGAAGATTTGTCATTACATTTAAAATCTTGAAATTATAAAGATTGCTCTACATTTGTGTTTGACTAGCTTCACTAAAATCACAGAATTGCATTCACTAGCCACGGTTGGATTTTGCCTGCCTCTGTGGCAAGTAATAAGCTTATGTACTTTGCTTATCTTCCTGGCCCTTGGGCTCACGTCACCTGAGGCATGCAGTCCGCCCAGTATGACTGTTACTGATTTTGCACAGGCTAAGTTCAGCCTCTTAACATGAAAATGCTGCTTCTGAACGCATGTTCAGATCCAGCACCACACGTGTGGTTATGTCAGTCTCCCGCTGCATAGCGGTGTTGTGTTTTGTGCTGGAGCACTTCAAAAAATGGTTTTTCAAATGGAAGTTGAAGCTAATCTTAACTTTTTTAGCTGGAGACTGCTGGTGGAAATCACATGTGATTTTTGTATTCCAGAAATCCTCTCTTTGACACAGTTCTCACTTGTGTCACTGGATGTATCATTTTGGATGGTACCTTTGGGGGAAAAGGGCAGAAAAAGAGGGAGGGAAAAAAAAAAGGGCAAAGCATGGAAAAGTCTGTCCAAAACTTAGTCATGTTTTACCATGATGAAAGCCTGCAAATTCCAGAGGAAGAAACGGCATTTGAGCAGTGGTAGTTTTCTGGAGGTGGCTGTGGTGCATCACCTACCTGTTGAGATGAGCAAGATGAGGAGAGCTTGGCCTGGTTTGGGGGTGCTGAGCAGGCGTCCTGATGTCTTTTCCCGCTAACATTCAGGTCTGTGAACTTCCCTTGCACTCTGTGGATAACGTGTATGTGGTTGTGAAGCATTAAAGCATGTCTTTGAGGTTTGGGGGAGGAGAGGGAGGGAGTGATGGCTTTGTTTTGAGCCTTTTTGTAGCTCCAGTTCTGGTTGTGACTGGTAGCTGTGTCTCATTGCATAGTCCAGTACTAGACACGAAGCTGGTGCCAGCATGGTTTGAAATAAGCTGAGTTTTTGGGGGATGATCCTGGGGAGTAAGAAGACATAAAAGCAGTAGTGTTAGCAAAGAGTGGTTAGTAACCCCTGAAGAAGGATGACTTATGTCTGTGGTTAAATATCTTACAACACCACAGTCTTCCTTACGCCTTTTTGTTTTTTTAATTTGCTATTTTAACTTTCTCCAGCTCTTTTAAAAAATGTTCTTAAATCCTCAGTTGTTGGGTATATCTATGTGCAGGTGGAATGGCTGAATTTAGAAGCTTTGAAAGGCATATTTAAACTATACTAAATGGTGCTCTCAGGTAAAAGCAACTCGATCTATTAGTGGGGGCAAGTACCACCTAATTTAGGTATCTCTGTTTATAAATCAGTGCCATGTGATTGTAAAAATAAGATAGTAATTACTGTCTTGGTGTGATAATAAGCTTGCACATCTGTATACAAACTAAATTCAAATTAATTATCTGCTAAATAATTTATTAAATGTGGTCAAAATTATCATCTTCATTCATATGAACTTTGGTCATAATCTTGATTTAAATACCCAGCAAAATGCCATGTCTTTGAAAACTGCAACTTACTAAATGCAGATAATCTTGATGTTAATGATGATTCACTTATAAATTATACTTATGATTTAACTGGTTAGCTGTAGCATGATGTAAGCTTTTCTCTGCTTTAAAAGTAACTAATCCAAAATTATAATTTTGCTTAGCTTAATATGAAGTGAACTAAAATAATGTCAGTGTTAAATGCTGTGTAAAGAGTGCACTTTCCAGTGCAGAAATGTAAACTACTTTTTGTTCTCTGGTCATGGCAGTGTATTCAAATCTACAAAGACAGTGAAAAAGTCAGTGCTATCTGTGATATTCATCCTCAAAACCTGTGCTATCTTCTGTTTTCTGTGAAAAAGAAATTTGAAATAATGAAATAATTTAAAAGGTGATAGTATTTATCTTATAATTGCTCTATATACCACTCCTTAAAGTCAGGGCAGAATTTTTAATAGTATTACTAACATGGGGAAATTATATTATATAAGCTGTAAAGGTTGCTAAAGAAAATACACTTACACCTCTTATATACAAGCAATTTTTCAGCATAACTTGCATTTGAAAGAAATTGTAGAATTGAAATGTTGCATAATTTAAAGTCAGTGAACAATTGAATTTTAGTTGTTGACTTTTCCAGTTGAACAGAATGAAATGATACTCTAAGGCTTTAATCAAGCTCTGGTATGAAAGCTCAGGGATTGCTTTCATATATTATACTATGTAAGCCTGTGTGCACTAATCAAAGCTGCTATGACAAAAGCACAGAAGACTGTTTTGGTAATTCTTAAAAATGAAGTTTAATGCAAGATATAATTAACAGCATTTCTATTAAGTAAATACAAAATATTGCAAAAGACTCCTTGCCCAAAATCTGTGATGCTTTAACTATGGCAGTACAGATTATTTATTGTGCATTGTGATTTACTGGTGTAGATATACTTACCCTGACCAAACTTATTGCTCAAAAGAAAAAAAAAAAGGAAAAAAAGAAAAAATTGTATGGTTGTTATTACTGTAAAAATTTAACTTCTTAAAACATGTCAATTAAAAAGCTAATTTTTTTTTTCAGTAACCAGTCTTTCGATTACACCTTTATATTAAAAATATTGGGTATGGGTGCCAGGTGTGTCTCTTTTGTTCTATGCACCAGCTGAAGGATGGTGCATTCTATACTTCAAGGGTATAAAACTTTTTGGGGGGAGAATGTGCAGGTCTTCTAAATAACATGTAACATTTTTCTGAAAGTACAGCTATGAAATAATTTAATTTGTTGCTGTTCTCTCCACAAAATTTTTGTGTAGCTGAATAGGATTAAATTTTTGAAGGAGAATTCATCAGAGAAAATTACTAAAAAAGTGAAAATAATGTTTGGAAACCATACACCAAATTTGTTTCTCTTTGCAAGTAACAGGAATATAGAAGAAGCAATGGCATTTAAAAAAGAAGTTTCTGCATCTATTGACATTCAGCATAAAAATGACAAGTCAAACAGCAGAGTGGTCACTTTTGATGACTTTTGGGTTTTGACAGGGCAAGAGAAAGGAAGGGAGGCTATTTGGTGCTGATAGTGCAAACCCCATGCATCCTAGCACTCCTCTGGTGAAGGTGTTATATCTCATCTGATTTAGGTCACTTAATCAGTTTAAGGCCACGTGGAATTGCCATTAGTAAGGGCCAGCACTTGAGTGCTCTTCTTGCTGGTGTTCCATCAGTTCAACAAAGTGTGCTAGTGAAATAATGACTAGAGCATCAAAGTGAGAATTGGTATCTGTGCAGTCTTGGCTACAGTGTGCATCAATTTATGCTTTAAAAGTTTGTTTTGAGCTTGTGTTAATAAGGCTTATTATACTGAAGCTATTGAGACAGAAGAATGTATTTATTTTAAAGATAATAGGAAATGTACAGTAAACTTGACATTTCTGCTGTAAAGCTGGTGGAATATTCTACTTTTTTCCTGTTAGTGTGGTCTAGAAGATTAAAAAGAAACAATTTGTCTTTCTAGTATTTCAAAAATTTTTCTTGATTTCAATCTTGAGATTGAAAGGTAGGCTTTTTTTTAATTAAAAAAAAATTGTCATGTGAGCAAATTAACTGCAAGTCATTGTTAGGCTTTGCTGGAACATCAGATGATGAGCATAGTATCTTTCAAATGCTTAATTATCATGTCAGCTGTCCTCTTGCAAAGTTGATTAATATACGTATTTCTGAAAAACTGTAATAAAAGTGGAAGTTTCAGTCAGTATGGACATAGAGCGAAAGCCATGAGTGGATGTGCACACAGACACCCTCAATTCTTGGAGTGGCTCTAAACACTGGAAAGAGCCTGAAACCTGTGGCTGTACATTTGAAAGTGTTGATTTACTCTGTGCATTTGTTAATTTTACTTTTAGTTTGTTTTGTTCTTTTAAGCACTAGGACTATTATTTGTGTTTTTAGATATTATTATATATCTAAATAAAGTAGTTGCCTAAATGACGTAGTTTGCCCTTCTTGATATCCTTTTATATCGTGGAAGAGACTTGAAAATGTTAGGGAGCCAGTATGGTAGCTGAAGCTTACATATACACTTAAAACCAGACTAAGAAGATATTTCAGTTGTTCTAGTTATAGCATGTAAGCTTTATGAAATTAGATGGTGTTTTCAGCAGCACGAGTGTTTGTGTTTCCCTTTCCTAGACCCCACAGTAATCTTTGTTTATTGAGATCCTTTTAGGAATTGGACATTAGTGTCAGTTTTTGTAAAGCAGCCTGAGAGAGGCAGCAAACAGGCTTTTCTTTAAAAATTGCATGTGTGGGGTGGAGAAGTGGGCCGAGTCCCTGAACTACCCTAATGCCGCACTCAGTTTAAGTTCTGAAGTAGCTTGTTCTCAACCAGAACGTTTTAAATCTGATATTTGGTAGCAAATGCTGAGATTGTGTAACAGACGTCTTGCAATCAAATGCTGTAATTGTACAGGAGGAGCAACTCTTGCTATTTTGTTTCCCCTCCAGTCCTCCCTCCGCAACCAGAATTGAATTTGTTTAATCTGGAGCGTACAGTGAGCTCAAATTGAGTATGAACAACTGTAGTTTCACTTAAGTGTGACCTGAAAGAGACCAAAATAGGTTGGACTCCCTGTCTATCACTGTGGTGTAAGGAATCTGGAAAGCATTTCCGATGTTCTCTGCACACACAGGCTCGTGGTTGAGCAGTTGGTCCCAGCAGCATGGTGGCTACTGAATTCGTCTATGAGTGCTGCTAATTTTATTTAGATATTTCAGTCTGAGAAGGGTGAATCACTGAGTTATTGTTAGATGAGATCTAATCTGGTGGCATACCTCCCATACCAAAAAAAAATTGCCAAAATTTTACATAGTACGTGATATCTGTGTCACTTATTTCCATTGGGTTTCTGACTGGTTTGCAAACTCCTGCCGAGTAAGAGATGGTAGTGGGGAAGACATGCAAAATAAAAACACTGTGAGGCTGTATACAGCAGCTGCTTAGAACAAAGTATCTTGTTGGCTTTTTAATTATTGCACTTTTTTTTGCTTCAGAAGTGACTCTGAAGTATCCTTCACCATTTCTTTTTGCTCCTTGGGCTCTTTAAAGGGAGCTGAATTCATTGGAAATTAGGGGGAAAAAAAAAAAAAGGAGAAAATATTTTTTTTTTTTTAAATAATCTACTGCTCCCCAGCCCCTAACACAGGCACATACTGCAGGGGCACCCTCTGCAAGTTTCAGTCTGTGTCTGCTTCTTACAGCTGATGTAGATTTTCATAGCTAGTTCGTAATGGAAATAGTGACTGCTTCAAGTAGCAGGCACTGTGGGCACTAGGAAAACAGGTGATGGGAGAGAAGAAGCCTTTGGCTATTTTGGTGGCTGAAGAAAATGCGGAGTGGGGAGAAGAAAGATAAAAGCTGAGTGCTGTGTCCCATTAAGGATACTAAGTAAAGCAAACTTTTTTTTTTTGCATGCTTAGAAGTATTTTTGCTTTTAAAGGTGTTTATTTTCAATCTTTTTCATGCACCTCATGGGTATTTTCACTTTTATCCACATCCCAGTTAGTTGCAAGTTAATGGTGTGGTGAGAGAATAAATGGGGTGACCATAGCTTGAAAAAGTTTGGTCAACAAAACCAGCTCCATAGCACAGCTGTTTAAGGAATAGAGACCCCTGCTCAGAGCAGGAGGGAAAGATAAAATGTGGCATTTAGGAAAAACACACATATACCTCCACCCCAAATGGAGGGGGAAGAACCAATCTCAAAACCAACCCAACCACAGGTGTCACAAGCCATGGAGGTGGACCTGTTTTCCTAAAGGACACTAAAACTTCCCATTAGATTTAAAGCAGTGTTTAATTCTTTATTAAAAAGAAAAAAAAAAATCTTAACAGCCTTCTTTCATTAACAACACCTGAAAAACAAAAATTTTTTTTTAAATGAGAAATTCAGCATTAATATGGTAATGGCAGAATCTTCAGAATTATTTTTTTTTAAATGCCTTTATGGTCCACTCAAGGGAATTTGCAAATAATGTATATAAGCTTTTAGTCTAATTAGTGATGTGAGGAACTGTTGGGCTAAAATCCTAAAGGAAATGGTAACAGGTGAGAGCCTACTATTCAGGTTGTCCACATAAACACAAGAACTACAGCTGGGCTTACACTGCTTGATTTGCCTATTTTGCATGATGTGACTTGGATGTGCCAACATAAATTTCTGGCTATGCTTCTTGAGCTCTCAGCCCATTCACAAACGTGCAGATCCTTTCAGAGTGTTCAGGTTACTCCTGCAAGGAGAGCGCAGCCCGGTGCCCACTGGTTGGGCTGGTGGCTTTGGGGCGCGGAGCTGCGCGGCTGTGCTGGCCCCGCACGCGGCTTTCTGACTGCTCGTCCTGGGGAGAAGTAGTAAACAAACCCCACGGTTTGCAGGCAGCGGTAGGAAATTTGATCATCAGCACAGAGGGAGCTGTGAGGTAATCCAAGAGTCATATTTTCATTCTGAATGCTGAGATAATGCACCTCTCCAAAGCAGCCGCTTTGGTGGGTTGTATGTGCAAGATGAAAGGGGAAAAGTGTAGTTAGGAGCCAACTATTATATCTTGCATGAGCTTCGAGAAAAAAATTTCTTTGTCTAAATTTTATGGAAAATCCTTATTCTGAGTGGTAGTACAGACTGCTTTTAAATCTGGGTCTGGGATTAAATGAGTCAACACAAAGAGAAGTATTGCTGCACTTTGCCTGTGGCTTAGCCAAGCTTTGTCTGCTTGAATTGCTGAATTTGGTCTGAAATTGGAGCAATAACATTTCCTCTTCAAGTATTGTGCTGACCAGATCAGTGTGTAGAAATAAAAAAGTGGTGATGTTTCTTAACAAGGCAGTATTTGAAACCTTTCTCCTTTCTTCTGCTAGGTAAGTTCAAGACAAACTGTCTGTTTCACAAGCTAAAGGCTTGATTGGATAAAATATAGTAACTGTGTCATCAGCGTGCCTTGCAATATATACTAGAAATTAAATACCTTTTAATATAAGTGATATAAACACCTCTGTTTGTCAGTTAACTGTACCTGAGTTTGTTTTTGAAAGAAATTCAGAATACCTTCATTTTAGGTAGGAAGTGTGACCCTTTGGTTTTGTATTTATCAGAACTACTTGTTAGGGAAAAGCATATTGAGAGATATAATTGCATGAGTATATGCATCTAAAATTTTATATAAAATGATGGCTTAAAATGGACTTACTGCTGGTTGTTACATACTTTCAGGAATCAAATATGAACAACTTAAGAGTGAAAAGATTGCTTAAACCCATGACATTTCAATGTGAAGAGGGGGGGCAGGCAGAGACTGCAGCACCTCTTGCAGGACAAGCCACTCCAGTGGTTCAATCTGTCATTACCTGTATTTACCATGAAGAAAATGAGAATTACCCCTCCCTCACCCTGTAACTAGAAGACTACTGCTTTTCCCCCCAACCACACTGATCCAAATTGAGAGTTAAGGATTATTTATTTTATACTGTAAACTTGGTTTCTTTTTTTCCTTTCTTCCCACTAGAAGAGCATTAAAAACACTGATTCACTCTGTTGTGCCCAAGCATCAGCTACTTGAAGCAACCTGAGGGGGAGAAACTAATGAACTCTGTTTGGGGGTAGCTTTTGTGTGGGTTTTTTCTTGCAGGAGTTTTCTACTTCCCCATAAGAGTTGCTAACTTTCTTTCTATGGCTGTTCCTGTCAGGACTTCTTATACAGAACTCATTTCTTACCGTATGGTGTTACCCACACTCCATAGAAGGTTTTTTGCTGTGTGGTGTTTTTTTAACATTTCATCTCCAGCTGTCTATGTTCAGTTTGGGTTGTCAGTGAAGTAAGCCTCAGAAATGACAATTTTTGTCTTCGTGCCATTCTTTGGCGCTCAGGGAGAAAAGCGGTTGTTTTGGTGAGTGGGTTTGCAGTGGCATCATGTGTAGCTGTCAGAGCTGCGGGCCATGAGCTGGGAGGCAGCGCTGCAGGGTACCAGCACTCGGTGCTGGTGGGTATTGGCACATTCTGCACCTGTAGTGTGAGGTGCCAAGACTTCTTCCAGGTAACCAGCATGGCAGTGCAGACCTAGAAAGGATGAAATGAATAAGCATTTGCTCTTTGCACGTTCTTCAGAGTGGAAAAGGTAGACCATTTGCTTTCTATCCCATAGGTATTGAGTTCAAACAGTTGAATGGACTAACATTGTCAATGTTCACTTGATCTCCTTTCAAACGTGTTTAACCCTTTTTCCATAGGCTCTGGTTTAAAAGGAGTAGGTTTGTGCTATGTGGGTTTAAGGCATTAATGTTGTGTGTAGTTCATATGGCTGCTGAAATAAGAGACTATTAAGTGGTGTTATTGTTGAGAAATGGGAATTAAGGAGTAGGAGGCAGCATGTATCTGGGTGGGAGGGAGGTTGGTCAGAAGGGTCTGGTAAAAAGTGTAAGTACAATTGTATGGAAGTGCAGTCATTTTGATACTTGTGTTTGTTTACCTCTGAAATAGTAAAATTTTGACACATTTTTGACATACAAAAAAAAATTGGGACTGTGAGCAAAAGCATGATACTTTATTGTTCTTTGTTTTATAATTGTCTATCTTCTCTTATTTAAAATTATTTTCCCCTAAGGGGGAGGTGCAGGTCTGATGTGATTTGCCTTTGCTAAACACTGTATGTATAGAGCATATAGTGAAATTGTGTTAGTAAAAGTATATTGTGAGCTCTAATACAGGGATGCAAAACCAGACAATTTTGAGACCCTTTTAACTTAAGGGGAACTCTATATATTGAAGGAAAAAACCCTCGTGTATATTAAGGGCAGAGAGAGTAGGAAAGGGTGTATATGTAAAAGAAATGAAGAAGAAAAGCTGCAATTTCAACATTTTCTTTCTCCCACCTTTTTCCTAAGACACGTTTAGTGTTGTTTCATATGTGTGGAGGGTTCTTGTGGGTTGGGAGCAGTGGGTGTCCCTGTGCATGTTTGTTCTCTGCATTGACGTAAAAGAAACTACCCTTTCAGAGATCACTAAGATGGCTTTTAGTAAATTATCCATCTTTATGGTACTTTGCCCCTTCTGTCTCTGCACACGCATGTAGCACAAGTATGCTGCTTGCCTTGCACAATGATGGCTGCTTCTTTTACTTGCTTTCAGTGTTGCACAGATATTCATGTCCCCCAAATACAAGGCTCCAGGTCTTAACATCCCCAGAATAAATGTTTGCATATGGGCATGAGCAGTGGCTTAAAGTAACTGAATTCTGTTACCTGGATAGTACATGAAAAGAAGAATCAGAATGTGTGCAATTCCTTTTAAGAAAAGGAAATTATTGCCAAACAATTGCTTATGGACTAACCTTGTAGAGAAACCAGAGAAGTCTCTTTTCTTCTTACCCAAAACACTTTTTATTGGGTATCTTTGAAAAAGAGAAATGGGTGGGAATACCTGTTTACATGCTGTGAAGATAAGTAGCTTTCCAAAACCTTAGTATGATACAGAGCACAAACCTAATTTGCCCAGGTTTTTCTCGGTTGACACCTATTTGCAATGCCTATTTAGAATGGGAGAAATGAATTAAGAAATCTGCCTAAACTGGAAAAAGTGCATACACAAGGCTTAGGTGAGTCACATTGATGAGAGCTGCTGGCAGGGTTTTACTAAGGATTTAAGACTAGGTGAGCTATATATTAAATGAAACTACTGTAATAAAAGATCTTCATGGGATGAGAAAGGACTATTTCTTGTTTTACCCGGTTGATGTGACTGCAAGTAGTCATAAAGTAACAAAACTTGAGATTATTTCAAAGCAGAACATAACAAAACCTCTGTAGGGTTCTGCTGCCTGGGATAGTTGTATCTATAGCTGTAGGATCTTTGCACATGCCGCATTTTACCAAAGAAAACAGGGTCATGAGGAAGATGGAAAGCATCGTGAAAGAGCTAACGGTGCCTGAGATGGGAGTGTCTTTCCAGGAAGATGCTCTATACTTTTCTCTTCCCTTTCCCCACCTATTGTGTGGAGTTTTGACCCTGTGCAAAAGAGTGCTTGCTGAAGTCAGAACCCATCCTCGTGGAAGCCGTTGCTGCTCCGGTAAATTCAGTCAGGACCCAGCTTTGTCCCTTACTCTTTGCTATCTTCTTGCATTTGGTTTGGGATTTCTCTCGAGGAATTCGAGAGCTGGTTTTCTGTGGGTTCACGTGCAAGCAGCAGAGAGAGTGCCTGCAAAATCACTGGCGCTGCCCTGCAGCGAGGAGTTGTACGGGGCTGCCGAAGTGCGGGAGAAGAACGGGAGGAGCGATCTCCGAGCGGGAGCTGCATCCGCAAGTTCTCGCAGCACGTGGGAGACGGTCGCTCTCTGTCTTCTCGCTGCTCGCTCTGGTCCTGCGAACACAAAAGCAGCTAGGTCATTTCTGGCTATCCTTCCTGTGTGTAGAGAAGGGTAGAGGGGGAAAGAGTGGTACAAGCTTTGTGCACTTTTAGGCGTTCTTAAGGAAGTTATTAGGACTTCTTAGACAGGAGCTAATAGTAAATTAAATGGAAAAATCTCAAATGTTTCCATGATCTTTTATGCTGGTTCTGTGTGATTCCTCTCTTGGCCATGCAAAGCTTTATTCAATTATATTTTTTTCCCTATTGCTAATTGCAATACAGAAATAATGCAAAAAAATAAATTAAATTTTCACACGTGTCAGTAAACACAAGATTTCAAACTTGTGCACTAGGTGGCAAGTTAAAATTATTTGCAGCCAAGAAACTGATGAAGGTACAAATATTTCCAAATTAAATGGTGTGTTTATAGCTATTCTTGTAATTTTGAAGTGACCTTTCGGTTTTGTACAATAGGTGTCTCACTATTGCCATAAATTGAGGTGCACAACAGGACTGTACCTGTTTTGTTCTTAGCTTACCATTTTATTTTGCTGTTTATGAATGTGGCAGGGGAACTAGTAATTTTAAGGTGGCATTTCTTTCTTGCTTGTCTCCCTTCTCTTTTTCAGGATATTCAAGTTATTTCTGTGCTACAAATGTTGGCTGGCTAAAGTTTTAAATTGTATCAAAGTTTTCAGTCCCTTGAAGTCATGTGGGAAGAAAAAACCCAATGCCAAACCTTGTGCTAGTCCTCAGCATTAGATGACTAAAAGCACAGATTGCTTTTTTTTGGTCCATCTTTCAGGTATTGAGCAGTAGAGAAGATATGTAGGTATTCCTTCTGAAATGAAATGTGAGGTGGTAGTTTTGTGAAACTTGTTGTATAAGTGTTTCTGGAAAGACTTCCCCCACCCCCTCTTCTCATCAGTGGATATACCCTGCTCAGGGTGAGCATTGGTGGCCAAACTCAGGCGTGGAGCTGGGGTGAGGCCTGCTGTTGGTATGGTGGCAGGGCTGTTGGGCTCGGATCCTTCTGTGAGTGGCACTCCTTGCTATGAAACTCATGAATTTTAATTTGAATCTACAAGTGTGAGAGAGTAATGGCACAACACGGTTTGAAGCACACTGAATAGTGTATTGGCTGCCAATTTTGTGGTTTGGGGTTTTGCTGTATTAAAATTTCCCAGTATTTTTAATATTGAATGAACATCCCCTTTTATGTTCTACTTCAGGACCCAACTTTCAAGTTTCAGGTTTCTGTGTGAGATTATTTTGATGTTTCAGAGCAGTATATCACAATTTTAGGGTGATTGTTTTGTAGCAGTATCGCTAGCTGAGATGACGGTCTAAAGAAAATTTTGCAGACTTCAAGGAAATTTTCTGCCCTCCCTATCACAATGAAGCAGCTCCTGACTTTCCTTGCTTTATTGAAAATGAAACCTTAACTGGGTTGTGTGTGGTTTGGGTTTTCGTTCTCCCTTCCTCGCCTATTTATATGATCAAATGCTGAAATCTGCTCCTACTTGCTTGAGAGGGAGTGAAGACAGCTGAGAAATGCTACAAAACTAAGACCTCTTTCTATTTTCTGGCCAAAGCATGTTTGTTGCTTGATCTTGTAGTGTTGGGGTTGATACCTCCACATGAGGAGCAGTTTGGGCAAGGTGGTTTTGTGCTGTAACCTCTGCTTGTGCCTTGAACAAAGCCTGTTGAGAAGAGCATTTCAAGATTTAAAACACACACTGCAGGCCTGGGTAGGTGGTGGTGTTAGGGAAAGGAGTGTATTTTAAAAGGATTTGGGGGCGAAAAGGAAAGCTTTTGATTTTATTGCTAGACAGGAACATCTCTAGAACTTGTTTTGCTTCAAGACTTCACTGGCTTGTACAAATTTAACTGTTATAAAAAGTCCTAAAATGTGAAGCAATTTTTTCTGAGAAAGGTCGTTATTGAGCAATTAAAATGTGAGGTAGAACTAAGTGTTTGAACACAAGACACTTATTTTAGCTGCTTTGGTGTACCAAAACGCAGTTGAGACCTTCTAAGCCTCAACTGCTCTCTCTTGTCCCCTCTCCCTTCCCCAGAGCTTCCCAGGATGGCCAGGCTGACCCTACTAGCTCAACATACCTGAGCCTAACCGAAACTGTGTTAATCTACACATTCTTGTAAATCCCAAGGGTTTTGTGGCATCTCTGGCATTTATTTGTTCTCTCACTTTGGGGGAAGGGAGGAGACAAAGGACTTGGCTGTGAAAGCAGCCAGCACACTGCCAGGCTTTGCAGTAGCACTTCAAAGTGAATGTTTTGTTTACTAGATAAGTGAAAACTGATGTAAATTTGGGGTGAAAATGCAATGAATTTACTGATTCTTACCCTCTCCTCCAAATCAGGGATGAAGACTTTTAGTCATGTAAATATTAGAAAATAGTCCATCATTATATTAATGAAAAGCTTAATATTAGAAAAAATGTATTTACTCAAATTTATATTCCTTACCTTGAAGTAATGTAACATCCTGAAGTATCATCTTGGTGAATTTAAAAAAACAAAATAACAACAAACTCTCACAGTGTGTGAAGGAGAGCCCAGCACAAATACATGGGATTATCACACCCATTTATAACAGAGTATTAGATACTGAAGGCCTTAAAGCTAAAATAGAAATACTCTTCAAGAAAAGTGGAGGCTTCATGAAATGTAACAGCTGTCAAATGTGTAACAAGTATTTCTGTAACAGTTCTTTGGACTTGAAATGGTTTTGACCTGACATTCCCCCCTCGGCGTTCTGTTGGTTTTTTTGAATTCTGTATTTGGTTTTGCCCCTTTTAGTATGACAGATGCTTAAATGTACGACACTACTATGTATAGTCTATCTTGCAATAATGTTTTCTTTGGTTTTTTTTAAAAACTATTTTCTCTAATTTGTCTGCAGGAGTCGGAAGCTTCAGATCAGGAATATCCCGCCTCACTTGCAGTGGGAGGTAGGAAGTTACTTAAAAAAAATTACATCTTTGCTTAAAAACTATGTTTCTGTTTCTCTCTTTATCCACAGGACTTTTCCCCTTCCCCCACCTTTCACTTGCTTTGCACACACCACCCATTCTGTTCTGGGGAAAAATCCTTTGGAAGAGGGAACAATAGAGCCTTCTAAGCAATTCAGATAACTGCCTTCATTTCTGTTCTCCAAGTTAACCATAAAAAATGTTGAAATGGATTCTTTGGTGAATGCTGACTTCCTGATGCAGTCACTCTCTTTGACTGAAAGCTCGTCCATTTTGGACCTTGCTGGTGTTTGGTGTATGAGTTCAGCAAACTTAATAAAAGTTCATACTTAAATACTTGGTCAAAAACCTTTACAGAAGCAGAAATTTAGTTCTGGTTCTTTTTTTGGGTAGTGTGGGTGCGGCATTTTTTTGGGGCTTTTGTTCTTCTGTTTTCCTTGCTCCTCCGTGTTGGTGGCATTATGGGAAATGGTTCGTTCACAGTATTCTGGTTATTGGCTCTCACCAGTATAATACATAATTGCTGTTTACACTCCACTAGTAGTATTCTAATTTTTGCAGTAGGTGGACTACTGTGAGAACAGATAGATCTGTTTTCTTTACTGCTTTTCTACCTTGTATGTGTATAAAACTTTTTTTTTCATGTTTTATTAGTGGTAAGTCATCCTCTTGCCTGAGGGAAGTTAGAGGGTGGAGGGTTTGGGGGTAAAGCTCCGGTAGCATTGTTCTCCAGCAGGTTTGGTCTGTTGCTGTCATCTGACTTTCCGTCTGCAGCCACTTCTTTGTTTGCACTGCCTGAGTGCCTCCTAGCTTTGAAGGAAAATGGAGGCATTGGTCTGTTGAATCACGGCTGCCAGCCACAGGGTCTCTGTAAGGTACCAGCACGCACCACCTCTCGTTGCTCCAGCCTGCCTTCCTGGTGCCTGCTGTCCATGTGAGCTTTTCCTCTGCACTTCCCAAGCCTTGCATACCCCTCAGCTGAACAGTACCCACTTGATATCTTTTATTTCAATTTCATAACTGCTTTTTTATGTCAAGCTTCTGGGAAGAGTAGTAATAGAAATGGTTGAGGCTGACTAATTTGAAGATCAACTTATTTTTTGGTACAAAATTCCTCTGAGGACTTTTTGTAGGAATAGTAAGTATCAGAGCAGATGCATACAACTCAGAGATGTGAATACACAGAGATGTTTAACAGAAGTACTGTTGAGCAGAGTACTTAAAAATGCTTCTACCTGCTCATGACTCCTTACATATGTAGTTAATACTGCTTGTATATTACAGGTATCTACCCTGTTTCCCATCTGCTTTCTGACTTTTAAGTGATCCCTCTTCTCCATTGTTGCAGTTTCTGTGGTGACATCTGGTCTCAGACAGAGGTTTTCTCTGTCCATCTTTTTAAGAACACTTTGTCTTCCTAAAGTTCCCAAGGAAGAGTTAAAATTGTCCCTATTAGCATCATCTCAGCCTTGCCTAGATGTCCTCAAGTTACTTTAACAGACCTGACCCTTTGAGCGCAGAATTTATAGACCCCCAAAATTTCTACAATACTTTTTAAAATTCTCTTGCAACATCAGGATTGCCTGCCAAGTATAGTTTGTCCCCTAACTTCCTGAAGTTTTTCTTTGTAAGTGCTGGTGGTCTGGCACCTCTGCACTTAAGCAGGTAAGCTTTGTATGTCCTTACACAGTGCTGATAAAGTGCAGCCACTGGCAATTAAATTCATAAGGGAATTGTCTTGTGTCAGTTTACCTTGTGTTCTGATGTCTTTTTTTGGTGTTAACATCCTTGAAAAAGCTTTCTTTGAACTCTGTAAGAAAGTTTTTGATGATTCCCCCTTAAAACAAATCTTTCTTAGTGGGAGAGTAGAAATGTGTACATGCAGAGAGGTATTTATATCGAAGCAATGTTCTTGCAGAATATTTTCTGAGTGGATTGTATGTGAGTGTTCATGTGTAGCAGCTGGAGTGATTTTATCTAGACTGTGTCTTATAGTCCCTCTGTGCCAATTTGCTTGCCTCATCACCCTTTTGTTAATTGCTTGAATCAAGATTGACTTCTAATAGGTGTGAAATCCTTAAAACCAGACAAAAAAGACTGATGAAAGAGGTCTCCAGGTTAGATAGTATACCAGCCCTCGTATATGTTCCATATTGAAACACAAACCACGCTTTCTACTCTTCAACACCTTTCCTTTTACTGTGACTTAGGATATGTGAAAAGAACAGCAGATTAATGTTCTTGTGAATAGTTTTTCCCTGGTATAGCCACTATTAGGAAGGTTACAGTGCCATTCCTTTCAAAAGCTGTAGTAACTGTCTTGTTTCCATTTTTTTTCTTTATAAAAACAAGCTCTTTACAAAGCCTGCGGAGTGCCCCTAGAAGTCAGTGTGCATGCCTCTAGTTCAGTGCTTCACAGCTGTTCTTGTTGCCAGGGTGGCACCCGCATGCCTTGGGCCACGTGGGACTGGGACCCAGTGAGCATCTCTGTGCACAGAGATGGCCCTTGGCTTATAACAAAGCACCCACTAGGCCCTCTTATAGTAAGGAAGGCATCCATAACATTCTCAAATGCAGCTCATCTGCAACAGAGTTTGGTAGTAGCTCCCACTCCTGAGCACCACAGATAAATTCTGCCTCCCAGTTTTCAAAACCAGAAAATTTTTCAGGGAATATTGTAGCTTAATTTGAACTGAGAATGGTTTGAGATCCATCACCTGAGGAAGGTGCCCCACTGTTGATATAGTCCTTTGTTATCTGTGTGGGTAAAAGCTGGCTTTTGAGATTCATGGAATGCTGGAATAAATCAGTTTCTGGTCAAAACCTAGGAACTGTTCCACTGGCGTACCCTCTTATCTTTCTAACAGACATGCATGTCTATTTGGTAAAATCTAGGGCCTTTAGTAGAAGAGAAGAGAGAAAACATTGAACTTTAGTGATAAGGAAATTTTGACTTCCCCTTGGAAGTAACTGGGTGTCCTGAAAACTCGTGGTAGGATACTTGGCCCACAGTTATTCCATATAGGCTGGGAAACAGTGGGTATAAAAAGCTATGGAGTAACAAGCATTTATTAGCAAGACCTGTCAGGAACCAAGCCTAGAAATTCAGATAAGTTATTTGCTTTTCTGGCTGCCCCTTTTGACCAAAATATTCCAACTAGTGTTCTCCTTCATGGAGGTTGACATTACTGATTAAAACACTGACTCTTAAAACCAGCCATAGCAATTGGGCTTGTAGTTGTTTCCTCTGTGTCATTTAAGACCTCACTATGCACTTATCAGACCATCATGGCATAAGCAAAAAAGGTAAGATAACCCTTTTAGACCATATTCAGAGCTAAGTGGTGGAGAAAAAGGCAGATAATGAACTGCTATAATCTGCTGAGCTACTACTTTGAAACAAAACCACAAGGTTGCTATCCTGAAGAGCTCACTTGAAAAGTGCAGCTGTAAAAGATAAAATTCTAATTTATTCCAAGGCATTCAAGGTTAAGTTTGTACAAAACTTGTCTGGTAATTAATTTGAACTTCACAAGATTTTTGGCAAGGTTTTGCAGGTTTCTGTATGTGTGGGTTGTGTACTCTTGTGCTCCTTGCCCAGCTAGGAGAAACTGGAGGTGGAGGGAAGACAGCATCTCTGTCTGAACTAAGAAAATTTAGAAGGTGCCTCAGACTCCAGTTGGAGTCTGGACTGGTAGAGGATTAGCCAGGATCATGTTTTGTACTCATCCATGAGTTCACTTGCATCTTGCCCGTTCCCTCACTGGACTGTCTCTGAGGGTTCTGGATCAGTGACCTGTTCCATAGAAGCATCATGACTTCTGCACGCATAATCTTCCTTTTGTGGTGCTTACATATAATTTGCCTATAGAGGTTATCGTATCCATTTAGTAATTTGGAGAACTCATGCATGATCAGATTTTATTTTTTATATAAATCATTTTGTCTTGTTGCAAAGTCTGTTTTGTGAAGCAAACTCTCAAACAGTTAGTGCATCATTTTGAGTGGTAGTGTGTGGGTAGTAGTAATGTAGTATGTAGTGGTAGTATTCTTCCCCTTTCCTATCCTTACTCTTGAAATACAAAGCCCAGACTGATGCTAAGAATCATGACTAGTGAAGGATTTGGAACATCCCTGCTTCCCATTCTCCACATGTACCAGTCTCATCTCTTACTCATTGAAAACAAGTACCCTGACTCTGCTGCAGAAAAGTAAATAGATCTCTTATTACTCTTTGCTGATCTGCAGTCTGTAACATACTGATTTGACTCCTAATTTGTAATGGCAAGTACTCTCCCACTTAGCCAGTGTGTATTCAGCACTGGAGGTGTATTTGCAAGACAAAATTATACGTCCTCTGGAAGGAGATCTAGGTAAGGTGATTCAAAACTGAAGAGAACAGAAGTACCTAGAGTTTGTTTCTGATGTAATGCAATGGGAATTTGAGTAGAGTTCTGAGAAGGAACTGTGCAATGCCAACCCCTTTTATTTCTCTTTCTTTTAAAGCATTTTAAAACTAGCATTTACCATGTAGAAGATGCTTCAAGAGATTTTCTTTCCAAATATTTTTTCCATGTTTAGTGAATAAAACACTAGAGAACAGACTTTCAGGACACAGATGGTGCCAGAAATGGCACTTGCTGGCTCAGCAGGAAGGTAGCTGTTGAAGAGTTCCCACTTATCTTCTGTGGGCTTATTTCCTTATCGGTTTGGATGGAGCAGATAAACAGATAGTGTTGATGAACTTGGTAACAAAAAAGGTAGACTAAAGCGGAGCCTGTGAAGTGTGAACCTGTTGAGTGAGCAAAGAAAGCAAGAAAAATGCTATGAATGTGTATTCCTAGCTTTGCTGTGAGACTTGCAGGTTGCTTTCAGGGACAGAAATGTGTGGGAAGGAAGGTCTGATTTAGCTCTTCTGAAGGCAAAAGAACATTACTAAACAGGGTTTGCTTTTCCTCACTTTTTCATGGAAATGAAAAGTGAAGTCTCATAGTTATGTTGAGACCTCCAATGTTTCTGATTCCCCAAGCAGAAGCAGTAATGGAAAAGGATTTCCAGAGCTGCAAAGTGAGTGTGGGTTCTGCATTGAGATTTCTGACAATGCAAGAAAGGTGGAGATGGCTCAAACCTCTCTGCGTATTTTGTAAGACAACTTTCCATTTCATTAAAAGAATAGAGACTGATTCTCACTGAGCAAATGTTTGTAAATCTTACAGTGCACACTATGGTCCTGAGTATCTGTAGTAGCTTGTATTGCTGCTTGGAATAAAGCAGCTAAACTCTGTGGGGTGGATCGTTTGTTCTTCAGAGATGCAGTGTAAAAACTAATCTTGATGAATGGTACCTGCTTAAGATGCAGCCTATTTCAGAATACCAAGGATATGAAGAGGACAGGTGGGGTTCCTGTGTGTTTCAGGAAAAGAAAACCAATGAAACTGCAGCAATTAAGAATAAGTTAGGATTATACAAAGTAGATATTTCTCATAAAGCCAAGATGTAAAGAGGAGATGCAGGAATGAGCTGTAACTACAATGAAAAGAATTCTAGAAGTAAGGTGAATCAACAGTAAAGATGCATAAAATATATTGAAATATGGTCTTTCACCTCAAGCTTTCTCCAAGAATCCTAGCTTAATGTAGTGCTATAAAAATAATGTTTAGCTATAAAAATGCTGGCAGAATGCTAAGCATGAACAAATCTGCTGCTGCCTGGAAGGTGTGGGAATCTCTGGTAGGTACCTTTGAGAAGGAAACAGAAAACAGAGTGCTACATCAGGCACTAAGCTGTATTTCTTGTCAATTACTACTTTTCCTACTCAGCAGGTGAATGGAGAGCATGTTATTCTGCTCTCTGCAGCAGTCTTTTACATATTTCAAGACCTATGATGCTTTGGGAGGGTTAAGGAGGGAGTTTAAGTTTTTTCAATCTCTTCTCGAGACTCTTATTTCTAGGCTTTTGATTGTTCTGAAGTCTCATACCTGGGAACGTCCCATGAGGCTTCTCCAGAGTAGTTTCTGTAGTTTAAGATCACTTTGAGCTCTTGTCCCCAGGTATGTTGTCACTCCATTTCAGCTTTGCACCATCTTCGAATTTAGTGAACAGAAACCTGATACAACACTAGATGGTGTAGTCCCTGCAAACCCTGTGAAGTGGAGCCTTTTAGTTTGACAGTGGCTGGTAATGACTCTTACCTGACAGTGATCCCAAAGTCAGCTTCTCACCTGCTCTTGTACTGTTGTCAGTGTTTGCCTTATGAGTTTGTAGTAGGGGACAGTGTCAGAAGCCTTTGGAAGGGAGATTCCCCTCCTTCCCCCAGTTAATTCTGTTATTATGAGAAACTGAAGAGATTTATCAAGGAAAGAGAGGATGATCATCTTTCCTTTGTTAGCTGACCTGGGACACACACTCTGAATTAACCGATTTTCCTGAGCTACATTTATTTCCCATTATCTGGCTAGGCTTAGCTGCAGGTGAGGCAATCTGATATATGAAAGTGACCGTGGCAGACCACCCAGTTTTGCACTTCAGATGACATACTGGCTTATGTTGGGATTTTAATTGCTTGGCTTAATTATAGGGGTTGATATTTACAGGTATATGTGAGGTAATAAACACCTTTTGCAGGTGTTTAAAATACAGAGTGTGGGAGTGAAGGTCCTTGGATAAATATGCAATAAGCGTATTTCTCACTTGGATTGATTTATTCATACAAATGTGTTGGTTACAGTACTGCTGATA
Source organism: Struthidea cinerea (assembly GCA_013397865.1). NCBI lineage: Eukaryota > Metazoa > Chordata > Aves > Passeriformes > Corcoracidae > Struthidea > Struthidea cinerea. The sequence goes on from VZTI01000611.1 coordinate 88,191, forward strand.
ATTGTCGTACAATTGTTATAAACAAGGGGAAAAATCTAATGAGCAAAGTTAAATTTCTTTGAGATTTGGGCTACAGCAGTTTTTCATTTAAGTCAGAGTCCTACTAAAAACAGTTGATAGTGATACTTTTATTAAGCATCTGCCCCTCTGTAAGACCTAATATCCTAGAAGTCCCTAATGAAGGTATTTTTTTTGTTCTTCTGTTATATTTGTAGGCTTAGAAAAGTATCATTGCATTAGTTAACACAAAGGTTTCTCTAGGAAACGTGTATTATAGGAGCTGAAGTAATGAGTGGAGAAATTAGAGGTGAGGTCAGGGCTCTGTTGCGCTAAGCACCTGGAAGATACAGAAGGTCTTCCAGCCAGAGGAACCAGACATAGTGTTAAAACCCTGTTTCAGAGAAATCAAAAAACCTCACAGGATCAGAGCTGGTTGACTGACCTAGTTCAGAGGTGCAAAAGTTGTTCTTACTCCAGGTGGCCAAGGTGATTAAGCCAAAAGAAGAGGAAGTAGAAGATTTTTGGGCTGTGCTGCAGGAAATGTGGTGTTGGGTAGATGTTCAGGCAGCTGCAGGACTCGTACGGCGGAGGCAGGAAATTTGGCTGAGCAACTTTTAAATAAGGTGCTGTGAGGTGTCTCAGCTTTTTGACCATGATCTTAACCAAGCTGAGTAGTAAGTTGCAGTCACCTCGGGCAAGATTTGTGAGATGCTGTGGAGAGGACACACAAGGACAGGAGGAAAGCTTCCATTTGGACCAGAGATTTTTAATCTGTTGCCTTGTCTGAGCCACACAACTTCGTGATTCGGTGAGTTGTCTACATATCTGTGTTAGAGTGTGAGCTGCTTTTGGCTGTGATGGGCTCTAATTGTCAAACACAGCAAGCTGGTGAGTTTTAAGTGTTAAATGTGGCCATTCCAGCTAATACATGCATAATATTTGCCTTTAGAGACTGCATTTATAGCCCTGTGTCTTACTTTCCTTTCAGAATTCAGTGGTAGAAATAGCCAAGAGAAGGATTTAAAAAACAGAAGAAATGTTTCGGTGCAACTGTTTGACCAAAATTTCTCCCCCCATCCAAATTTGCTCCATCATCCTGTGACTGAGATGAGAAAAAGTCTGTTTTCATTACTGGTTTTTGGACTTCTGGGATAAAGGAAATCACAACCTGTAATCTCTTAACTTTTCAGAAATGTTCTAATACCTAAAACAGCTGTTAGTGTGCAAGAATTTTGGCATTGTCACCACAGGGTTGCTGGCACTGTTTAAACAATGTGTTGCTCATGAGCCTAGAATAATAGTTACTTGTTTACCCTGTCACTAGCAGTGACTCCAAAACTTGAGAAATCTTAACAGACGCATGAAATTTTCTTGGTTCAAAGCTTTTTGGGAAACCAGCCACCAAACCTTTGTTTTTATTTGCAGTTCTAGAAAGGTGTCAGTGAAGACCTTTGTTCAAGGTCTCAGTTGTGAAGGTGTTGCACTCCTTAGCTATAATTTCTACTCAAGGAGTCACTTTAATCATGATGTAACCACTCTATCCAGCATTGTAACGTGTTTGTTCTGAGAATTACAAAACCATTCGGGTTGGAAGGGATCTCGGGAAGTCTACAACCCAACTTTCTGCTCAGATCAGCACTCTGTATTGAATTCCAGCCACATTGCTTAGGGTTTTGTCTGGTCTTGGAGATCTCTAGAAACGCAGTTCATGCAACCTCTCTGGGTGACCAGTTCTAAGGATTAATTATCCTATTGGTGAGAATTGTTTTCCTTATACCTGGTGAGGACATCTGTTGTGTCAACTTAAGCCTGTTGTCTCCTGTTCTCCCACCCTCCACCTCTGTGAAGAGCTTGGGTCTATCTTCTCAGTGACCTCTGGGCCAGGCTGCTGCTATGCTCCCCCCAAAGCTGTCCATTTTTTGGGCTCAACATGCCCATTTCCCTCAGCTTTTCCTCACTGGAGAGGTGTTCCAGTCTCCGATCATCTTGGTGGCCCTTCACAGAATTCATTCCAGTGGGTGTCTTGTACTGGAGGTCCCAAAACTGGATTAAGTATTTGCATGTGATTGATTGGTTTTCCTCTTTTACTCAGTATTCCTTAACTTTCCTCCATCCATTGCCTATGTTCCTGTTAATACAGGTTGTTGTTGACCTTCTTTGCTGCCAGGTCACAGACACTTGTTTCTGCCTTCCAAGTAGAAAGTGGCCAGGTAGGGTACCGTCCTCTGAGCCCAAATGTTATTCAGTATAGCATCATTACTGGAAGTTAGGCTGGATGTGGAACCTCTACAAGTCTGTCACCCATAAATAGAGCAGGGGAAACATGCCTGGGAATGGTATGGCATCTCTGCAGATAGAGGTTGTATGCCATTGCTGGATAAATTTCCTTAAACACAACGATAAATGAAGCCATTGTTCAAACCACCCTTAGGGGAGACAGCCCGGAAACAAAATAAGTAGCACCGCCACACTGCTGGGAAGAGCTTCATTTCACATGTAATCGTATGATCTTGTTTACCACTGGTACTCCAATAGCATAAACCCCAAACTGCCGAGGGCCTACTTGGTGAAAACTGTAGCTTCTAAAACTTGCAGCCTCAGATCAGCAAATTGTAGCAGAAGTCCCAAAGTATGTTTTTGGTCTAGGAAGTAATGTACTTTTTTTATAAGAAAAATGTACCTATCCCTGTCAAAGCTATTGACACAGTTTTTCTTTGTCTTTCACATGGAAATTTACTCTCTCCTAATTAATTAATTATTCATACTGCCTAACATCCAAATCTTGCTCACTTAAGTTTCTCTGTCATATAAGGAACCAGTAGTTCCTACTGGTGTTGGATCTTCTGCAGAAGTGCTGGTTTTAGATGCTGAGAGTGCAGCCCAAAAACTCCTGAAGAAATTAGACGTCCACACCTTTTCTGTTGGCATGTGTGAAGCTGCTGGTAAAGCTACATACTTTTATAAACAAAAATGCCCTTCAAGTACTGTAAAATTGGTGTCATTAAGAAGCTAGTCACTTCTGTCCTACTCTTGAGAAGTTCTGAATTGTTTCAGTTACCTGCCTTGAAAGAAGATGCCACTAGCAGGCATCTTCTTCAGTTGCTTCAGACTTACCTATTGTAAAATTTGAAAAAGAGTTGAAGGAAATGCATAAAAGAGTTGTTCCTCAGGCAATAGTAGGAGAAACTTAGAGCTCTTGTTCACAGTAGCCAAAGCAATAGAAAAATGTTAACTTCAAGTGGCCTCGATGATTCTTCATCCACTCTACTCAGTTTGTGCATAAAGAACATGAAACCAGTAACAGTGGGTCAGAAGAGAGGTTAATGTATAGTCATGTAACCCACCTTTGCTGTGCCTCGGGAGGGGTACAGGAATAAGGGCAAGGATGTCGTGATAGTTCACCAGAGCAGTCTACTGCTACTTTTGGCATTTTGCAGCCCTGAAGCCTACTGACCTAAAACCAGTGAGTTTGTATTTGAGAAATTAATCTGGAGTTTCTGGTAAGCATGTTCTTGAACAATGCAAACTCCTGACACCCACAATACATTGCAGTGAAGTGGCATGGTCTTAGGGCATGTTGAAGGAAGAACCATCTCATTTCACATGCTTTGAAATTCCATCTACCTCCCAGCTCCTGTATTGGAAGGAAGAATGAATAGTAATAGCTCTGTTAACTTTTTCTCCCTCTCTATTTTCCTTATTGTTTTAATGATCTTTATTTCTCAGCCCTTTCTTTTCCATGCTGAAGAGGTAGGACCTGCTTAGCTGTTTTTGGAAGCTGTTTCCCATTCTTTGATTACCTTTGTCCATTCTTGGAAGCTTTTATTGATTTGGAATTGAGGAATTAAATCTGCATATTATTCGTTTTAGATTGTTTCACTCTATGAAAGTAGTTGCTGTCAGAGACCTCTGTGTATGTATTGGACTTTGCTTCTTTAAACAACAACACCCCCCCCCACCCCCCAAACCAAACAATCAAAAAAACTGTAGTAAAACCAGTGGAAAGCTAATAAGTGGAATGGGGCTTGCTTCTTATGTCTCAAGAGATTAGCAGACTCTTCCTTTTTATGATGGCCGTGGCAAAAATCGACATTATCAGTAGTGCAGATCCTCCTCTGGGCATGCTGCTGGTTGCCAGGAAATGTTACATTTGAATCATATGTGTACCATGTGTTGACCTAACTTTATGCAACTGGCTCTTCTGTGGAGGGAGGGAAACAAAATGTGATTATTTCCAAGGGTCTGGCTAGTTCCAGTCCTGTTGATGCTATAATGCAATGGTAGTCAGCACATCTCTGCTCACAGCTGTGCTTAGGTGTGTGGGATTTTTGTCTCGTTTGCTGGCCAAGTAGAAACTGGCCCTTGGGCTATCTCTCCAATGAACAAGTCCTGTGGGGCTGCTCCTGACACAAACCTTCTACTTCATTGCTACTTGTACAAGTATGCTGCTGGATTGCCTCTGTGCTGCCTCCCACAGTTGCTGTCTTGGTTGTAGCCTTGAACTTGACCATTTAAGACTGAGGCCCCATTTGTGTCCCTTCTTGCAGCTTCTACTTGCTTTCACCCAGTGCTACAGAAAAGTCTTGAGTTATTTCTTGGATGAGTGGGGAAAAGGAAGAAAATTATCTCAGCTGCAAAGTCTCCTACAAAAAAAGGGAGACGTACAACTGAGGCAAGCAGTGAAACTGTTGTATCGAGCACGGGGAAATGTCACAGTCTTATGGGAAGGCAAGAGATACCAACACAATCTGCAGCTGCACGATGCCATTTCATCCAGCAGCTAATGCTCACTCCAAGAGCCTGGATGCTGTGGGGATTTGGGTACTGGCTGCTGGGCTGAGGCCTTGAAAAGCAGCAATGAGGACACGAAGAATAGGCAGGAGGTCTCTAAGATGTGGGTGAACACCAACCAAGCCAAATCTGCTGAGCAGGGGGAAGAGAGGTGAAGTTCTGTTAATTTTGTGTTATTCTAAAGTCCGAGGCTCCCTCTGATCCTGTGTCCCAAAGTGGTAGCCAAGTACATGGGGGCAGGGAGGGAAGGGAATGTAACTTGAAATAGCTCCCTTATTTTCAGACATTGAGTGTTGTGGCAATCAAAAAGGGGGGATGTGTCTAAAAGCCATCAAAACCACTTCCAAGCACATGCCTTTTAGTGAAGCAAATGAGCAGGATTTTTAGAATATAATGCAAACAGGAAATCACTCTGAAAACTGTAGCCCACCATTAACTTGCAGGGGGAAGGGAAGACAGAATAAAACTATCCTTGCAAACAGCTGCTTTGTTACAAAACCTAATAGGGGATTGAATGCATGTGTAAGAAATGAATCCAAATCAACACCTTTTCTTGGGTGCTCGGGTTTTTTTGTTACTCTTAGTAATAAAATCAGGCTGTTGTTATGTGAGTAGTAGATAGCTGTTCATGCAACAATTTCACTTATTTGCTCACACAGTTCGCTTACAGAACTCATAGTTACCCAGTCTGAGCAGCAGCAAGCAGGCCAGCCTCTGCTATGTACTTTGAAGTGGAGGGTTATGATGATGTGCCAGCGGCTTCCAGGAAGGTGTTGGTCAGCCCTTTGTTGCACTGGATGTATAATTAAACCTGTAGCCTTCAGGATTGCATATAGCAACTGTCGCCCATTTGGATGTGGTCTGAGTTATGAATCTGCTGCCCATTAAGTGTGTGCTAGTGTTGTGGCGGAGATTCAGCAAAGTTTTGGTCTGAGCAAATCTTATATCCTACCTTCTCAGCACTTGTTTCCTTTTCTTGGGATGTTGTTTTCTGGTATCTCTGCTTTTCTGTCTAAACCTATAGGAAATTTACAGGAACGATCCATGCAAGCTTACAGTGAAGTGATGCGTATTACATCCCAGCTATAGGAATTGTTTTGTTTTGTTTCTTCTTTTTTGGGTACGGGACTCATGTGGACCTGTAGCATTCTCACAGGCAGCGTGGGATCACCTCGCTATCCCTAAGTTTGTGATTTGTGGGCATTGGTTCTTGCAGCCTAAATGGTTGCTGGTTTGGGTTGCTATCAATAAGCTGGGATGACTTAAGTGCTTTAGTGACTGCAACCTTATAGACTTGCTTGTTGCCGTTTCATTTCAGCCTCTTGCTAATGTTCAGTGATTAGCATGTGTGTAATCCATCAGTAGGTTTGGGTTACCTCACACCCAGGAGGTAATCTGTTCCTGGTGACATCCTGTTTTTTTTCAAACACGTGGTAGGAGAAACAGTGCAGTGGTGGGAATACTTGAAAACATGGTTTTGTGTCTGGGACTGCAGTGGGAATGTGCAGAGGGGGATTCATGATAGATCAGTGATTGGGACTCTCCCAGCTGTGAAATCTTCAGTGAATTGTGATGGACTGTGAACACCTTTAGCATATACAGATGGCTGTATAAAAGATATTAAATTCTTTTAGCTATGCTGTGTATACCCACTACAACAAGCCTTCAGGTATCTGAGCTCACTGGCTGTGAAATTCATTGTGGGATCTAGGAGGAGGGTGGAAGGACTTCGAAATATATCAGAAGAGAACAAACTTTTGCCAGCTCAGCAGCTGGGAGGAACAAAAAAAATCAGGTATTGCTGCCTAATGTTAGAGACAAGTGCCCATGACTTGCACCACTTTGCTACATGACAGCTTCTGGTCTAAGCCGCTGTCTGGTGATGCCTCTGGACCCTATAGAAATGCGCATGTTGGTGATTGTTTTGTGCGGCCATATATTCTGTAAGTAACTTCTGTCTTTGTAAAGCAAATAGGAGAACTCTCAAAGCAGTGTCCTCACCTGACAAATGAAATATCTGAACCTGCTTCAACATGGAAGTGTGGATTTGTTTCCAAAATAGATATAAGCTATGCAGTGCTTTGTTTCAGCTTGTCAAAGTCTGGTCTTACAGCTTCCCTGGGATGCATGAGGCATTGATGTGCTTGCAACTGCCCTTTATCCCTTCCTGTTTAAAGTCTGCAGGCAATCGCCTCCTCCGTCCTTTTGGAAAGTTGCTGTCTGTTGCAAAGCAAAGACAGGAACGACTTCTTTTGTTCTTGCAGTAGGAATACTTGATTTTCTGAGACGGTGCATGTCAAAAGTTCCAACTAATTTGCCATAACCAACCTGTTTTGTGGACACCCTTGTGTTCTATTGTTCGTGTTTCCATTGTGAAGTGGCTGTTAATTTCTCCACCATTTATACAGTGAAGTAACGCAGCCTCACAGAGGTGAGGCAAGCAATGGGCCATTGACACTGCAATGTGTAAGGGGTGTTAGAGTTGCAGCCTCCAGTATCCTTGGATTACGTTGACTACTCTGCGTGGCTCCCCGTTCTTCTTCATGGTATTATCTTCTGACCTTTGTGGGATTAAAGGATTGCCCTCCTACATGCAACTTGTAAGAGGTCTTTCTGCTTGGCAAAGAAGGTACGATGCTGTCTTTTGCTTGCATTTTTGGTGCGGTGAGGCCAGCTGTTTTAGTAGCTGATGAGAGCTTCACAAACGCAGGGGAGACCTTCTGACCTTGAGATTAAGGAGGGGAACTCATGAGGTGCGTCTGGTCATGCGACCTTTCCTGTGCTGGGGTGATGGCGAACTTGAAAATCTGTTACTGGTGATGCCAGGCTGCTGATGCAAAGCTGCCTGCAGCTGACCCCAGGGTTCTGCAAGGCAGGAGGTGCTTGTGCTGGGCTGAGGGACAGCAGGTTTTTGATTGTTGAGCACAGGAGTGTCTGTTGGAGATCACTGCTGCTGCTCCTGAAGCCCATCCTTTGCAGTGCTTGGCATCAGGCAGGGTCCCCACGTGCACTTGCACTACCCTGCTAGTGTGGTCACAGGCATGGAACTCTGCAGTGTTGTGCACATATTTTTAACGCTTTAAAAAATATTTTTAATAAACATGAACACCACTGGATCAAATATGTAAGTGAAAAGACCACAGATCTTCTGACTTGTAGCAGAATTTGCCCCTTTCAGAGAAGCAGGTGGTACAGGTTGTGTGAAAAGGTGGAGTGGAAGTAAAGTAATATGCTGTTTTCTGTACTGACTAAAAAAAAGAGTAATATTTGAGGAGCAAGCAGGTTGTAGACTGCCCTGCAACTAGTAGAGTGAAAAATCTTCATGGTGCAGTGGCATTTGACAGTTTTTCTCTTTAGATTTCTAGTTTTAGTGGAAGTAAGTGCAACCAGAAATGATCAACAGCTCTTCCAGCAGAACTTTGACTATTTTCTACTCTGTATGTGGTAGAAAATATGATCTCTCCCGCCTTCTTATCTCTAACCAAGTTCATGTGATCAGGTTTGGGACAGAAGAAATTTCCATTTTGCAAGTAAGAGAAAAAGTTGCTTCCAGTCTGAATGGGAAATTTTCAATGAATAATGATAAAGCTAGTGTCTAAAGCATAAGAGCATAAGACTTTTTCTGCCAGAGAGGTCTGTGTGTGTGGGGAAGCCCCTAAAAAGCCCTACTGACCTGTGCAGCATGTTGACTTGGTTCACTGTCACTACTTTGGGTCATGGCAAATCCTTCTTAGTTGTAAAAGTTAAGAGTTTGAAGATTTTTTTTTTTTTTTGGTAAAATGTGGAAAAAGAAATAATTCTCAAGAGTGTTTATCTTTTGTCATCTAATTGGAGCAGATGAAGGTGCACACTTCCTTTCACAAGAGTTTTCTCTCATTCAGGCAATGGTAAATTTACAATCAAGTGAGGGATCATTTGAATACTAGGTTTCAGGACATTGATATCATCACATTCAATTTGTATCTAAGAAGTTAATTATAGATACTGAATATTAGTTCTGCTTTTCTTTTTGACATCTTAAACTTGGCAAAAGAAAAATGTAGATTATAAAGAGGTTGAAAATTAAAGTCTCTAGATGAGTTCTAACATCTCATGCACAGTCACTTAAACTTTAAAAAATGCTTTTAAATAGATCTTCCCAGACTGTTAGTCTGATGCCAGATGAACAGTTCAGGGGTATTTCTATAAATCAGCAAAGGAAAATTTTACCATGAGCTGAATCCCGATTTTTGTCTGCAAAGAAGAAAAGTTAAAAAACAAAACCAGACATCCCCCTGCCACCCACCCAAATAATCCAACAACAACCCCAAACTCAACCCTTTCTCTGTTTGTCTTTAAACATGCTAATAAGCATTTTCATAACCTTACCTGAAAAAAGCCCCACTGTGGTTGTCCATGGATCATTCTCTCATTTGAAGTACCTGTCTTCCTCCTTGCAAAGTATTTCCTTCTCACCAGTTTGGTTTCTTTCTCTGAGTCGAGCAAGAAGTGAGCTAAATAACAAGCTTCTGTTATCTTACCTCCTTGGTAACCTTTCTGATGTTGGTGTTAGCAGAGAAGTGTAGGTGCTGTGAGCCATCCTGGTGCACACTGGGGTGTGTTTTTTCAGCAGGCAGTTTACCTGATTGCTTTCTAGGCTTGCAAACTATTGGGTGAGGCTTCACACCTGGAGATTTACTGCACCAAGAGGAAACTCGTAGCCTGTGAGCCAAGGTCCTGTCCTTTTTGGTAAATAAGAGTGCTCCATAATTCTCTTTTTCTTTCATTTCACCTAACCGTTGGAGGAAGATGCTTTTGTTTTCTTGACTCCCACCTCCCCGTCCTCCATGCTCTAACCACAGCAGCTACATGGTAACATCCTTATGCTGTATTCCCTGGGTGCTAGAGAGCCTCCTGGGGTTTGTAGGACACACAGCTTTCCTGGGCCTTTGGCTTCCATCAAAGATTAGGACAGGGGTGGGGGCAGAGAGCATCTTATCTTCCTTGCCAGGGACCTGGTTACATTGGTACGGAGAAAGTCTTCTATGAGCTTGAACTAAAGAGTTTTGAATCTCTGTGCACGGATTTTTTTTCAGTTTTTGTGTAGTCCGGGTGCTGAAGATGTCATTCTTTCCAAATCATTTGATAGCCAAAAGTTGGAGGACACAGAGGCAGTCAGCATTCCAGCAGTGCTTGAAGATGCACAGAGCAAAGGAGTGGGAAATCTTAAACCTAATCTTTTTGGGGAGTATGAGGAATAAATAGTTGGAACTATATAATTGTGAGTATTTGTTTCACAAAAGTAAGCAGGTTTTCAGATCCCTTTTTTTCTTCTTGTTCTAGTGAGAAAATTATTTAAAGTTGTCGAAATACTATAGTTGTTTTTAGGCGTAAGAAATACCTGGTAGGTGATGTGGCAAACATTAATTTAGAATTAATAGACTACTTCACCACTTGCAACTTTATGGATGTTTTCTATAAATTGTCTAAAATCTCTGCTTCTATTTAATTTTAAGGAAAACTGGAAATAATTTTCTAAATTTAAAAAAAAATCTGTATAACCCAAACTGCCAGGAAGTTTTATATTGTGCTAGGTCAAGGAGGTATTCTTAATATAAAGCCTTCATATTCTGTGCTCACCCACAACAGGAGTCTTTGCACCTTTGATAAATGTCAGCATGTGTATCAGATGCACACGAAATCCTAAGTTAAGACTTTGTTGTGGCTATCTTGTGTATAAAGCTATAACCTGTAGAATACTCAGCTTCCATCAACTGTTCATGGTCATTAAGAATGCAAAAATCTACCAAATGCAATATACAGGAGGGAAATGACTGTACGTAATCTTAGACCTCCTAATTCCCTATCTATTGCTATCAAGTCATACTCTGCTAGGGTTTTAGAAGAATATTAGTTGAATTTGAGAAAGACAGATGTAAAATAAACATTATCAGCACAGCATACGTTTCGTACAGAACTGATTGTGGATTATGTTGTTTTGCGAACCACTTCAGGAACCAAGTTCTAGAGGTATTAGTTTGCAGTCCTGCAGACAGATTTTCTGTTCAAAAATGTCTAAATAACACTTTGCTTGTTTACACTTTTTAAGGTCTCCCTTACCTTGTTGAGTTCATGAAACTGCTTTTTTCACCCCACTGCTTGTGTTGCTTAACTACCCATTATCTGATTGTAAATAATTTCTAGTGATCCAGTGTTATGTGATGCTTGTGTTTTTTTCTTGCCAAGGTATGATGGTCACCTGAAACAGTGGTAACTATTGTGCTAGGGTGCATCAACTTCTCCTTTATTTTTACTAGCATTTCAATCCATATCATCGTTGCCCCTTGCATGCTTTTGTGGCTTTGGCATATCTGGCAAAATATCTTGCAGAAGCGTTGCTTTTCATTTCCCTTGGAGAGCGATCCAGATGTAGTAATGCTGTCTAAGGAAATCCTGCTGCTTGATTCCAGCTGCAGCCATAAGGGGGTCGTTAACATGGTCTTTGCTCTTTCCTGCAGTCCCATGCTATGGTAGCTGTTGTCTCTTCTGTGGTGTATCTGTTAAATCTGTTAATCAGCTCAGCCTTTGACAATCTATCAGTGAGAAGATCTTTACTCCAGGGAGCAAGAAGATGAACGATTGGAGAGGAAATGTGGGAAACTAAAAGCCATAGTTTCCTCATTTCTGTTTTCTTGTGACATAGGAGATAATACAGTAACTTTGGAATGTATCTGAATGTTAAATTAGTTTCTTATTTCTAATAGCTACTTCATCAAACTGATCACTGAGTAATGTGAGAACTTGTGCTATTCCCCAAAATATACACCCACAGGGCCAGCACTCTGTTGGGTGCAGGTACCATGATACATACAGCTTGCACTGAAAGTGGTGTGCTCCACATTAAAGTCTGTTTTGGGATCATCAGAGACATGTGGATGAGCAGGGCACTTGCTCTTTAATGTGTCCTGCATATTTCAGTGATTTAGTGAAATCTGGGTTTGTGTGTGGATGGAAGACCACCACAAGCAAAGCTATTTGTCATTTGGATTTTCTAGTTTGGTTTAGGTGAGGAATACAGGTTTTTTAAATATTACCTAAGTGTGTTGTGCAGTGCTCCCTCTTGCTCATGATGAGGTCACTTTGCGTTGTACAGTTCTTCATAGCGTCTTCTTACAGTATTTGAGGGCTATCTGTACTCCTCACTTTGTACACTATGATAATTTGTTACAAAATTTGCCCACACCCACCCTCTCCTGCTTTCTCTGGGCTGTGCTTCAGTTGGTGGGGCTTGCCAGGGCGTGGAGATGCAGTTTCCATCTTGCAGGAGTCCTCTGGGTGGGTCTTGCCGAGTGCAACCCTTCCCGACACAGGCAGGCTCCCTGGGTTTGGCTGAGGCTGAGATGTTCCTAGAGTGCGAGGTCTGTGTTTTGTGTGATCTGGATTGGGAGACTGCCCATTTGGCTACACCCCTCCCTCAGTGACGGCCCAAAATAAACATTGCGCAAATCGTGAGTCCCTCAAACAAGCAATCAGTGAAAATTGCTGTGCTTCCACTAAGATTAAGACTAATCAAAGTGGGCAGTGATTGCAGGAGTCAGTCTTTGCTTGGAGTGTGTTCTAATGAAGCCTTCGCTGCCCCATGAAGGCATGGAAAGAATATGAAATGACACAACCTACAAAAACTTTACCACTAATTGCATTTTATGTTGTTCAACTACACCACGGTCTTTCTTGGTCTCATTTTTGGTGGAAAACCCTTCTGGTAAAGAGGAAAATTTTGTGTAGGCTAAGTAAGTAGGAGACATTGAGCTTTTGCTATGAGGTGAAACACAGCTTCTGTGGTAAATACACTTCAACATGCTAATCTAAAAAAAAAAAGTTGACACCCCCCCCTGCAAATCAGTGAATTTCTGTGTCTCTAATTAGTTTAAAGGAGAAAAAAAGATGGTATCGGAAATGTATATGATTTCATTTTATGAATTCTAGTTTACTGTGTGAATAATTCTTTATAAACATAGCTAGTGATTTAAGTGATGACTCATTAATGGTTTAAAAAGAAGTATAGTAAAAATGAAACTTGGTTGTTTGTGTGAGAGCTATTTTTATGTGTGTGGCTTTTTTTTTTTAAGTTATTTTGGGAGTTACTTTCAGTGGAATCCTAACAGTTCTCTACAGCATAACCATGATTGCCTACCTCGCTGGTTTTCTTTTTGCCTTCAATACAGTGGCAACAAACTGGGAAATGTTGATGCCAGGAAAGTTAATTATGGGCAAAGGTACAGCATTAAAGAAGGGCTACCATGAAGCTGATGCTAAAATGATGGTAAATTTTGTTACTTTTTACAGTACCAGACCATATCCTGTTACTGTATTGAAGTTATGATTAAAACCCAGTGTAATTCTAACTTCTTAAGTATGTCACCTCAGTGATCCTTGGCTGGCCAATTCCATTATATGCAGGAAAATTTTAGCAGTCATTAAGCTTTAAAAGACTTAAAGCGCTGTAACTTCTCTTATATACTAGTTCTTCAGAGTGAGGCTTCTTTTTATGATTAGTTATATAAATCACTGTGTTTTATTTAGCACTTTACTGAGAGTATTTGACTTAAAAACAGTATGCATGCATCCTAAAATGTGCTTGAATATAAGCACTAAGTTATGCTGATAAAATAATGTATTTAAATTTCAGAGAAGTGTCACTACCTGTTCGTTTTACTTCAAAAACTTGTTTCTGCATAGAGTTGCAGGAAAAACAAGTAATGGAGGTGTGTTCTGCACTTGAGCAATGTGTCTCTTAGTAATACTGTTGCCTTTACATCTTCCAATTAGCAGAATTTAGTTCTAAAGATAGGCTGGGCTTAAAGTAATAGGAACTCCAAATTCAGTGACTCGTGGGAGGTTCTAAACCAGTCTGCTTTTCTCAGCCTTGCTTCTTCATGTGTGTATAATCAGGTCTTGAAATCCATAGTTCTTTTCCATTATCTAAAAGATGTACATGATTTTGGATGATCCTTCTCTCACACCCTCTGCTCATCTGGAAAAAAAAGGCAACCACACTTTCAGAACATGTCCAATGAAGAGTTAGAATTATTAACTGAAGTTTTAAAATAAAACACTTGCCTTGAATAACACTGTAGTATATTACTGCTGTTAGATTAGAAACACTGATCTGTGATTTATAAGCAAGCTATTGATTTGGTGGACGCTTGGTGTGACACAGTTTTAACAGATACCAATGAAAGGTTGTTGCATTTTGTATTAAGACAGTCCTTTTAAAACAATGTTTGCTTTCATTTTAGGCAAATTAATTCAGAATGAAGGATTTCAATTACCTAATAGTTTGAGGCAAAGTGTTAAAAAACAAACCTGAGCATAACCTTGATGCCTTCAGATTTATGCAATTATATACCTATTTCCCCCTTTTTTTTTTCTACTTTCCTGATGCTTTTCCACTTTGCTCCTTCTTCTCTTCCATGAATCTCACCTGCTCTCCCTGGTCCCCTTTCCAACAGAGTGCAGCACTGACCAGTTTGGATCCCATGTGCAAAGCCCTGTGTGGGTGAGGCAGTCCCAAGGCTCAGAGCTGGAGGGCCAGTCGTGCGGGCAGACTTTGCTGTGAGGTTGGAACTGAGGGTTAAATGCAGCCTGGGGTGACACAATCTTGTGCTTTGCATGACTGGGAGAGTGGGGAAAGGGCAAAGGTAGCCACATGCCATACCTGAGATCAAGGTTTTGAGGTTAACGTGCAGCAACCCAGTTAGATATTGCTTGGGCTTGGAGGGCAGATTACCCGCGCCCTTCTGGGCTGGGCTGTAGGGTTTAGCTGGGTAATTTTTCAGCAGTAGAACATCCAAAAAGCTTTAGAATTGAGCTCTCTAAATATCAGCTGTGTGGATGCTCACAAAGCAGTCATGCTGGGCTAGTTTGTGAAAATGTAACTTGTGGTATATACAGACCACCTGAGAAGTAGCACGGGAGTGTGATATTATTTAGGAGAGAAGCTGTGATGTGGGGATTAGGTCCACATCCTACTTCGCTTATCCAGACACAGTAACTTGGAACTGTCTTCTGTTTTATTCTGTTTCCCCTTATTTTTTTAGCAGCATGTTTTCTGTGATGTATTCTCTATGAGCAAGTGTTGGAAGTGAGGTGTAGTGTTAAGCAAACATCTGTTCCTATGGAAAATTAGTGGGATTTATGTTTTTCAACACCTTATTTACTAATGCAGCCAAAAAGAGATGCAAATATCTCTCCACTCTGTTTTCCCCCCTGCCCAGCCCCCTGCCCAATCCCAGGTGTACTTGTTTTCCTGCTTTGCTGGCAACAGGAATTTTGCACAGTGGTCCTGTGCTGTCCCTGTTTACTGTCGTAAGAGCAGCACAGTTTGCACATGAGTCACAGCAGCCAAGGCCATGTGAAGCTGTTAAATCAACACTGTCATTCTGGTAGCCCTTTAGAGCAATGTCTGACCACATCTTGTGCCATCCACTCGTGCCTTCTGACCTGTTTGTTAGTTGGCCTTGTCTTCTTTTCTGATGTCTGCATGGATAACTCTGGATGTAGTTGTCACATGTACTTGCTGTTGGAATATCTGTAGTCTGTGGACCATGCTGGTCAGCTCACAGCACTCAAATGTTTCATTATCTGCAAGAGTTTGAAAAGAAGATACTCTTTCAAGTTCTGTGTAAAATTTCCATAAATAAAACTTAAGGTAGTTTCTCAAACTGGTGAAAATGGGTGATGAAGTCAGAGTAGTTGTGAATAATTTTCTGTGCAATTAGAAAATTCAAATTAACTGACAGGTAGTATTTGTTTTTCTTCAAATTTCTGACTTCAGTCCTGTAACAGCTGAACGGCTTCTTCCGCTAGGGCTCTGGAGAGCATGTGGCGGTGAATCTTCATCTTTGTGTTCTGAATGAGCAGAGCATACCATGGGCTGTTAATTGGTACCTGCTCTAGTATTTCAGTTTCTTGCAAACTTTTTGAGGATGCTGTGTACCACATACTAAGTCGTAAGGTTTTTTTAGTGGGATAGGCCTAGACATAACTTTAAAGAAAAAACTCTTGGCTATAGAAACCCTTCTGTAATCTTGGGTAGAATGCTGCTTGTCTTGCTTATACATTTGTCCTACGAAAATATTTTTTTTTTTTTTGTTTATTGCCATGTTTCAGACAATGCAGTGCTTCATAGTTCTGTTCATTTACATATGGCTGTGCTAGCTTTCTGACTCAGCTGGTGAAGGTTTGGAGATCTGACGTTGCTGCTGACCAAAGATTTGTTTCATTACCTGTAGATGTCCAAAGCACAGCTCTTATGGCACCCCTGTGCCACTAGAGTGAAGAAAGAAGTTCATATTAATTTTCTGGAATTGTGCATCTTTTAGTCCTTGTTGTCTTCCTCACTGCAAAGCTTACTAGCTAAGTGTAAGGATACTCAGTGAGTCTGCCAGTGCTTCACAGGAAAGAATTTGCTTGAAACTACTCAGATGATATTTCAAATAAAGGACACATGATAGTGGAAAATGCAGCAGACTTGTCTGTGACAGTGGCTAGAGACAATAGTGGGTATATAGGTATTAACTAAAAGCAGAGGGTCAAGTGTTATGTATTGGTAAAAACTTCATTATTTGATAACTTTTTCTATTAACAAGTGAGAGCTACCAGGTAAAGCGTGACTTTATGGTGTTATGCACCATGGTCAAGTTTTGGAAGTACTGAATAACAGTAGAAATAGTGGTCAGGATTAAGGTTTCTTGCTTCCTTTAGATGGCTGTACAGGCTTTCATCCTGTGATGAAACATTCTTCTGGGGTTTTTTTTGAACAGCTGATGCTAGAGGTACTGAAAATTAGTCATACGTAGGACCTAAAATAGAAAACCGGTGGGGATTGCAAGGCCTTTGACAACAGTTCACTTTTTTTTTTTTTTGGCAGACCCTTTATCATTCTTGTCTATCTGAAATACTTACTTTTCACTTGACAAAAATTAATGTAGTCCATTAGCTTTCAGTTTACTGCCCAGCCCCTCTTGGCCTGCTTCAGGCTTTTGAGTGCTACGCAGCCATTTCCTTCCGCTAGCGCTGAGCTCTGGGGCTGTGTCAGGAGCCCTGATGCTGCCCTGGTGAGTCACCCTGTAAAACTGAAGCAGTCCCATGTGATTATTCACACACAAGATTCGGGCTCATCTGTCTGTAAATAAGCATGTGCTTGTCTACCTTGTTTTTCCTGTAAACTGCTGAAGCAGTGAAAGCGCTTTCTAGGCATGTGCCCTTGACACACAATGCTAAAAATAGGGCAGTTTGACATTGCTACAAACTCGCAGGCTTCCTACTTGTCTAAAGAGTCGCTCCCCTATTCAAGCAATCATTTGAATGGGCACGTTTTCACTCAGAGATGTTCTGGGGTGGGTTTTTTTGTGTCCTAATCTAATATATAGAGCTTCCAAATTTATTTCTTCTGTGTATGAGCAAAGTTAGGCAGCATATCGGTAATGCTCTCAGTAACTTTTTATAATGTTGCTAAAAGAGAGCAGAGGTGGGTTTCGGCCTTTTTAAGGCATCTGTGCCCTTTATGATATTTGTGCTTTACTGAGTATTTTAAGCACTTATTTCACTTGTGAAGTCATATTGCTGTCTTTTGTGCTGGTTGTTGTCACCATTACTGAAACCACTTCAGATGTGGTTGAGACCTTATTAAAAGAATAATCAGTTATATTAGCCAAAGCTGGTCTATTTTTGACTGTGCTTTTGTCATACCTTTCTTCCGAAAAAGCTGAACTAGTTAAGCCCCTGAAAGCATTTCATGCTGTTTTACTGGCGTGACACTGGGTGCACCATGTGAATGTTGCTGTACTTCCCTCAGATGTGTTCCACAAAACTTGTACTTTGGACCCATGTGCTGTGCTGTGACACCATGTGGTGTTTCCCACTGGTCATTCAGGAAGCAATTCCTCAGAGTACAGCCTGCTCAAAGGACAAAGGCTGCATTTGGAGGCTGATCCTGAGAGACACCTCTTTGTGCTGGGAGTGGGAAGGGGGATGTTTAGAGCTGGGTATGTGAGGCCAGGGGGAAGGGGAGGGGAAGAGAGATTTATTTGAACTAACTGAAAGCTTAGTGTTGCTTCCTTCCTTCCCTGCTTCCCTTGCCCCCTGCTTTACCTTTACGGTAAGAGCATACAATAGTCTGTGCGTCTTTATATCTGCTGCCCAAGAGAAATGGTTGGGTTTGCCCCAGATTGTCCTCCCAGCATGCCTGTGCCATGTGGTGTGGCAGTGGTGTGAGGATGGCACAGGCAAAGCAGGCTCTGAGCAGGGGAGAGCACTGGGAGCGGTCGCTGTGTGAGCGAGGACTCTGTTCACCCCCCAGCCCAGGGAGTGGAAACATGTTGGTGTGGCAGCCCTGAAAACTCTGCAGCAGCGGAAACATGTTGGTGTGTGAGGAGTGGGGCTGGCTGAGCAAACAGCATCCGTGGGCCAGGACCAGGCTGTGAAAGTGTGAGAGATGGGAGCAAGCACTAATTTTGGTAGGGCAGGGCTTTGCTTTGCTAGGTTGGTGCTGTTGGTGCTGATGAGAGAGCAATAGTGGATCTCATGGCCTGCTCATATGGCCTTGCTAATCAGCTTCCTGTTCTCTTGGTGTGGTTGTAAGCTGGCTTACAACTCAGCAGATCCACTGCTCTAGGTGGAGGAATTCCCTGTGCCCCCTCTCTCTCCATTCCCTCATATACATCCACAGGCTCAAGACTTCCCTTGGGCCTTTCTCTTGCAGCTGAAATGTATGCAGTATGACTGCAAGCCTTTCAGTCTTTTCTTGGAGGTCATGTTTTGTGGCCTCTGGAGAGCCCACAACACGCTCTTGTGCTGCAGATGCCTTCAAAGCAGTTAGTGTGTTTGTTCCAGTGGTGGCACATGGAGAGTGACCAGTGCTGTGGGGAAAGAACTGGTGGGACTAGCCAGGTAGAGGGCCCAGAGGTTCGGTGCTGGGAAGCAGCACTTGCAGGGAGCCTTGGCTCTGCAAATGTAATTTGTCTTATGCCAAAATAATTGCCCTTTCACACAGAATAGCTCTTAGGGCTTGCACTGTATCCTGCCTTATACCAACACTTAGTGTTGCATGGAATTCCTTGACGTTTATGTCCATGAAACTCTTGAGTGACTTTCACTTTAAAATAATCTGAGATCCTTGAGAAAATGAATGTTTAGTCTCTGTACTTCATCATTCTCTATTGCTTTAGAAGCAGAACTGAGGAGTTTGCAAGCTGCGCTTAGTTTCTTTCCCAGCTTGAGCCACTATAAAGAACAAGTTACACGGCATTAAAAGACAGAGACCAGGCTGTAAAGCAGTACAAATTAAGCTGTGCATTTCTAAATCATGAATAATTCTGAAAACCCTGTTGTACGAGAGAAATGCATGTCCCTGCATTTTTGAATCAGACGCAGAAACTGCGTGTGGCTGGGACAAAGAAAAGGGGAGGAACGTGACTCACGATGCATGAAAATATATAATTCACTGCAGTCTTTCACAGCTCATAAGCAACAATCTAAAAGAAAAAGAAGCACAGCTTAAAAAAAAAAAAGTCTAAGCATGAAAGGGCTTCCTCTGTTGGGACCCAACATGTAGACACCCTCGTTGAGGTGGCTGCACAGCTTTGTAAGCGGTGCCTGGACTCACTTGGTGAGATTTGTGGCCAGCCACTCTCTCCAGCCATTGTCACCATCTGCAATGGCTCTTGGCATCAGGTGCCCCTGGCTTGGCCAGAGCTGCAGTGTGGAGCCGCGGTGCAGGAGAATGTGGGCTGCTGCTGGTGAAGCTGCAGGTGTGTGTCTGGCTCCCACCTTAGGCTTTCTCCCTCCTCTCTCTTGGTTGCAAGGCAGTCTTTCTGTTCTTGCTGCTCCCGTGCCCACTCCATTCAGAGGTGCATGGGCAAAGACAAGCTCTGCCTGCTGCAGCCACTCCCAGGCGTTCCTGTGTGGGAAGCTGTGGGCTCTGGTTTTGCTCGTGTGTGCTGGGAGCGCAGCCTCCTCAGCACGGACAAGCGTTGCAGGGCATGAGCTCATTTTCATGACACTTCACACAGCTGTGTGAGGCTGAACTGCACTATCTTGTCGCCAGCTTTGCGGTCTCCTGAGCTTTTCTGGGGAAGTTAGTGTTGTAAACAGGCATGTGCTTCACATATATGGTTTTGTGCTGGTGTTTTTAATGAGGGAAGAACATTACACGCCGCACCAGTAACGTGCCTTGCAGTCCTTACACAGATGGCCGTATCCTCACATGGTCTGGTTCATACCAGATTTACAACCGCGTGTTCGTTATTAGATTTGGAGCTGTGCGTGAGTGCTGTTCGTGTAGTTGCCTGCATATTTAAAGTTTGCATAGATACAATTCTTCTTGGTGATGCCTGGTAGAAAACCGTGCAGCTTTCTTTACTTAGCAGCTGACACTGGGAAAAAAATAAACCCCAATATACTTGTTGTGAGGGTTTGATTTTCTAAAGCCAAATAAGTAAGATTGGACAAACTTTTGAGGATCTAGAATATTTGCTGTCCCTGCTGGGAAGGGCAGGGGTGCTGAGCTCTTTTGCTGGCTGACTTGATCTGCATTAGGGAATTTCAGTTTTGACGTCCAAGTTGGAAAACTGGGCTTTTTTGGAACTGATTGGTGGTTTGTAACCACTGCTACAGCACAACTTATACTTGCTTGGGGTAGTTTAGAGGTATATACAATGGAGCATTTGTTCAGTTTTTATTATTATTGGCCAGTGCGAAGAGGTGATTGTATTTTACACAAGAAACCAGAATATTTCAGCCTCTCCATGCATAATTCACCACTTGGAATTTTGTAATTATGGTTCTATTTAAGCTTGCAGTTGGTAACTCCAGAACTTGAACCATTTGCCTTCTCTCTAATGGTTAGAAAATGAGTGTTTAATTGAAAGGTTTAGAGTGACTGATGACTGCTCTTTCTTAGTGGTGTAACAAATGAAGGACAGGCACAGAGTTTCCTGCCTGGTATGCTCACAGCACTTCTTGGGGGTCATGTGCTGGTGATGTGTACTTATATATTGCAGTTAAAGCTTTTCGTAGCTTTGAAGCTCGAATTGCAAGTTTGAGTAAAAACTTTTTAAAGTGAATTTATTAACAACTTTATTTTTCAAAGCTGGTTATGCTTAAGCATTAAGAGATTTCGTAGTTTGTGCTATTGCATCTTGGTGCATCTCTGTTACAAACTCAGGTTGTCGCCTGTTGTGTTCATGGCACTGCCACAAGTGGTAAGGAGTTCTCATGCTGTCACTTGCTGTCCTGCACTACTCTGACTGCTAAGCTTTTCATGGTTGGTTCCCATTGCCATATTTAGAGGCTTTTTTTAAAGGCAAAACCATTATATATTAAAAAATGTCAGCCTCCAAACCCCTAAACCAAACCTTCACTATCTTTTTCTGTTTACAGCTGCAATCATCTCCATGTAACCTTAGCATCCGCCAGCTCTAGAGCTTCGTTTTCCCTTTTTCTTCAGATCACTGCACACCTACTTGATACTTCTACAGTGCTTTTAATTTCCATTTAAGAACACAATAGAAAGTAAATTTGGAAAAACTAAAGGGGAGAAAACATAAATCCTTGTAATACTGCTTTTTTCCTTACATATTTTGTATTTAAAGGGGAAGTATGTTTACACAGCTGTATATATTTGTTCCCCCAGTATGTGAACTGTATAAAAGATGGATGATGTTTTGTGCCTATGCACTCATGTACAGATTTATATTAACAAATGATGTTTTGCTTTATGACCCCATTTCGGTCTTTTAATGCTGCATAACTTGCACTTCATAGTTGGCTCAAACTGAGAACAAACCTGAGGAGCTTGCAAACACCTTGGTACTGCTTCTAAAGCAATAGAGAGTGATGAAGTGCAGAATCTAAACATTCACTTTCTTGGATGATTTAAAAGTGAAATTTATTCAAGGATTTGATGAGCATAGGCTTACTCCACACCAGTTACTGATATATCAAATTATATTTGTAGACACAAGAGTTTTAACTGATGATATTTTCCCAGTGCTGAGTGGAATGGTTGTAGGTATTTCCCTTTACTTCACACTGCCACCTCCTTTGAGATGAACATCCTCTCTGCTACTTCTGTCATGTTAGTCTCTTTACCCAAGAGTCTCTCTGGAGGCCTCGGTTTGCTCTTTGTGTGCCATTGTAAGAAGTATGTGGGCAACTCTGAGGGTATCTCCAGCAGGAGAAGTAAAACCTGACCAAGAAAGACCTAAGGCCATTAAGTCTTTCCACTGCCTTTCATGAAGATGAAAGTCTTCAAGAGCATAAAATGTTTTAGCATCTGTTGTGAAATGGTAGAAGTCTTAGCAAGTATAAAATCTGCGGTGATATGGGAAGGGAATCTGTAGTGGTCAGTGTCTAAAAGTCATCCATACTCCAGTTGTACAGGTTCAAAGGTTGGCTTGAAATCACTGTGGTGTAGCTGACTGCACTTTATGCTGGGTGAAATGAGTTGTTTAGATCTTGAATAGCTCTAGTGTTTCATATAGCTGTTTACAGAATTTGGGGGCCTCACCAAAAGTCAAAACCAACTTCAGACTTATGCATCAGGCCAGTCTTGGTTCTGACACCAGGTGGCTGCAGGTATCATGGGGCAAGGTCTAGATTTGGTCTTCAGCTGCAGTCCTACTGTGGCATGAACACTGGTGGTTGGATTGACTGGACTTCAGCAGATACTGAAGGCCAGTGAAAGTGTTTGAACTTTAAGCCAATGCTCTTTGCATGCAACTTGGTGTGTCTGTGTTGGCATTGTCCTCTTTGAAATAGTGTGTGTGGTGAAAACACCACAGGTGCCTCAATATTAAGATAAGGGAACACGCATACAGGGTATGTACATGTCTGAAGTATGGGATTCAGGTCTCAGAGTACAGGGTTTCTGTCTTACAAAAAGATGCACACAAAGCCTACAGTGTACTGTCAGGCTCCTGTACGTATTTTCCTAAATTAGTAATTTTTGGTGTTGTAAAAATGTCCCTGCTAGACCTGCTCTTAGCTGATGTTGTGAGTTCTAGTCATACTTTTTCTGTTTTGCCTGAGGAGTATTTAGTTATGAATACTTTTAGGAGGCCGACTTGAACTGTATTTATCATAATAAACACAATGCTATGACAAGATGCTGAATTCAGTAACAATATTCCATATGTCCTACCAGACTTTGAGATGTCACTTTTTAAATGAACCAACTGTGAGTGAAGTGACCAATATTCATCCTATGCTAATGCTGTGCAGAGTTCTTTGAGATGTGCGTGCTGTGAACACATCCCACAACCTATATTTTTACGCCTGAAGCAGCTTCTTAAGTCAGCTTGCTCTTCCATGCTGAGTCCTGCTATCCTGCAAGTAGGAGGGGTATGAATGAATATGTATAGTATGTTGTGTGTGTAGATATGCATTTGTACACAGTAGAAGGAAGCTATTTTAACTTCTAGAACAAGTATATAGTCAGCTGCACACGTTCAAGCACAAGCAGCTGCAATCCACATCTGTAGCAGTAGCAGTGGAGACCTATGCAGGATTGTGGAGAGAAATGGGGGGCTGGACCACTTCTGTGAACAAATTTAAGTAACCGTGAGGATGGATTTGCCTAGACTTACATCTGTCTACTGCTAAAACTAGTTTGAATGTTTTCCTAACAGGTTTCTAGGAGAACAATATTCCATATGTCCTCCTCAGGAGAATGTACTAACATGGTTGATGTGACAAGTATCTTCACTAGCTTCATGTTTTTCTTGTTAAAGCTTGCTTTTAGCATTCCTCCTGTAATGAAAAGTCAGCTGAAGTTGTTACCTGTACCATAACAAGAAACAGATGAGAGGAAGTGGATAATGCTTATTTGTTGGCTTTTTTAAAAATTAGATCAATTATTTGTATAATGTGTAGTCACAGATGTAGTCAGGAGTGGAGATAATAACTCAAGAGATCTCTGTCCAAATTCTGGGATAAGGAAGCCTGATTTATTTCCTTATTTCTCGTCTGAAGATATAAAAATACCACAAGCACTGAAGATTTTAATGGGAGTTTAATGCAGCCAAAACAGTAAGGAACATCATCTCATACAGGCATTGTTGTTGTTCAGAGACTTAGGTTCTCTATTATGTCATGTTAGAATTTCTTTGTTAGCTAGATATTGGGAATAAAATGACTTACGGAGGTAAGGTTTCTATTTAATAAATGGGTAGTGGTGAGGTGGAGGACAAGAGGAGTAAGTGATTTCTGGTTCCCCCCTGGAAAGCCCGCTGCTGCCTCTTGAGCTGCTTGCTACTGCTTGGTTATCTCATGTTAGATCCCTTTACACAGGATGCGCTGTTTTTGTAAAGGTACCGAGGGAGAATTTTGTCCTTGAGTTTTAGGCAAGACTCACAAAAGGAAAAAAAAAAAAGGCGCATTAAAAAAAGTGCTGTAAGTTAGTATTGAGATGACTTCAAGGCGAAGATTGAAAGTGCAGCAGTTAGTCCATCAGTCCAGAAGGCCTGGTCTCTTTCTCATCTAGAAGTAGGTTGCTGACATTTTTGTCAATGTCCATTCTTGTAAGGATTCTTCTCAAAGGGTCAAGGAAAAAAATACCAAGCAAACTGAAAGTGAAATCAGTCTCGGCTGTCTCTGAGCATGCAGAAATGAGCATTAAATGAACCCTTTTATAAATTTAACCTTAGAAGACTCCAGTTGACTGAGATTGGATATCTAAGACTGTGTATCTAAATGGCTGCCAGAAAAAGGAGGGTCCAAGGTAATTTCTGGAAGTTAAGCCTATCTGTGATAATGCCTGGCATATGCTTTAAGAGCTGTTCTGTGATAGTCACTGCTGATAGAGGTTAAGGGGTGCCCTGCATTGTCCTGGTGGGAGACAATGCAAGGAATAAACCTTGCATGATTCCATGTCACCATCTATTCATATTTTCAGAGCGTTAACCCTGAGGTGATTCCTTTATCATATTGGAAAGCATGAGAGCCTTTATTAACCATAAAGAGGACACACCCTGTGCATGTTGTAGTGTGCAGAGGCAAAGTGTGTCTGCCTTAATTGCACTTTGGTTCCTGAACACCCCAGAACTGGGCTGGAGAGTGACAAGGGGAAAATCTGGGTTGGGTTTTCCCCTGCTTCTTCAAGGAAAAACTAATATGGCCATCAAAATATATTGAAATACCTGTCTTTTTCTTGTGAAAGCCCACTATTGCAGATAAGGTTACATGCAGAAATTTTCCTGCATGCTAGTTGGGAATAACAGCAGATAAGTTGGAGCCCGCAGCTAAGATGAGCATGTTGGAGTGTCTATTTACAAATCAAATATCGGCCTGGCATGGCCTGCCCTGGCAGCAGAGCTGTGTGTGCACTAAAATTAAAGAGGAGGCTGGAAAGGGAGACATTCCTCGTGTTCCGGGCTGGTCTCATTGGTTCAGCAGCATGCACCACTACTGTGCTGCTGGCATGGTAGCCAGCACAACTATAGTAGCACACTGTGCACTGGTGGGTAAGGGCTCAACAATGAGGGACTGGAAAAGACCACTTTCCATAGAGAGGTTTTTAGAAGGCTGAATATTACCAAAATAATTTTAAAAAGCTATATAATCTGAAAAGCAACTGAAGTGACTGCCCTTGATCTGCTGCCAGACCTCATGGGGTATTGCTTTCCACAGGCTGCTGCAGCACACTCAGCCATGTTACCCCATCCCATAATTTTTTTCTTCTGCCATAACTGAGCTTACTATTTGTGCTGATTTGAAAGTTAAGCATGTTCTGAAGTAAGCAGAGGGAAAAGTGATTTTACTGTTGCTATGTGGCAGAATGGCCAAATGCTTGCATGTATTTTTGGGGTGGTACGGAGTGTTTAGATTTTAAATTCTAGCCAACGGTGTTCAGGTTTCTAAGCTTGCCTCTGTGCCTGGCAGCAGCTCCTCTAGTGTTGTCAGCCCTGCTGCCAGGGATGTTGTGATGTCCTGGAGGGGACAATATGGCAGCCTATTAGTCTGAACCTCTCAGATTCATTTAAAGTCAAAGACCTTAAATGTTGGTGAAAGGTCCCCAATGTGTGGAACATTTTCTCTTTTCAAAGTAAAAAAAAAAAAAGTGGTGTCCTCGACTTCTCCTCCTGCTTTGCAGTTTGGAGCAGTAAGTCAGCAGAAAGGTGCCATTTGTAGTGCTTCCAGGAGCTGTGCTGGTGCAGAAGCCTGTTCTCCACATTCGGTGTCCATGTTTTATTTAGAGCTTCTGACACATTGCTTATTGGGAAGTTTGCTTCTAGTTTCACAGGGGAAGAGAGGGTGGTTTGGGCTTTTGTGTTTGTTTTCTTGGCATTTTAAATATTTCTCATCTCCTCTGAGATGCTGTGCTCTGTGTCTTGTGGTCTTTATTCATAATTTAAGAACCTGTCTTTATAGTAGAATACATGCAGCCAGGCCCACCTTTGTTCAGTTGACTCATGTCTGAAGGCCATCTTGCTGAGCACAGTTCTGCTCTGCTTTATTAGAGGGTCTTGTCTGTCATGCTTCTGATTCTCCACCCTGCTCCCCTGCTTTTGAGTATCTGGGTGATGAAAATCATGTTGTCAGTGTTGTCTTGTGTTTGCTGGCTTCAAGGCTTCTGGAATATGACTGTTTAAGCATGCTGAGCTGTTTCCATCTCCCTGAAACCAGGCATCAGGGGCTGTGGTGTGTGTAAGGGTATGTGGTTATAAGGAAGTGTGTGTTGGGTGACTTCTAAGGCTTCTGCTACTGCGTTTCTCCATCTTTCTCATTTGTGTTCATCCTGTGTTCCCTTGCACCAAGAGGCTGCTCTTGTGTGGTCACTGACCTGGCATCCTGATCTTCCTATTTGCTCCCTTCTCTGACCTGGTTGTGATGCAGCTTGTCCCTAAACTCTGTTGTAGAGATTTTTTTGGATGGCTTTCATTGTGCCCCTTGTTTTGCAAGAACCTCTAGTAATTATTGGTTCCACAGCATCTGGAGACTTCACCAATGTCCCTTCCTACGAGGCATAGACCAAATTCCCTCAGAAATGTCTCCTGGCCACTCCTGCCTCACTCTTCACGTCCATCCCCAGAAGACCCTGCAATGGCTGGCCACTGGTCCTTGTGTCCATCCATCCTCCCCAGCCTCCCAGCTAGGCTATACTTCCTTCAGCACCTGGGCTGCCTGTTCTTCATTTTGATATCCAGGCACCCCTTGCCTACAGCTGCAGGCTCTCTGGGCTGCCCTGGTTTGGTACTGCTTGTCATGCAGAGCCCCATACATCATGTTAGAGGGGAGCGCCTCTAATGGTTCAAAATAATGTTTTCTCCTGCTCTAGCAGTCTCCCACTATTGCTCTCTGCATCTTCTTGCTATCCTTAGCTCTGAATAGAATGTTCATTCTCATCCAGATGCCACGAGCAAGGATTTCAAGAGCTGTGGCTCCCTAAATATTCAACAGGCGAATAACCAAGATTTCTTAGTTCCTCTTACACCGCCTCCTCTTTCTTTCCATGTCAATAGCAAAGCACTGAAGTACTCTTCCCCTCAGTGCCTAAAAATCTAGTTCCCCTTCTGTTGGGTTGAGTATTTAGCTATGAATCAGTGAAAAATCAGAATGAAGTGTGCATTCATACAGGCGTATACCGGGATTTACACTCCTACTTCCCTTATTTTAAACAGTGCTGGCTTTTTAAATGTCAAAAAATTTAAATTTTAAGTTTTTTTAAGGAGAAGGAGTTGTTTTGACAAGGGAAGATAGTTTATTGTACAGTAAATGCAAAAGTGGTAAATGGCATACAACTTCTTCATGCTCTGCAGTATTCTTCACCTTTACTCTTAAATTTTACTGCTACAGACTGTTTTTATTAATGTTTAGGGAAACTTTGCTGTGGAGAGTTAGAGTACTTTCTGCAGAGGATAGCTTGCGCAGCTACTTGTGGAACAACAATGAAGCACAACTTGAGCCTCTTATTCAAATATTTGCAATGCCTGTTCAGAGCATAAGAGAGAGGTTGCATCAAAACTGAGTGTCCATGCTTCTGGAAAACAGCAGGTTTGTGTTGAGGGGTTTCTCTTAAAACCAAGTGTATCAGTCTAGCGCCTGGGGTAACCAAACTGCTCAGATGATTGCACAAGGATGACTTTTGTGAAGGACAGCTCTGCTGAATAAAAGAAGAGTAAACACCCCCAAACCATATATCGTCCACATTATTTAATATTCTCTCTTTCCTCTATGAATCCCAGTGCTTGTGAGGAATGAGGGTAGTTTTTTTCAGGTCTGTACAACTACAGAGTAATAATTACTGCAGAATGAGTGCAATGGTGTAAACTTGCCTCCTTTGTGATTGCATTTATTTCGTTTTTCCTTTAAAATTAGGGAAGACTTTCTAATTTTATTAATTAATTTAGGTCGAGCAATAAACTTCAAAGTTTGAGAGCTTGCTGGAGACCGAATACATTCTGCAAGGCTGCAAATGGAAAACTCTTTCACTACTTTGCAGAATGCAAGTAGATGGAAGCAAAGATCACTCTTAGACCCTACGTGTAATTAACTTGTTTAACTGTTGTCTTTCTCCTTGAATTGTTCCAGTCATCTTACTCTTCATTTGACTGCTCCTTCAAAACTGACTCTTAAAAGTAGCTCATAGTCCCTAAGCTGTCAGCTAATACTCAGCATTCACACTGAATTATTTTGTTTTGGTATATATAGGTGAAATGGTATTAACACAGTGCATCTCTCGAAATCTTAATTTCTAGTTTAGATAATTGCATGCAAAAGTTTGTGGCTATTTGTAAACATCCTCTTAAACCTTACCTGTCAGATTAGTACATGAGTTGGCCTTAATGCTGGGATTCTTTAAGGTAGACTTGAAAATCTCATAGATCTTGATAAATTGTGTTTAACAGAATTTCATTATAATATTTCTTTAAGGAAGGTTTTAGTAACTTGGTTTTGAGTGTTTAAAATATGTACACCTTTCATTTTTATGACTATCTTGAGTGATTAGGTAGCTACTAGATTATGTGTTTTACTAGAGAAATTTTCTGCACTCAAAAATCTTCTGTTTCCCCTTTGCTCCAAGGTTCATGTTTTTGAAGTCTGAAGGCTTTGACAGCATGTAATTGTTGTTGTTTGCAAAGCTCTCATCTCTGTGTTAGCGCTGCAGAGACCTTTGCTGTGGATTTTATTTCAGTTCAGTTCTGCAGCTCAAGTAACTCAAGCACTTGAAAGTGGTGTACTTGTTCTACCAGGATCACTCCTCCTTGCTATAAAGTGCATGTAACTTTTGCTTTTGTTTGATCCCAGGCTTCAGTTCTTGAGTCTTGCTGCAACTCCTCTCCACTTACTTTTTTTTCAGTGCCCAGTCCTCACAGTAGGGACTAGGTAAGGTTGTCCTCTTTCCTCCCCTCTCCCTGGAAATAGACATACAAACCAGGAGGGGTGGGTTAAAAAAAAAAACTAAAAAGTCTTCTCCAGCTGTGAGGATTGACTTGTGTAACTTCAGGTACAGCTGTCACAACTCCTTGGGTAACTGGGCTGCCCCATGAGTTATGGGACAGCTACTGGTGGTCTGCACTCAGGGAGAGGAGTTTTATCATGCCATCATAGCCAGGGAGGTGAGGTGTGTGATGTGCACTGATGGCTTGAGGGAAAGTGTTGGGTGAGGATATCCAGCAGTGCAGCCCATGTCTCTGTAAGCCCCTGTAAATGAAGATAAAAATTCCCTCCCTTCAGCAGCCCCTTGTATTTCAGAGCCTCATTGTTTAGAGGCCAAACCTGCAATGTCTGGTCCACAGCAGTGCTGTCCCTTAGTAGAACTGCTGGGAAGCCAAAGGCATGGCATGCATCCTGTGGATGACCATTTTAAAAAGGGAGAAGGGGAATCTTATAACTCCAGAAAAATGCTCCAATCTTTTTATAATTTCTCCTGGTTATAAAGAGATTCAAGATATTCATGAAGTGGTTGTTAAGGACTTATCTTTTTCCTGAAAGCTTGTCATTTTGCATCTTGTGCACAATAGAGGGAATGTCTCAGATGTGATCTCCATCTGAGTTATAATATATTTCCTTTTTATCTGTGCTAATCTGTGAACTAAATCCATTTTACAGGATTTTCCTCTGTGATTCCCTCTATCATTTTTGGATAGTTACAAGCAGATCTTAGAAGAAATTCTTTATGTTAAAATACGGGACAACCTTCCCAGGAAAGATTTCCCTGGTATCAAGCTCTGACTTGGCTCTGTTTCTGCAAAGCACAGCCATATCTGTACCAGAGGGAACACTTTTCATACATGTGGCCCCTTCTTGAAATTATGCCTGTGCCCTTGTGGAGAGATTTCTTGGAATTTGTAATTGTTGATAGGTTCCAAAAGAGGATTTGAAAATTGATTTTATTTTTTTTTTAGTCTGACAGATATTTGTTATAGTTGCAGGATTCCAGCTATACAGAAGGCATTTTTTTAAATGCACAAACTATTATTGTGCTGAAACTAAAAATATCAGGCTAGCACCAGCCTTGTAGAGCAGTAATGAAGTGGCATCAAGACTTTTAAATAGCTACAGAAAATAGCTTTTAAAAGTGCTATTTTTGCACACACAGACAAAAGAGAGTAAAGTGTATAGGAGAAATACAATTTTCCCTGATAAAGCTTGCAATTAAAAAGAACACATTTTCTGTAATGACATGGAGGTAGCAAAATTGAGAGGACTGAAAGGTTGAAGGGGAAAGGGAAAACATAAACACTTCTGCTCCACTTTTCATGGCCCGGAGCAGGACATTGCAGCTTGCACTGTCAGGCTGAGCCACAGTCTTCTTGATGGAGACCAGTGCTTGATGCCTCCACAGGAAAGTGTCAAAACTGACAATAAGGCACCAATTGTATCTTGGTATAGTGTTGTGAGTAAAGAAAAATCATCCTTTATCCCAGTGTCTTTTCCAAACTTTCTTTTAAAATTCGCTGCTTCACCTGCTTTTGTGTAGTCTATCATTTAATCAGGGTTAGGTAATGAGTGTTCACTGGATAGTAATGCTTTTATAACTTTTTTTTTTTCCCTTTGGCAAACTACAAATGACATCGTAGAAGTAGCGAAGAGTGTTTCCACTTAAACTGGTCGCCTCAGTTCGAGAGGAGGCAGATGAACATGAGCTAGTGTTGCTGCTGCATCCTACTATGTTTCACAACACCCATCTGCCAGCCCGGCATGTGATCCTTCCCTCATGCCGAGCCACAGAAATGTCCTGGTAGCCCGTCTGCCTGAGGAGGAGGGGGCCCCAACAGTGCCCACAAGGAGATACTGGGAATGGGGATTAGCTCCATAAAACAGCAGTTCCTGCCTTTAAGGACCAATCAGTGTGACAGTGCTTTTTAATTTTCTGGAAATAAGGATGGGTACTGAATCAGGAGCATTAGCATTAGTGCTAACCTGGTTCATAAAGTCCAATGTTATCTGAAACTGCTTTTGAAGTTACACCTTTAGCGTGAAGAGAGGGGAGATTAATGAAGTATTGTAGCAGATATTGTGAGGTGCTTAATTGCATTCAGATAATGGTGCATAAATACTTATTCTCTGTGTTTTCAAACTTGTTTTCATTTAATTTAGATGAAGGGTGAATAGAAGCTGCCAATTTGGCCATCTCTACATGATTCGTTATTTCATAATGCCTGTATCATATTCCCTCTCACTCCTTTCCAAACTGAATTATCCTGCTCCCTTTAATCTCTTTGTGAAGGAGGCCACCCATGCATCTAATAAGTGGGTTTTTTTTGCTTTTCTCTTAAACATTTCTCAAGTACTTTTTTTAGCCTTGCAGACCATTTAATGCCATTTGTCAGCCTTGATACTATGGTTTTTCTTTCTCCATCTCATACATCCTTAGCATAGTGCGCACTAATCTTTCTTCCTTATCACACATTAAAGAGTCTATTTCCAGCTTAGGGTGTAATGTGGGAACATGAAAGCACATGAGAAATTTTTGTGTGCTGTGTTCCATACCTGGGCTAATTTTGTAGCCCAAAAATTTCTTTTGAAATTTATTCTATTTTCAGAGCTTCATTAGAATATTCTCTCAGTGAATTTTTCTATTGTGTGAGTTATTTTTAAAAAAAAAGGAGAAAGAGGGAGTTTTGATACTGATGTTATCTGTAATGATTTACCATGTTGCTTATACTTGTTGGATTCCTTTTTTTTCTTTTTTTTTTGCAAACCAATCTCCTTCTACTGGTAAATCATGGTAATTATAGTTTAAGCAATTTCTGACTTAGATTCAAGCCATTCCTTTCAAATGTTGTTCTTTAATATTAGTGTGGTTTTTAAAGCATTTAGTCCTCTTTCTGCTACATTTTTTTTTTTTAAATATACACAGGGTTGTGTATATATATAAAAATTTAAATGGTCCAGCAGTCTTATCTGGAAATACTTAAACACATGTGGTATGTGGAGTTAGTTATGATAGTTGTACTCACAGTTGCATGTGATGCTCTACCTGAGACCTATTTTCAGTAGCTTTCTACCTTTTACTTAATTTGAAACACCAAAATTGAAATAATCCACAATATCTCTTACCTCCTTTTTTTTTTTTTTAATTGAGCATTTCAGAAATCCCATAATGACAGCGAGGTAAATAGGGACTTAGTGTTTGCTCTTTGCACTGTAGGGAGGGACATTGGCTGGGGCCAGAGGGTGGCTCTGCTGTCACTGACAAGTCCAGCCTGTGCAGTGGAGATGACTAGTCCCTGAGAGTTGTGACCCAGTTATTCACCATTCACACACTTTCTTAATTTTCTAGCAAGTCGAGGACTTTCAGGATGACAAACCCTTTTGGTTAGGGGAATTGAATGTTGCCATGGCAAACTGAATCCCGCATGTTCTGGTCTCTGGTGCTGTGCTAACTTCCCTAAGCAGAAGTTGCTAACAGTGTCTTCAGCTTGTCTTGTGATGAGCCTGAGGTCTTTCTTGCAGAAGTGCCGTGTTCTCCTTACTACCAGAAGTGGCTTTGAAGCTGCCCTTTGAACACACAGACGTGCTGAGCACTATGGAAAATCAAGCCCTTGGTGTCCAAATTGGTCACTCAATTAGTAGTTCCTTTGACAATTTTGTCTTTGTTCTCTGTGGTTCAGCATTACATTCTTAAAACCCTGGTAATGCCACCTAAACAGAATGGTATTATAGGGGAAACTTATTATTAGTTTTGAACATTTGGATATAACTGTAAGTTCCCAGGAGAAGAATTCACTCCAGGGTTTGTATGGGATGTGGTAAATAAGCCAGAGTTATTGTTTTCAGGCGCTGCCTTTCTGGTGTGTGCAAACAATGACTTCAGCAGCTTCCAGGCTTATTTTTCTGATTCTTCCAAACTATGGTCATGGTTTCATGAGACAGTAAGCTGGGTTTTGGAGGGCCTACAAGATGAAAAACACCATCGCCACATGCTGCAATGCATTGAGCCATTGCAGACTGGCTTTGCCTATTCAAATGCCTTCATGAGTTTTTGGAAAAATAACTGTGTCCTGGCAGACCATGTGCTGAATTGGGTATTCCATGTCCATGCTGCTTTGCCTTTGCAAGGAACCAGCATGCTCTGACCTTGTTGGTGAAAATGGGCAAGGTTGCTGTGTTTGGGCTGTGGAGGGTGGCAGTGACGCGGAGAGGCTGCCCAGGCTGGGAGATGTGCTGGGTGACCTGGAGCTGAGTTCACCTGTCCACCACAGTCTCCATTCAGGCAATGCAGCATTATCCAATTACACCTTTCAAAAATAACTGCATCCTCAGGGATTTGTTAGGGGCTTCTTCAGTTTAATTTTCCTTGTAAAGCCATGCTAACTGGGACCCTTGTTGGGGATGTTGTTTTTTTTTTTTTTTTTTTCAAACCAATCAAAAAATAATGCCAAACTGAAGGTACTTTGAGGAGCCTTTTTGCCATGGTCAGTTGTTGGCAGCTGGTGCAGCTGTGAGAGGAACGACACCTCTGCCAAGGTAATGTCACACCTCAAAGTCACAAAATGCCAGGTCTGCTCCTGCTGCACTGCAAATTCTAGTACACCAGGGCCTGGTGGGGGCCACATCAGAGTAGTTAGGCTCAATTAATATAATTAATGGGAAATGGCATTATGGCACTATTTTTTTGTGGACTTAAACATATCAAGAAATTACTTGAAATATGCAGATGGAAATAGTGGTTCAGCCAGGCTTAGTATCTGTGATATCAGCACTGTTCTTTACCCACCCACATTCTGCTTTCCTTACCTGACTCTTTTGTTTTCCTTCACCCCCACCTCTCCTCTGTTAAATCAAAATCTTTTTGTTTGTTTGTTAAATCACATTGTGCACTCAAAGTCTTTGCAGCCAAAATTTTCTGTGGGTTTTTTTTTTTTTTTTTTTTTAACTGAATGACCCTAATACTTCTGTCTCTTTTAGCCCCTGCTATTTATGATTTCAGTTGTGTTGTCTAATTTTAATTCCTTGTCAACATGACACAGGAGTCATGGAAACAAGGGGAGTGGTGGTGGTCTAATGGATTTGGTCTACATGAGTGGTGAAAATAACTTCAGGTTCTACAGCACCACTGTGAAGTTCCTGTTGCTAAGTGCATGTGTGAGAGAGAAACAATATGGATAACTGTGCTTACGGACCAGATGTCTTGAGACTAATTTGCTTACAGTGTACGGCAGAAGTCCTACAGCACTATAAGATGATGTGTATGAAATAGTCTGCTCTCAAAGTGCAGGAAACAACTGCTCTGATTTGTTCAAAGGTGCTGCTTCTAAACCTGTGAAATCTGTTTGAGAACTGCGGTATTTAAACGTGTGCATCAAGCTCTCGGTTTCACTGAAGAGTAGTGTTTCCTTCTTTCTTTTTTCCATGTAAAGCAGCCTCGATCTGTGGGGCTTGGTGTAGGGTAATGCTGTTTATAATGAAGTCAGAATTGGCTCTTAGAGCCTGATGAATGAAAGTCCACAGTATAAGACTGCAGCTTTTTGTGAGAGAGACATCTGTGCTATAACAAGAGCAGGAGACCCAATTTAGACAACTGCTAGAAGGAGAGCTCAAGAAAAGGAAAGACCTTTTTTTCTAGCTTAGATTAAATATTTGTACAAATAAACTTTTCAGCTGCTCATCAGAATTGCTGCTGCACCACCAACTTGGCTTTGAATTTTGTTCTGATTGCCCAACAAGGCTGTACACGAAGAGTGTTACGGAAGAGCAGCTCAAACAAAACATGTTTGTTTTGCAGCAGAACTAGAGGCTTTGGGCTAGAGAGAAAAATTTGGGGAGAGGGAAAAGATAGTGAGAGACATATGAAGAAATGAAAGATGTGACTAGAAGCTGATGGTTGCAGTAAATACATGTGAAGCAAGAAACATGTGCAGGAATTGAGTTATGGATTTTGAGTTACAATAGTGGGTCTGACTTTGAATACAACTGCAATGACTTCTCCCAACTGGATCAGCGAGCTCAGTTAAAACTGTTGTCACTCATGTAGCTTGCTCCTCACACACACAGGTTCTCGACTGCTGCTGGAACTTTTTTACTAGTGCATTTTAAGTACAATCTAGTTAAAAGGCTACCTCTGCAGTGTTGATCACACTTAAAATCCTGCTTCACAAGGCTGGTGGTGATGAAAATTCTAGTTTCTCCTGAAGACAGTGCTGTAGAGAGCGTCTTTGACCAAAGAGGATTGTTTCTCATTTTGGTTAAACCAAGCTGCAATCCTTTGAAGAAACTTCTCATAAATCTGTTCAGTAAAGCAAGTCTTTTAAGAACATGGGAACTCAAATCACTTGGATTAAAGCCCAGATGGACACTGTCTCTGACTGAAATGGCTCAGAAGAGGATTAAGGAGCAGCATAAGTGGAGAACTCCTGCTGAAGAGGGGTGTGATGCTGAATATGCCATTCTGGGCTGCTCCTCATCATTAAACAGCAAAGCAGCCTTTGGGTTCTTAGGCTTCTGGGAGCAGATGCAAGGGATCGTGCGTTGAGAAGTTTCTGATGGCTGATCAGAAACACGCTGAAAGTAGTTTTTAGAGAAAATGAATCTTTAAAAAGTTGTGTGGATTCAGCTTTAAAGCATTTCTTTTCCTAGTGAAGATGGTGACTTTATTATGTGGGTCTCATTGTAAAGGTATGCTCAGCCCAGAATATAAATTTAATATAGAAATACCATACAAAATGTTGATTAATTATTATCGAGCAAATTGTTGTGGTACCTCTCGCAGTCTAGCATTGCTCTTTCCCTGTATGAATAAGGATGAAAAGGAAATTCTGTTTTGAAGTTCTGCAGCTTTGGGGCAGAGTATCCGTGAGCTGGTGGTCTGCACAGCTCAAACGTAACAACCAAACACGTTGGCTCATATTGTGGCGTGGCCTGCTGTGTAGAACTGTGCAGGTGTTGGCATACTGTAGGGACAAAAGAATTGCTTTATCAGACTAATGAACTCTTTGGTATCCTATTTCAACTAAGCATCTCAGAAAGGATCTCTAAGCCAGGAAAAGCTTTGCTTTTCTTGTTTTAAACCCCCGAACCCACCTGAGATTCTGTTCACCCACTGGTTTCAGTGGATCCCTTTAGCAGTCTGTGGAAGAAGGTTTTCCTCTAATCGCATGCTGTGGCTCTCCTGGCTTGTGTGAGGTACAGCTGCAGACCTGCAAGACCTCACAACTCTCCCACTCGTCTCTGCCAGTGTTTTAATTGTCTTAAAAGGATCTTCCACAGACTTTTAATTTATTTTAATCCCCTGGAGCATCTCTGCTTCAGTAATATTTAGCAAATTTCAGAGCAGACCTTCACTTAGTTTCCAATTGTCAGATCCGAGGAGTGGCAGAAAAATTATTTTTTAGAGGATTGAAAAGGCAAACTCTCAGACTAGGCTAATCTCTACTTGTAGAATGAGAGGACAAATAACAACTTGTCTATGAAAACAAAACAGTTGCCAAAAAAACTTACTAAAATCTCTACTAGAAGGATGGGGAAATTCTGCAGTTAGAAGCACTAATGGATTGCTCAACTGCATTTTCTTTTAAATACCTGGTTTGAAATGTTACCTTTGAAACATCTATGTGCAGTTTAAATTTTAGTAGGTGGTAAAGAGTGGAAATTGTATTGATAAAAGCTGTCTTTAGGTTTGGGCACATAAACTGCAGTTTATTTTAGAAATGTCTTTTACATTGCAGCAAAAGTATGTGATACATTGATAGATGATAATTTAGGAATTTTAATCTCGTGAGGATGTAGACTAATTTTTACATTTTTAGGGACTGGGGTTTTGTGCACACTCGATTGCTGGTTATAGCAAAGGGAAGTGTACTGCAACGGGCAGCTGCACAGATGATTTTTTTATGCCTACTGCCTTCCTTCTGTCTTTGCTTCCTTGTTTCCTTCCTTTCCCAAAGGGGTTTCCTCCCTTTCTCACTGATGTTTCCCCTTAAGAGACTAGCTGAAGAAACGTCATATTGGTTACAGGAGAGATTGCAAGTTTACTTTTTCACTTCTTGGTGTAAATTGTGAACTTTTCCAGCATCAGTTCAATTTCTGTGACAAAACTTTAGGATGCAATACACCATAATGATGCACTTGTGTCTGTGCTAGTTGCTGCCACAGTCACTATTTTCTGCAACATTATTTCTCACCAGGAAGAAAAAAACTCTTATACCATGTGAATTTTAGAAGTGGTACAACTGTGGGTGTGTTAATGCTTTTACTGGAATACACTGACACCTTGATTTTTCCCCAGAAGTTTGTGTTCTTCCCCCTTCTTCATCCTCCACTTGACTAGAATAAAACAAACTATGAAAAATAAAACTACTTAGTTTAGATTTCTGTTGCGACTTGTCAGATGTATTTACCTGTTTCTTCCTATCTTTCTCCTGAAGGAAAAATTAATTGTGACTTTCAAATAATGGTGAAGATACTGTTGTGAGTGGTTCCTCTGCAATGGGGATCTTTGAGAAATCCGTCAAAATAATTGTGAAACACCTCTTCATGTGCTGGTTATTCTTGTTCCCTTCTCTACACAGGCAATTCCCCACTAAGGGAGAGAATAATATTTTTACGTACAACCTAAGTGTGTTGGGAGGAAAAAACCCCAACAACTCTAAAAAGTGACAAAGTTAGGTATAGGTTCTCAGAATAAGTGGAGAAAGTTTTGTTTCAGATTTGTTCTCCCCTAATTCTTTTTGCCTCTGCTTTAGCCCACTCTGAGAACAGGTGACTTGGACGTTTATTTTCAAAGTTTGGAACATACAGTGCAGTGTGACTTCTTGGAGTTATACTTTGTATTTTCACATTAATGAAGTTTTAAATGCAGACTTTCTAATATGAGAGAGAAAAGTAGCAATGTATCTTTGTTCTTCCTGGAATAATAATTTCTTCCTTGTTGGAGAAGCTGCCTTAAATGATCTATATTCTCATACAATAATTTTACAAATTCTGGTGTTTTTAGAGGCTTTTTTGTTATGTTAATCTGCTTTGAAATTTAAATCTGTCATTTCTTTTACCTCTTTTATAGGTGCTGGATAGTTTGTTAGCTCAGTATGGAACTGTGGAGAACTGTGAGCAAGGTACATTTTCTACTCTCAATTTGCTTTTAAATTTGTAGTGGGAAGTGAATGCACACTGAACTTACCCTCCTTCCATTGCATTTTCCTTTCTAGTGAACACTGACACGGAGACTGCAGTTGTAAATGTAACATATGGCAATAAGGACCAGGCTAGACAGTAAGTATCTTACTTAGTTGTTTCTGTCATCTAACTTGCATTTTGGAGTCCAAGTTGTTGTGGCTTTATGTGTGACTTTGCTTCTGATCACATCAACATTTTAACAATAAATTAAGCATTGACTTTTAAGAAAGTCTGGTGTAATTTGCCTTAATTAACTATTTTTTTTTATCATCAACTTTCCTTTCACTTTGATAAAAAGTAAATCAGTAATTTCAAAAAATGCAAGAATTGTATAAATTTTTTTTATTGGGGAGATTGCCAGTGAGAGGATGGGACTTATTGTTAAATGATTTTTTTTTGCTGTGTTTTAGTGATACTGTCTTGCAGCACTCATTGTTCTGTGTCTGCTTCTTAACAAACAATCATAGCAAAATAACAGGAAAAAAAAAGTGAAAGAATGTAGCTGCTAACCAGAAGACAGGGCTTTTGTATTAGAAAATTTAATGCTGCTTCCAAACACACAAAAGGTGTAATCTGTATACCTAAAATAATTTATTTCGTATTTTTGAAATTTAGGCCACATATTTTAAGCTTGCTTATATCTTCAGTAATTGAGAACTTTTAATCGAGGTATTAAAATTTAAAAATATAATGTTTTACTTAATCAGTGGTTGCACCTACCTTTCCTTTAAAAATCTGTATTATGTACTATGCTAAAGGTTTAATTTTGCTTCTCTACCACAAAAAAAGGACTTGTGTAGTCTTTAAGTTTTAACCTGGTGACATAAACATATTTCCCCTCTTTCTAGTCATAGCAGGTCAAACAAAACCGAGCTCATGGAATAGCCTACAATGATCTTTTCATTTTAACTTTGAAATTTCTGCCACCTTGTGGCAAACTAAAACCAGCAGTTAAGATGCAGAGCATGCTTATGGTATGCATTAATTCAAAATTACAAATGAAATAATATTTGTACATATAATTAAGTAATTATGATCTGTGCATAACTTGAATGCAACACATGTATTTAATCTTTCAAAGCATTAGGTTACTTGTAAAATTATTACAAACAAATGTGATGGGAAACTTGTGTCAGTGGTGTCTCCTGTGTACGCGTGGGCTGAAGGAAACAATGTTTTCCTTGAATTCACTATTTAACTTTCTCAAAACCGGAATTGTTCTAACAAGTTCTTCAGGTTCTTCTGTTGCTTTTGATTCTGTTGCACAGCAATTCAGAAAGGCTGTATTTCTAGCTCTGAAGAAACTTATGGCGCAATGTTACAGATTAATACTACATGTGCCAGTTCCTCCTTTGATAATATAAGAAGGAAGTACCAAAAATACCATGGAAAGAAGCATCATACACTTTTTTGAACTGTCTGTCATCTGTGATGTGGGTTTCTGGACTTGTGTACTCCCTTCTGAAGCTGAAAACAGTTTATCCCCAAAATGTACTAGCTAAATTTTGTGGTCAATCCTGAGGAAATGCTGGCATAAGCAAAGACTATGAAGAAGTGTCTAAGATAATTTTGGGGGTTTTTGCATAAGAAATCATGTGACAGTAACTGAAAACCTCTTGAGTTTGAAGCAGGAGAATTGGCATCCAGCATGGATGTTGTAGGGGAGCTGAAGAAATACAGGTTGAATGGTGGCAGTTTGGCTCCTTGGAACAGGTAGGGCAAGTGGAGGAGCCTTGATTTGCATTTGTGAATGGTTTCATATGGACACAGGGTTTTCTAAGCAGACAAATCCATATTATGTACAAATAATGTCAGCTCAGATTGTCTGAGTTTGGGAGGCGACCTTGTAACTGTTTAGAAACCCCTCGGAGAAGTGGCTAGATGGAGGTATTTTTAAGGAAAAACTGTGAGGAATCGGAATGAAGGGTCACTACAGGACCTGCATGGGTGTGGCTTTTCCATAGTGACTGCAGCGCTGGTTCAATGAAATGGTTTTCCCAGACATGACCTAGCTTTGCTGCTTGGAACTGGTGGTGGTGGGCAGCAGTGGCAGTGGAGAGGGAGCAGTGTGTGAATGCTGATAGCTGATAAAGGCAGCTCTGGTCATCCTATGAAGGACATGCACTAACAAGAACTGACTTTATCAAAAGCTGGTTAGAGTTGTCAAGAGTCAGTAGCTGGTAACAAGCTTTGTAGTTTGGAATTTAGCTGTTTAGGGTAAATGGTGCTCTTTGCCGTGACTTTTGGATCAAACATCATGACGCGAAGATTTCTATGCTGCCACATATAGTGGGTCCCTAGTTCTAATTGCACCTCTTCTGCACTTTTTGCAATGCATGCACTATCCTCACAGTAGTGTCAGCTGACAGAACATGCTAAGTTGGCTACTTCCCTGCTGGATATCTGGATGGCATTGCCATGACTGCTGGAGTGTGTACTTGCAGTGTGTGGCGAAGGTGCTGTAACACAATCTGGAGATACTTTTGATAAGCAGTTCTAAGCAAGTGTGGTATGCATTGCTTGGAGGACAGTACTTTTGAATAAAAAGTGTGGTTCCAGCCAGCTGGGAAACTGAGCTGCCTTCTGTCTTGCAAATCTAGGTAGTTGTGGCAGAGGTCTTTTCCACTAGGCTGGTACTACAGTTGTGGCATGTTCAGTACAAGTCTATATCCAAAATTAACTTGGAAAATTAAATTGTTGAAGATTGCTGCAGTCTTTTTGAGGAAGAAGTCTTAGAGCACACAGCACCCAAAATCTGAGGTGTGCACAGTTCCTGACTTCTAGCTGGGACAGTGGTCTGTCTTTGACTTGTTGTAGCAATGCCTCTTTCCTAGCTGGAGAGGCATAGCCTGTCTTGCCAGAAAGAGCAGGATGCTGCTTCTGGCCAATGTGGCCAGAGCAAGGGAGCCAGCACAGCAGATCAGGTGCTTTCTGGCAGCCCAGGAGCATGGGGGCGGGGCGTGGTGTGCAGCAATCACAGAGCCATTCGTGGGCCTTGGAAAACCCCCTATGCTCTCTAGGAGTGTGGGTAGTAAAGAGGAGGCTGGCACTTCCAGGTCTGACACCACATCCCTTCTCTCCTGCAAGCACCTAGGGGGATGAGAGATTTGTGCCAGCTCTCAAACTGCCCCTGCTGCTCTCCTTCCCAGACCCTGGAGAGGGCTTTACAAAGCGTGCACACTGCTGGGGCGTAGGCAATTATTGAACGTTGCGGTGGGTTGTGGAGCATTTGGAAGAGACGAGAGGACAAGGGACAGAGCCTGGAGCCTG
This sequence comes from Struthidea cinerea, assembly GCA_013397865.1. NCBI lineage: Eukaryota > Metazoa > Chordata > Aves > Passeriformes > Corcoracidae > Struthidea > Struthidea cinerea. The sequence continues at coordinate 129,852 of VZTI01000611.1, forward strand.
TGGTTTCCCTGCACAACCCAACCAGCTGCATGCAGGTGCTGAGGCAGCTTGGGACATGCTTGCTAAAAGACAACACCCCTTCTCCCAGTATCAATCCCTGACTGCCACCAGCAGGACAGGCTGCCTGCATCCTTGTGACATGCTGCCACCTAAATTATGGCTGCTATCTTCAGAAGTTATACCACCTTCTCTTTCCCTCCCCAAAAGGTACCAGTGTATTGGAGTCTAGTACATTCTACAAGATTTAGCTCTACCCAGGATTTTGAAAGTCCACTAGTGATCACCTCTTAATTAGAATACTTGCAAAAAAAATTTTGTTACCCTTTCAACAAAGCACACATCTGTGTGTGTGTGCACAACACGTGTCCTTGAATGAACGAGGTTTCACGTAACTAATACTTTTACGTGCCATTGTGGGTCAGAGCTAATGTTGCCATAGGAACGATAATACTGAAAATTCAGTGGGATATAAGGGATTATAAGCTTTGATTTTGTTTCGGTTTCATTTGCAGAAGTACTGATGAAACCTATATTTTTATTTAATGTAAAAAAATTTATTGTGCCAAAGAAAATTTGCCATGTACATCTGTCTTCTCGTATGCAATTGTGTCTGTTCAGGGAAGAAAAAAGAAAAGTGATGTACGTAAAAGCTGCATGTGGGAGTGAAGTATGTTCTCCTTCTAGTGCTTAGTGTCATCATGCTATCAGTGGAAGAATGATTTCCAGCACAAGACTCAGTGCTTTTACTGTAATCATTTATCTAGGACGTTTAACCTCCACTAGCTTCAAAAGGGAGAAGGCTGGGCAAACATTCTCTTGTAGGGAGCTCGTGAGAGGACATCAGTGAGATGTCATTTTGATGGGAAAAACTCAGGTGACTAATTTACAAAATATTTGTTTAAAGGTTTCATTTTTTATGTAGGAACTCTTGCTTCTGAGCAGGTGTCACATGAACATAAGCCAGGCTGGTATCCATCTTATCAGTACACAGACAGTAGTTGCTGCAGTCTCTTAATGAATTCATTTTATTAAAAAATTCTGAACTATGCTAAGAGACTTCTGTGTACCAGCTCTCTCTAGTATGTGAAATGGAAACATTTTCCATTTCTACTAAATATAAATTTTAAAGGATGACTTCAGGGAGGAGGGCACCTCTTAATGAGGCAGTTTACTGAATTTTTCTCCACTTTTGTCCTCCCTGAGTGACTCTTCAGGCTTTTAGCCTCTGTTTAAAAGACGGTTTGTGGGTTGTTTCAGTAGGTACCAGCAGGGGTCCCTGACAGAGGCGGTCTGCATGGCCTTTGTGAACTTGTGGTCATGGAAGGAGACCCCCCCAACCCGCTTGAGAAGGCAGAGGACTTTGTGGGAAGGCAGAGGTGGTGTTGCTGTGTTCTGGAGTTCTTGAGGTGGTCAGTCAATGAGTATGTGCTTTACAGAAGGAGCTCTATTTAACATGTGGTCTGCAGCAATGATGATAGCTTTGCCTGAAACAGATGGCCCTAGTGCTGTGAAGAACCAGTCACTTGCTTTTAGCTGAGGCTCAGACTTCCCCTGCGAGCAGGGCTGACTCTCCGGATAGCAAGTGCTGTCCTAGATGCTGTTTTACAGGAATTTTACATCCATCTAGAAGACAGGTCTTAATCACTTGTCTCTATTCATGGATTTTCTTCCACATCTGTTTCTCCAGCCCCCAAAGCAGTGCCTAGATGCCTCTAAAATTGACCTTGTTATGGTGCTGAAGGGCTGCTGAATCATCACATTGCCTAATTCTAGCCCTCTATTTTGTTCCACAAAATTAATAAAAATGAGTCCAGAACAGCTGAAGACAAGTGTATGACAATACTTTAAAAACCTAGTGAAGATTGTCAAATACTGGAATGTGAAGGCCAGAATCAACAACCAAAGGGACCTTTCAAAAGCTGGGGTTTTATTTCCTCTGTAAGAAATGCACTGGAACTGTGTATGTGCAGCATCCACTGCAAATCAGTTATCCTTGCATTCCACTGTGTGCACCCAAATCAGTGCAGAATATGGGGCCACGTACCCAGGAAATATCAGTTCCACAAAAGGCTTGAGAGATCAGCATTTAATTACTGATTCTTCTTCTGACTTCTCATCACTTGAACAAGTCAAATTATAAAACAAGTCAGGCTGTAAAATATGGAGAACTCTGTGACTCACAGGGTGAATTAGTGTGTTATTTTTCTATGTCATCATATGGCTTTGGTGGCCAGAGATGGTTCACTGCTGACATAATTAATTTTCCACAATGGCAAATGAACTTTTCTCAGTTTGCTTTGAATTTAAGGTACTTATAGGCATACGGAACCATTTAACAATTTATAAATTGTTATTAAGAAGAAAAATTCCAACCTTCTTTCCAGGAAGCTTATGGTGCGTGTGTATATATATGTGTGTGCATATATAGTTGCTGCTGCGAAGTGTTGTGAAAACATAATAGGTATGAAGCTTGGTTGCAAACAATAAGCCTAGTCTTTTCTTTCCCAACCACTTCAAAGGAAGAGTGAGAAGTCTTGTGCACTGTATTAATGTCAGGTTTTGTGTTAATGCTGGGATTCTGGTCAAAGATGTTTTAAAGCCAGAAGAGGCTGATGCATTTTGGGAAAGAAGCGATGTCTGAACTTGTCAAACAAATGTGTGGAAGGAAATGAGGTGGGATGGATGTTAATCTGGAGCCTATCAGCACATTTGCATAATTGCTGGGGTTCATCTCTCCAACATCTTGAGATTTGATTCCAAAAGAAACAGGGCTTGGGCAACTGGACAGTCTGGCAGCGCCGTTTCCCTTCCTGGTAGCAATTCAGCTTTCTGGTCAATTTCAGTAAAACTCAGCCTAGAAATAGAGGTCTTGGATATCTGCAACCAACAAGAAATTACTATGTTCAGGTTGTATAAAAAGGAAGGTCCCAGACCCCTTTTCCAGATAGGATGTCTAGAGAGAAAGACTTTGGTGAAATGCCTTTCCAACATTGGAAATCTGTGCAGAAACTAAAAGTTGAGACAAATCCATAGAAACACAAGTCTCACTAGTCTGCTCAATGCTCCTACTGTTTTGTAAACATGTTTTATTGTGTAATAAAATGCTCTTCAAAGTCCATGGAGTAAAAGTTTAAAAATGTCAGCTTTGAAATAACCTCACCAAATTTTAATCCAGTTCATTGCTGTGAAGGGTTCTTCTGTTATGGGAGTAATTACACTCCTGCCCAAATCCCGAAGGACCTGTGTCTCATTTGGTTAACAGAAGTATTTAATGAACAGTGATCAGTTATTCAATATTTTGCTTTTTGTTCATTGGCATTGCTTTGGGCCTTATTTATTATCAGCCCTTATTAAACACTGTTCCAAAGACACAAATTACTTGTTTTCTCATAAGCTCTTTGTTGTCCGACTGGAATATTTTGAGGACTCTGGCTCAGCCCCTGGGAGATGAGGGGCTTGTTATCCTCAGTACCCAAATGCCACTTCTTATCTGAGAAGCTGCTTGCGTGGTTTCAACAGCTGCTTGTGACCCAGATTGTCAAATGGGACACCCAGGAGACAAATAGTATTTTTTCACTGGCTGCCCTTGAAAATATAGGCAATTGGATATCATCATCCTTTATCTCTGCAGTAGAGGCAGGAATAAAAGTGTTGCTGAGACTAATGTTTGGTAAACTGGCAGTAATGTCCTGCAAATGTGCATGAATGGAGGGACTGGGTTAAGTTTCTGAATTCAGAGGCCTTGCTCCAGAGCATATGGCTGTTGGAGCTTTTTAATGAAAATATTGGTGGTTTCTTTAATAAAAGGTGAAGATTCCCTCCCACTACCGCCTTTAATTTAAATTTTGTTTTTAAAGAAAATCTGTCAGTCATCTTTTGTCCAATATTAAGTCTGGCATTTATAAACTACCCCAAATCAGTGCATATTTCAGTGATCAGAGTATTACTGTTAATCTGAGTAGAAATGCCTGTTGTAGCAACACTTGATATGTCTTTCTTGGGCAAATGTGTTTTTTTGATGCGACTGGTTTACCGGTGTTTTTCATGTGGCTTAGTTATTCCTACTGTTTGCTAGATATTTAGTTGTATTGACTCTACCCTGTTTGTGAGTAGAAGGTATTCTGCCTTCTGGAAGTCTGTAATTTTAAGTTGAGTTGTGTTCCCCCTGTGAAGAGGAGACCCAAGAGCAGGTCAGGTTGGCCTGCAGACTCGTCCTTGGTTACGAAGAGGGAGTGAGCAGAGGGAATGCTGAGTGCCCAGGAGGTTTTCAGTGTGAGGGACCATGGTGCGAGCGGGTTGTGTACATTTGGGCAATATCCCTCTGCGATGCTTAACTAAAAGAACAAGAGAAGGTGAAACACCATTTTAAATGCCTTCTAACAACTTTGCTTTTATGGAGAGCTTAACGTAGGTACGGGGCTTTAACTTCCTTGTTAACTTTTAAACCTACCTACAACATGACTAGTAAGTGAGTTGCAAGGTGCTGTTGCCGTCTGCTAAGGGGTGTTTCAGATGCCATTGACTGGCTTTGAGTGCTTCCTTTCCTGCTGAAGGTGCTCTCTTCTTTCATATATTTTTTTTTTCATTCCTGTCACAGCTGTATCAGTTATTGTGAAAACTCCAGCCAAATAGCTGTGCTGGCAAAAACCCTAATGAAGGTGCTGTGATAGCAGCTAAAAAGTTTTCCCTCTGGTGCAGCTTTAATTCTATTTGGGAAATTGATTTAAATTAAATCAGGCAAAAGAATGCTTTTGAGTGTATACGCTCTGTCTCCTGTGAGGTTTTGCTGATAGGGTTGGACCAATAAAATCTTTAAAGTGCATAGAAGCCCAGAACAAGCAAGAGCTAACTTGTAGTTCTTAATATGGTGACTTTGTGTAATCAAAATCTTGGCTGAAGGATTTCAAATGTAACTTTTCATCTTGGAATGAGTTTCTAGTTTCACCACGCAATTTAGAAAGAAGTCCACATCTGAATGACTTGTCATTTCATAAGGCCCTGCATGCGATCATGGTTTTTTTTTAATCTCCTTTCTCCTCCCCTTTGCAAATAAACAGAGCAATAGAAAAACTGAATGGGTTTCAGCTTGAAAACTATTCCTTGAAAGTTGCATACATCCCTGATGAGATGGCAGCCCAGCAACCTCCACAACAACATCCCCAGGGAAGACGTGGATTTGGACAGAGGGGTCCTCCCAGGCAAGGGTCACCCAGCGCAACAACAAGGCAGAAACCACAGTCGGACGTTCCTCTACGGATGCTGGTTCCCACACAGTTTGTAGGAGCCATTATCGGGAAAGAAGGAGCAACAATCAGAAACATTACAAAGCAGACACAGTCCAAGTAAGTTATTTTACAAAACTGTAATTAATAGCCTTAATATTGTGTCATCATTGCTCGTGTAAAGAGGAGATCTTAAAACTTCATTACTAATCTGCATGGTCAGATCGCGAATGAAGACAACAGAGAACAGGAAATATTTTGCAAAATTTATTTAAGGACTGCATTCTGTTCTTGACGTGTGTTCAAACACTAGCTGACTTTTTTCTCCCCCTTTAAAAAAGGAGTGCTAGCAGGATGGTACTCTGTTGGAGACTTTTGCTTACAGATGTACTAACACAGTTCTGGCACAAAAAGTGAAACTGAAAGAGCTGTAATATGTTGTTCTGGGGGGCATACACTCAGTGTGGTGATACCCAAGTCTTCAAGTGCTTATTCTAGTTTTAGTTTGATTAGGGCATTTTTAGGATTTGTAAGTGTTGTCAATTCAAGATGTGGGGGGGGAAAACCCTAAACAAAGAACCTTTCTATCTCCCTCACTACTTCTTAAGTCTCGCCCCTCTCTGTTTCTGGAGAATGCATTTGTTGCTATCAAGTTGCAGACCACACCAAAACACAGATTAAGGAAATGCATGGGAGGCAAAAGCAAGCTGCTAAGTGACCTAAGGAGCTTAGAGCACTGGGGTCTAGAGACGCTAGAAGAGATTGTTTCCAGTGTGTGTTAAATCCCTACCCACAAGGAAGAGCTCAGAACAGATGCAGAGGGAGGTGGGGTTCTGATTCCAAAAATTTTTCTCAGATACCCCTAAAAGCAGAGAATTAAAAAGCTGCCTTCAGCAGCACACTGGTAGGAGCCCCCAGCTCTGCAGTTGCAGCAGACAGGACCTGGGAATGAGCTGTGTGTGAGGGGAATGAGGGTGGGTGCTAGTCTCAGCTTTGACAGCAGTTAGTGAAGATAAGGGACTCCTCTCTAATTACACCCCAATCCCCCACAAACAGGCTTCTCCTCCTCCCCAAACCCAAGATTATCATGATGCTCCTTCCAACCTCTCATTAGCACAATGTAACCCAGGAGACTATTTAGTGTGTTTAACAACACAGGTTTAAGAGTTTTGTGGTGCCCTGACAAGACTTGGTTGTAATTTTTCTGTGGGTAACCAATTTTTCAGGTGATATATAAAACATTTAATTCTTGAACTACAAAAATCCTGGAAGATTGGCATGAGGAAAGGTTTTAAATCTAAAAGAAGGGTGGGTAGAGCAGAAATAATTGCAGGTTGCTAACTTTATGGTTATGCGACATTGAGAATGTTGTTTTCATTGGTTTGGGCTTAAAAAAAAAAAGAAATTTCATCTACTTTCAGTTCCACCAAGGATTGCCATGGGTTTCTTGGAAAATGCTGCATTGTGAAACAAAAAGAGTCTTCAATACTTGAAAGAGCTGCAAAAATAAAGGGGCTTCTTGAAAAGCAGCACGGTTGTTTCAGTTAGGAAATAGAAATTACGTGCGGAAGAGGGACAAAAACAAAAAGCAGAGGTGGAAAGAATATGTGAGCTACAGTTACTGGCAGGGAAAAAGTAATATCCAAGGCATTGTCTTTTTGCAGGTCATAATTAATTTCTGTTAAATTCTTAGAGCTACGCAAACCTGTTGTAGAACAAGGCTAGCAGTTTCAGGGTGGTAGAGGGTGGAGTAGAGGAAAGGTAGTATCATGACAAAATCAGGATGGAAAAGTATAAGAAACTAATCTTGAGGGTGGATGCAAAGTACTGCCATGCAACTGGTTAGCAGAGCAGTGCTGGGAAATTCTGCTGCTGAGGTAATTAAAGATAAGATGGGACAGAGCCTGACTGTCCTGTAGCTGCACAGTCATTCTAAGCGGAGCGGTGGGGCTGGAGATGGAGCACTGGGAAAGCTTGATGAGATGTTGTCTTCAGGGGTTTACCGCATTTTCTATCTAACAACTCCCCTGACTATCTTGATGGGAGTTTACTGAGAAAAGGAGATCCCAGTGTCTGCAAAGATGGGGTTTAGCTGGTAAAATCAGGATAGGAGAAGCTCTTCGTAACACACACAAATTAGTATTTAGGATATGTTTAAATAGTTGTAAACTTTTCAAAATTAAACCACTAAAATGTAGTCACTGTTAGCTCAAAATAAATTAGTTTTACGAGAGTTTGAAATACACAAGATTTACCATAGAGTATGTGGTTACAGTTAGTGTTTTTCTTTCTTTCAAGAATTGATATTCATCGTAAAGAGAATGCAGGTGCTGCTGAGAAACCAATTACCATCCACTCAACTCCTGAAGGCTGCTCAACAGCTTGTAAAATTATTATGGAGATCATGCAAAAGGAAGCTCAAGATACTAAATTGTGAGTAAAAAGCATTTTATCATGGAAGCATTAAAAATTCCAAATTCTCGCTGGCTCAATTTAAAGAAGTAGTTTTTAAAGCTGTTAACAAGTGAATATTTGCTGTTATCTGCATCTAAGTAGGTAAAGGACCTGAGACATTTTACCTTTCAGGGCCGTCTACTTACTTAATTAGCCCCAGCATGCATCTATGATTTCAGTTGTAGCTTGGCTGTGATTTTGAGGTGAACTGGAGCAAATATGGAAGTTTCTTGAGCGACTGACAGCTTTTAGTCAGAGTGAGCATAACAAGTTGTGAACCTTCACTAAAAGCTTTAAGATCTATTTCTTCCCTCCCAACAGCTCTTGCTACTTCAGTTTGAGCTTTATTTAGCTCTGGGTATGTTGCAATTAAGCTTGGAAAGCCCATTATACCTGGACTGACTCTGCATCCAGTGTAAACATGTGAATGGGATTTGTGGATATTTCTGTGAAAATCAAATTCATCCCTAACATGCATAAAAGCTTGTGCTCTGATCTCCAAAAGTCTCACTAGGTATAACTTCCATTACAGTACAGAAGAAATTCCCTTGAAGATACTGGCACATAACAACTTTGTTGGCCGACTTATTGGCAAAGAAGGAAGAAATCTGAAGAAAATTGAACAGGACACAGATACTAAAATCACGATATCGCCGTAAGTTTTTGGTGGCCTAATCTTTCGGTGGGATGTCTCAAATGGCAGCAATGCTGCTGTGGGACATTCAGGTACAGAGTTCTTAGAAAAATATGTGTGTGTTGAAGGCTGAGATAACAGCCCTTCAGAGACCTTTCCATCATGTGGATTAAACCGTCACTTAAGCTCAGTTAAATTTCATATAAACAGTGAGTCTTCATTGTAAACTCAGTCAAGAGCAAGCCTAAAAATAACATAGGCTATGTGGAGCCTGTGTTAGACTATATTTTAAGTGTCAGTTGTTTTTAACATATTATACCATATGTAATGATGAGTCTTTGAAACTGTAAGTCTGGATCAGTTCTGAGCTATGTGTGAAAATGAATGAAATTAGTGATGTTTTAGTTTCTGGTATATATTAATTTTTTGGACTAGAAAGAAATAGAGCAAATTAATACTGAAAAGGGTATTTTTAGTAGCAGTTCTGTCCCTCTTGACCACTAGCAGCCAAACTGCAATACATTGGCTGGTCTGCCTCAAAGTAATAGCTTTTTTCCAGAGTTTGTGAGGGTAACTGAGACCTGTTCAAATTTAGCTGAGATTAAATGGGAATTTTCACCTTTACTGGAAATCTGTAAATCACTGATTAGATTAACATCTCTGTAGAAGCTTGGCAGTCAATAGTAGTTATACCCTGGAGTAATATCTTCAGAGAACCTCCTGTTCTGAATAATGAATGCTCTGGCATGAACTTTCAAGCATTTGAAGGCATCCTGGATTTGGCTTTAGCCAGAAAGGGTGAGAATAAGGCTTATAGGCTGTAGGAAAGGGAAAAAGTTTGGAAGACACATGAGGATGTATGAAGAGGTGTGAATACATGCAGGAGACAAAAAAAGTACTGCAGAAAATAGCTCAAATGAGGACAAGAAAGCTGGGAGTAAATGTGCCTCCTCAAAAAGAGGAAATCAAATTTGGATGAAAGTACCTGAGGCCTTCCTTAAAGGCGTGTGTTTATGGAATTAGTCTGAGGAAGAGAAACAAATCAAATAGACAAAAAGCACCCAAATAAGTGTGCTTCAAGAATAGATTTTTGTAAGGCCAGCGTGCTCTCTTAAATGCATTTGCATAAACATTTTGTTTGCAAACAGTACACAGACTAATGCTATTGCTTAAAGGGGGAAAAAATGTGTACGGAATACATGAAAAAAATGGTCTTCATTCCATTAAATCCACTTGTCTTTATTGATGATGACACAAATAACACATTGTCTGTAAACAGCTACAGAGTGTTTTTTAATTTAGCGAGTTAATGGTTTATTTGCATTAAAATCTTGGCCTCAAGATTGTATTTGTCATACTATGCCTAAAATAACCCCCTGAAGTTGTCTGGTGTAATCAATACATAAATGAGACCATATATGCCCATTGATTTTGCTATATCTAATTAGTCTTTCTCATGGTCTCTTCATTTAGGCTTTTTGGTAAGCTTGTCCATAAATTTAAAGTGAGGCAGCCGGTTTGGGAAAGTGTTTCCTCTCTTCTTTGGGGTGTTTTCCACCACTTTACTTCCTGAGGCAGTACTTCAAGTGCTCATGCACTGGAAGCTTAAGGACTGCTTTGTGGATGCGTTTCGTGCCTGCCACTGCTTGACTGAGGTGTGCAGAGGTTTGCCACGCTGCCTGCTGTGCAGGAAGGCAAGGCCTTGTATGCTGCTTCCTCTCCGCTTCCTGCCATAGACTTCCTCTCTCTTACATCTTGCTCTGGACTTTGTCTTCACCCCTTTACCTTTTCTCAGTACGTGGATGTGCCATGGCTTCCCGGTGTGTTTATTCCATGTTACCAGAGTAGGTTAGCATTTGTTGCTGAATAAAGCACTGGTTTAATGCTTTATGCATTAATGCTGTAATGTTTAATGCTGTTTTAACCCTTTCATTTCCCCTGAGGAGTTACTAGTGTTTTGCAGCAAATGTTGACTCGCACACAGCCTTTCTTTTTGCCATTTTGAGGGCTTGGAGGCTCTCCTGCAGTTTCACTGAGGTCGGGCTTTTCTCCCGTTTCCTTAAAGAATACACTATAGTTCTCAAGCAAAGAAAATGTTTTGGGTCTCTTTTTTTTTATGGTGTTTCTGGGATGTCTAAAATGAATGTCTGAAGCCCTCTCCCTGTTGGTAGTGCTGGTGTGGAGTGTGAAGTGGGACGTTGCTGCACCGCCCTGCAGCTCGTGTTCGTGCACAGCGTGGTGGTTTCATTTCGTGCAGCACCTAAGTATGTCTCAACCATCCCTTGCCAAACCTCGCTGTGGTGGGTTTTGTTGTGTTTCCTACAAGGACAGATTTTCCCCAGATTATCTGAGACCTGTGTTTGAGCCCTGTTATGCACTAATACTACGCTCTTTGGAGGGCAAACTCGACGCACTCGGATGTTGTCGTACTCAAATGATAAACCTGGATTATCTTCTTTGTTTGCTAATTAACTGTGCTTCTGTTTCATTTGCAGATTGCAGGACTTGACACTCTATAATCCGGAAAGGACCATTACAGTTAAAGGCAGTATTGAAACTTGTGCCAAGGCTGAGGAAGAAATTATGAAGAAAATCAGGGAGTCCTATGAAAATGATATTGCTGCTATGAATGTGAGTTTTCTTAGGGTGTGGGCCCTTTCTAGAACTAAAACCACAGAAGGATTTTCGGTGTGAGGGACCCCTGGACGTCACCTCGTCCCGCAGTGCGTTTGCTCAATATGGGCCCCACTTCAAAGTTAAATGAGGTTATGTAGGGACTTGTCTTCTCCCTAACATTACCGTGGATAGAAAGTGTCTATCCATTTCCACGGATAGAAAGTGGTCATGGAGTGTCTGGTGTCTCTGGACATCCTGTGCTCTGTTTCACTGCTCTCATGATGAATTTTTTTTCCTAATATCAAATCAGAATTTTCTGTTGCAGCCTCTGTTGCCTCTTCTATTTATTTGTGGGAGTGTGGGCAACCATTTTTGTTATTTATTTATGTGCGCTATTTTAATGGAGGTTTTTTCTGGTTCGCATTTGACTGGGGGAACTGAGAACTTTAGATTGAGGAAATTAATGAGCATTTTACTTTTTTCTTGTTGCAAAAACCCGAAGAAGGGTGTGTTTGTGCTGTTGTGGCTTATGTGCTCTGGCTTGCATGTTTTTTAAAGCAGTGATTCAGTCTCTTCATATAAATAACATAATAGTGTATGGAAGAATGATCTCTTCTGTTTTTAATTATTTAAGAGGGCTTTATTAAAATTTTTCTTGATACAGATGATAAAGGTATTTAGCTATTTGAAGATCATTGGTGATTATATAATGAAAACAACATACCTCATTAGTTTGCCAAAGTGTTACTAATGCATATTGAGAAATGATTGAGACTTTTGATAAGTTAGGAAAAGCTTTGTGCGTGCATGTGTATCCAAATCCTATGGTCTAGAGTTAGAATGGAAATATTTTTTTGGTTTACAGTAGTCCTGACTTTCCAGAAATGTCTCTTCTTCATGGTTGCCCTACCGAGGGGAGAGAATATTCTCCCCCTCTTCCCCCCTGCCTCCCTCACACAAAGCAAATTGCAGTAGGTGAGCTACACTTGAGGAACAAAGTATTCAATAGCGGTGCATTTTTGTTTCATATAACATGGTGCGAGTTAGAGACCACATTGCTGTTTGACAAAGGTATGCAAAGTCAAAAACCACCTCTGTTACTGTATAGATTTCAAGTTTAGTTTGTAGTGGTTATTAAGGTAGGTTTTGAGGTGGTGAAGTTTTGAAGTTTTTTGGTGTCTTGTGATGGATTTATCTTAATGGCCTGAGATAGTGTCTGTCCCTCTTTAGCTGAGATATTTCTGAAGCATATTAATGTTTTTGAGCAATAATCTGGAAAAGGGTACGGACAAGTTTTGTATCAGACAACAAATGCTTCCTACCACATGATGATGTCACTCTTCTCAGGTGTGGTCAAGCAAGGGACATGCAACTTTATAGTTGATCCTTTCCCAGCAATTGCTGGAGGTATCTCATTTCATCTTTTGCAAGGGAGAGAGGATGGGGTTAGAGTGTCACGTATATATTGCCCCAGTGTAAGAAAAGCAGAGGTTTGCGCATGATCTTTGTTTCTACAGTGCTGTCTTCTTAGTATGAGGCCAAAACTATTATTTTTCTGATAAATTTGTTCTCTCTGAAACTAAATAGTATTATTATCTGAATATCTTGCTGTGAAGTTTGAAATGTGTTTTGCTGATTAAATTGTAGCAAGTGATTCCCATCTGCCTTTCCCACTATGAGTTTTTAATGTTACTGGTCTGTACATGTGTCTAGGAAACAGGTTTGAAGGAGAGTCCTTTGGGGTAATCGAGATGAATTTTTTTAAAATAACATCCCAGAAGTTTAACAGCATATGCCAACTAGGATTTTATTAAAGTTAATAACCAGGACTCTAAATCTTAACTCTTCTGCCATTGCAGCTTCAAGCACATTTAATTCCTGGATTAAATCTGAATGCCTTGGGTCTGTTCCCACCTTCTTCTTCAGGAATACCACCTCCCGCAGTGAGTGTTGCCTCCGCTGCTGCCGCTGCTTCGTATCCACCATTTGGGGTAAGGGAAGCTCTGATTTTGGATGGTTAGTGGATGGTGATACTAATCTGTACAATGCTACTGTTCAAAACTAAGAAGACTGCTGCATTTTTTGCCAAGTTACCTGGAAAATCTGGGAAGGGTGTTTTGCTAGCTGTGTTCTGTCATTTTTCTAAGTGTTGTCTGTCTTCCTGCTTGCACACTGAAAAATATTTCATATGGCTGCAGTTGGGAGCAGGCATGAATTGCTTTTCTAGTGAAATGCTCAGTGAAACTGGAAAACAGTGCTGCTTAGAAAAGTGTTAGATTTTATCTTACAGAGAATTTGAATTACTGCAGAAAGAAATCTCACATAAAATAGAATTTAAAAATTGCTGGAATTGGCAATTAATAATGCTAGTCTGCAATTTTATTCCTTTTGATATGGAAGAAAAAGAAATGATCTATTATCATAAAGTGGGGATCTATATGTAGCTAAAATGTTTGTTTGAATGCAGCAGTTTTATAAATGCTCTGTTGAAATGCAATACTGCTAAATAGATAGGATGTAAATTACATGGAATAATCTCCAGAAAGCTGCGATTTACTTGCCACTTTGCTCTCTAAAAAATATCTGAAAAAGTTTACTAGAACCTTACTCACATTCAGTGCTGATTAGTAAACATAAATGAGGTCTCTTGCTATGGAGCAGAAGGTAATTGATTGCATCAGAAAGCTCCAGAATCTGTCTGGAACTGAGATGGTGTTTTGCTCTTCAAGAGAAGACAATCTCATTATAAAGAGAAGGTGATGTTTCATCTCTTCCTTGTTTCTGGTGGTGGTGGTTGCTAGCAACTCAATGGAAGGTGAATTTTCAAAACAATTCCAACAAGTCTCTTAAGAAGTGGATGACAGAGCTTTACAAACTCTGATGTGTCTGACTTCGTCCCCTTCTTTGCCCAACAGTGACATCTAGAGAGCTAAGTCTGAGACTCTTCATGAACTAGAAAAATGAAAATGCAGCACAACACACTGAACTTTATCAAATAACTCAAGTTATATAGTACTAAAGGGTAGTTGTTGTCTAAATATTTTTCTCCAGAGGAAGAAGCTGAGAGAGTCACTGCAAGGATCAGGAAAAATTCCACTCTTGTAGCATTGTTTGTGAGAATGAACAACTTTGGTGTTATGAATGTATTATGAACTATATTGAGTATAATTGTGGCTTTATCAGAAAAATGTGCTTTAATGAAAGCTACAATAGAAATATGTTTATACTCAGTTATTTTACTGTCAATAGCAGAGCCTCCATTTATGACAAATTCTCTCCCTCACAGTCCTTCAGCACTTTAATTAGATTGGCAGACTAAACTAAACAATACAGGTTTCTGCTTCACTGTATTATATGAAATGCCATCTCTGGTAACGGATTGCCTCAATTCTTTTTCTTTTCTTAAGAGGAACTAGATGTGGTTTGTTAACAGTATATAACTTATTGGTAATCAAAAGTGTGGCTTTTCCTTTCTTTTTACTCCAGATTTGCAAACTACTTTGCTATTCTTGAGATTCATACTGTAAGCCCACAGTTCTGTTCATCACTTGGTTTATTTTCATTTCTTTCCCACTTTTTCCCCCGTTGTGATTTTTTTTTTCTTTTTTTTTGCTTTTGCTTTAAATATGCACCTAAGCAGTGCTGAATTTGGTGGTTACTCCTGTCTGTCCCTCTGTTGCTAGTGCACCTTTACCCCCCCAAACGCACCTTTTTTGGCCTGCTAAGATCTCTGGCAGTTTCCTGGTTTCTGGAAATAGGATAATGGCAACATCTGGAAAAAAGCATCAAGAAACAAATGTCGTTGTGTAAAAGTGTAGAAACCGTGCAGCTGGAAGGACCACTGTCTGAACTCTCTTGCTTTGTTCATGCTCAGTCCTCTGAAATGGCTCTCATTCCATGCAGCCTGGATGTGTGACAAGCTAACATGCAGAAAGAAGGGATAAACCCACAGGTTTGCAGGGTGAACTCCAACAGCTTTTGTGGAGGTTGGGGGTGGTACCAATACAGCCCCTAAGCCAGATATGAAGGGCTTCTAAAGCAAACACATGAACAAGTGGAACTATCTCCCCTGTTCGTACTTAGACGTGTCGGTATTTGGAAAAGAGCAGGTGGTTCTGTGGGGTTCAGGTGAGTCAGCCCCTCAGGTTACTTGGAGTGCTTGTTGCTCTCTGAGGAGAGAAAACAAGAAAAAGTATGAGTCTATTCTTTTAATGGATGCAGTTGTTCAGAAAACAAAGTTTCCATTTTGAAGACTTTTAAATCTTGCTTGTGTATGAATTAATTTTCTGTAACTTTTGAGTTTTACTGTCCTCTAATTTTTTTCCTCTAGCGGAACAGTTTTTCAGATACTGATTAAATAGTTCATTGGGGCATGAAGAAGTAGAAAGAGCAAAGAAGTCTGGCTATATTTTGAAGGAGAAATGAATACAATTTGAAAGGCTAAAGGTAACCACAGGGTTAGGTCATCTAGGAGAGCTCATGAGGGATTTAAAAAATAAAATTAAATCTGTGTTAACTAAAACAGGCTTGGGGAAAGAAGGTTTTGGGAGAAAAATTAATGAAGAATTCCCGGGGAGACTTTGTCCATTTACCTGTGAGCTGTTTGTTACCAAGTTCCTTGTTTTGACAAAAGCATTTGGGCAACCCAAGTCCCTTTACCTTGTTTTCAGTGCATGTCCTTTTATGCTTGGGAGCACAGATTAGTGGACATTGAGGATATCCCTTTCAGGCAGCTGGAAATCCTTTCTGAAAACACTGCTGGTGTCAGGGTGTAAAGATGTGTATCCTGCTGCTGTTCTGCTTATTTTTGTGTAGTGCAAATTTTACCTTCTGCTCGGGGCTGCACAGAGCTGGCTCTTCCCTGTCTCCTGTTTGTTTGACTGAGCAGAGGCGTGTTCCTCAGCGGTTTCAGCTGCACCATCACAAGGGGCCTCTTGGCATCAAAGTGTCAATGAGGTCTATGCTTGCAAGCCATACAGGGAGCCTTGGGGACCCCCCTGTGCTGTGTCTGAGGGTGTGTTTTAAGCTCTTGTAACACCTTTGTATGCACCCTTTCTTCACCTTGTTGTGGGGACGGGCTTGCTTGGGGCTCTCCCTTGGGTCAGAAGAATTAGGTGGGTGAGTTTGGGCATTTGCAGCAGGGTTTCTATATGGAGCTGATACCTCATATGTGCTACTTTCTAGTGACAAGGTGTTGCTGTGACCTTGTGTAGGACTTGTTCCCAAAGAAACTGAAGTGTCATCTTAGTTATTGAAACTATTATCTGCCACATTCCTGCTGCTGCTTTTTTTATGTGGGTGTAAAGAGGAAAATCTGCATAGTAGACAGATCTAGGATTTTGTTACGGTGCCAGAGCTTAGTGACAGGTCTGAATGCTCATACGTACGGCTGGAGCCAAGTGTTCCCAAAACATTCCGTACTCAGGAGTTTGGGACTGAGTGGTTAAACAGGTTTGGCTGTGTTAACATGTGTTTGATGCTTCATCCTATCCCTCTTCATGCAAACCTTCAAGACATTTGACAAAAGCATAAACATTATTCTCCAGCTGCTTCAGGTACACTCTGGTATCACAAACTTAAGAGATGGTGATCTTATCAAACACTAGTTTGCATTTAGCTCCTTGGACTGTGTCACGTTCAGGAAAATGATTTCCATGTGACTCAGAGACCTTATCCCATGATGGTTCACACTGATGTACAACACCAAAGCCTCATCTAATTTAATCTAAAGAGATGCAGATTGTGTCTCACTAATAATCTGGGTGCTGCTTTACTCTTTGTCCTGGCAGTGGAGCCCCCACAGGAAGGCACAGGTTGTCCTTGGTACTTGTCTGGTGACAGATACAAACACGCATGTGGGCACATGTCCATTGCACGTGGCTAACAGTGTCTGAGCACCTCAAGCAGTGCAGGCTAACCATCCATTTCTTTGTATTTTTACCTATTGCTATCAACAATTCTCGATATTGCAATTGTATAATTTATTTGCAGAGTCCAAGCTCTGTTTGCCTGTTCAAAGTGCTCATTTTGTGCAGTCACTGAAAAGGGATGCAATGGAATTGCATATTGTGTTTCAGTTCTTGAATTTTCCTCTCTCTTTTTGCAAAAGTCCAAGATCTGTTTGTTTTTCTCTGGGCTCCTAAAAGGCAAACAAACCAGAACATGTGAGAATCATTGAAACGTTTTAAGGTTTGAGGAAAAAAGTAGGACTTAAATGTCTCAGTTAAGAGTACTAAGAGCTAAAAATTCTTTTTACTGTCAAATTGGCATGATTTTGTTCTTGTGATCCTGGTGATATGATCGAACTAATGGCGTTTTTTTTTTGACTGATCTGTGCCCTTGTGTGACTACATTAAGGACCAGTAGCCTTTCTGTGCCTATCTGTACCCAATGTCTTGTCCAGATGCTTTTGGGCCTGGAAAAACCACCACTTTCTGTTTATCCTTAAATCTTTCTCCTTGGTTGTGCATTTAAATGCTTGTGTGCGTTGCAGCTCTGACACAATTGCAAAGAGCTTTGTTAGTCTGCCCACTGTCACTTGTAACAAATACCATGACCTGAGCACCTGCACAAAGGACTGGGATTTGTATGAGGAGGGGAGTAAGGTTCTGCCAAAGGGAATATGACCCATGCTTATGTTTTCCAGAAGATATGTTGCCACAAAAAAAAATGTTTTAACAAGTATGCCAGCCAAACTGCTTCAGATGTAGTGTTGTTCTGCTCAAAGCTGTTTTGATGGAGTTGTTGCTTCTGTCTTCTGAACTGTGGGGAGAATATGCACATACTTGTCTCTCAAGAATAGAAGTTTGTTCTCATGCAACACTGAAGGTTTTAAAGTTACAAACAAACAAGAAATCCTTATCTTAAAGTCCAACTGAGTACAGTCATGCAATAAATACACCTGGCCCACCTACTGGGGTTAAATGAGTTGCGCCCTTCCTTTTATAATTGGAACTTTGCATGTTTAATTTTACATCCAACTGCATTTCTTTTGTAGCCTCTGGGTGTGAAATTTGGCATCCCTAGGGCATGGGGGAAGAAAGGCTAACCTGTGGAGACCTCATCCTGCCCTTGAATGCCCTGAAACGGGGTAGTAGAATTAAATCTGTCTCATGGCAGATAAACTCAAACATAAAGTAAGGTGAGAAGCAAACAGCTTTTCTCCATAAGAGGAGTTCACATCAGCTGCTCTCCTCCATCTGTAAGGTCATGGAAGAGATACACGAACTTTTGCCCTGTGGAAGTCAGCTAAGGTGAAGGGATGCTCCTCTGCTTGCAGTGGGACTGCCTTCTCTGCTGGTCTCTTTGGACATCCATTGTAGCTACTTGAAGCTCTGCCTTCAAAAAAAGCACTCCTTCTAACATTTTCTTTAGCCTCACAGTAAATTTTCAGGTTATGTGATATGCATATGGGCTTCTAGGAACAGAGCAGGGGGAAAAGGAGATTGGAAAAGAAAACCCAAAACAACAAAACCAAAAAAAAGGTAGTTTTGTACAGTAAACAAATCAAGAAATCAAACCACCTTTTTCTGATTACAAAGAAAAGTCTTGTACAGCTAGGCAGATAGGTTGCTTTCCTTTATTCTTTTTTGCCATCTATTGAAGCTTTTTGTTGCAGGTAAGAAACATGCCAATGGAAAACTTTCTCCTTAGAAGATGTGGTCAAGAGAAAAATTTCTTCTTTATTCTCCAGTCATTTTCTTAAATAATAATACTAAAGAAGACATCTTCTATATTGCATAGAAGTAAGAGAAGAAATAACTGTATTGTGCTTTTGGCAGGAAAGAAAAGTAATTTAAAATGAAAAATTGCTTCATTGAGGGCCTTCATTTGATGCCCTGAGCATAGATGAGAAAGACAAGGAAGAGGAAAAACTGTCCTATGTTTCCAGGTACTTTGACTCTTACTTGGTGAAGTTGGGCTCCTTTGGATGTCTGGGTTTGATAGGATTGGCTCGTGCAGCTGTTATGTCTGACCTACCCAGAGGTAGTAATGTCTATACATCTATAATGCGCGTAGTTGCAAGTGGCTTTGCCCTAATTCGCCCAGCTTGTTAAGCAGTAGATGATTTTTGAGAAGCTGTCCTGCAGCCAAAAGAGGATGTGGTTTTGGGGGGTGAAGAAGGATTTGCCAGTGGTTTTACAAAATGATTTTATATCAGTGAAATTAGAACCCTACATGTGCAGCACATACAGTCTTGAGGAGGGCACTACAGGACAACAGCATTGTCTGAAAAAATCTACCAGCTAATTAGACTTCTTTTGAAGACTGTAACCTCAGTGCCTTGAAATACAGCTTTACTGATGCTTAATTTCTTACATTCATTAATGGTGCATTTTTTGACAACTAAAAAATTTGCTTCATGGTGTGTAAAGTTGTGAGATTGTTTTGCCCTGTGGAGAAAATGGTTGGTCTTCCCACTGGGTTGAAACTCTCCAGCTTCTGCCATGCTGTGCTGGCAGGGACACATGTCCAGAGCAGTCAAACTATTCTGCCTCTGGAGATGGACCAACCCCCCAGCAAGGGAAGAAAAAGTGCAGTTGTCACCATATGATGTACAAAGATCTGGCAAGTCAATGGTAGTTTTCCGAGGTGTTGAAGCCTCCAGTAATTCTTAATAGTTTCTTTTACAGTTCTGAGGTTATCATAATGCAAATAGTATCACTTGTTAACTAGTAATTCATGCTTTTTAAAATAAAAATGGTTTCTTCTTCACTACAGGTTTGAATGCTTGTAGAGATATTTGTAGTTTCTTGGAACAAGAGAATTAGAATTTGTGTTGGATCCCTGCCCTTAGATTCTTTTGGGAAGATTTAATCTGAGTTCCCTTGTCCATCTCAGGCTCTCAAGCCCTAAGTACCAGGCTCCACACCTTCTGAATGTTAAACTGAAGGGGAAATGTAATTCCTTAAGGTGACAAATATTTTGTTACTAGAGCATACTGAGCTCCTTCAGGCCAGAAACAAAAGTAGGTCAAGTCCTCATTCTGTTGTATCTGGCTCCATCTCTGGTTTGTTTGTTAGTTAAACATGATGGAAAAATAAGTGATCTTTGTGTTTACACAACCTGTTTTTCTGGCAGCTGTCATGGAATCTGAGAGCAATGCCTTTATTAACCAGAGCTCATGAGTACCTGCATCTTCCAAAGGCACTGATTTTATGGGTAACTTCTATGGGTTTGGAGTACCCATGTGGCTGCTGTGTCACAGCTATGATTTTTGAAGCGGAAGTGTTTCTATACGTATACTTTTTGGTGGTCATACGTTGTTGCAACACTGAATTCTTATGCTTGCTGCTTGTGAATGACCAGCAAAATTCCTGCTTACATTGTTTCACAATCTGTTCCTTATGTTGATTTCTGATTTTGGCTGTCTGTTCTGAGTAAAAGGTGGCAGATTGCTTTTTTTGGCATTGTGGCCAGTCAGATTTTGCAAAAACAAAAAGTTCATGCCATGTTCAGAAATATGTCAAACCAGTTCCTGCTTGTGAAATGCCTTATAACCAGCCTGCCAGAAAATGTTCCTTCTCTGCTTCCGTGATTTCTACTCCCTTGTTCCTAGCTAGGCTCTTATATTGGAAACACTTCTGATACATGTGGTCCTTTTAGTGACTTCTAGCAGTCTTAGAAGATTCCCATGTCTTCCCAGTTAGAAGATGATCATGATGAAAAGTACTAAATTTGAGAGCCAAGAAGTGGAATGAGTAGTACTAAGTGAAATGATTTTAGTAGCCTCTCACTTAAGGTACTGACCATTGTGTAAGAACCAGCTGTCTTCAAGATTCAGGTGTTGAAGTGCAGCAATCCCTAAAATGGAAGTGTAGGCAGGGGTGGGTCATTCTTAGATTTTCAACCAAGAGGAGAGGACCAGATCAGCTAGGTGGATGGAGGGCACCCACACATCATTTCTGGGACTGACTGTGGGGAAAAGAGGTAGAGCTGCATGGCCTTGCCATGGGCTCTGTGTTCCAGAAAGGGTCATGCCCTTGGTTCATCTACTGACACCAATGTTTCTCACATAGTGCAGCAGTTACACTAAAGGGGAGCATCTTGGATCAACCTGGGGTTCATGGGAAGGTGGAACCCTGGGAGAATGGTGGCTGTACAGTTCATGCATGGTAGTATGAGCAACGCTTTAGTGTGCAGATCAAAGTTACAAATATGCATTGCTCTTTTAAATTGTTTTGCTACCTCTTGACTGACTAAATTCAGCAGTGCAGAACTCTTCTGAGTGTGGTCCTGGCTTTTCAGGCAGTGAATATGGCAGAAAGCTGTAGACTTGCAGCATGGACCTAAATCTGTTGGAAATAAACCTAAAAAGCTTGGAGGGTGCAGGGAGTTCAGGCTGCAGTTTGTTGAGCTGCACTGGCAGCTCCACTTCAGCTCAGTGACTGTACAAGGTGGTGACCCAAGGTATCTGCAAGGACATTGTGAAACTGGATCATGTTAGACCTATCTACTAAAACTTTGTTTTCCTTAATGAGCCCCTTGTTTCCAATGAAGGCTTAAACTTTTAGCACTAGTGCTGCAAAATGAATACACTAGGATTTCTTTTGCTGTCATCTCAAGCTTATTTCTTATCAATGCACTGAATCCTACTAGAATGTCTTCAAGGATACTTGGCTTAATGTTCATTTCCTCTTGCTGCAAGTCTTTATTACTAAATAAATAAGAGCATTTATTATAGCTGTGGGCCAGGATAATTCTTCACAGTACATTGCAAAAACATGGTTTAAATTTTGGCTTTGGATCTGGTACAGGGTTTGAATAATATGATACCTCACTTCCTGACAAACTCGGGGTATTCTGAAGACTGAATGAGCTGTCTGTAAATCTGCCTTGTCTCGGTAACCATGGCTGTTGGGAAGAGGGGAGAATGCCAAAAAAAGGACTTTTTAATGCAGTCACCTACTGTCTGTATTCATTTACTTTTGCAAAGTGGATTTGTTTACTACATAAAAAAAAGCTAACCAAACCCAGTATCCCACTAGGCTAGATGGTAGCTCCATGCAGTCTTAAAACAGGTCTTAATTATTTCCCTCACAACTAAAAAACCTGGTGCTGACTCAAAATGGATAACGTGACTTTGTGAATTAAAATAAATGTCTCACGCTAAGGTAATTAATTTGCAACATGAAACAGGCTTAGAAACCAGCAAAGATCTGATTCTTCTCCCATTCTTGTCTGGCTTAAAAGCCTATTTACTTCAGTGGGTACAATATTTTTAAAGATTTACAGCCTTATCCCAAATGTTGCCAAAGATTTACCAACCACATGCATTTGATGGAGCAAGGGGTCTATGGAGACACTTATGCACAAGACTGGAAAAAATTTTGTACTGTTGGCAGGCTTGCAGAAAAAGACTGAGATTAATGCTCAAATTAACTTGAGAGACATAAATAACAAACATGCTCCCTTACAAGCCCTGTCATGGGTAAGATCACACCACACACTCATGCTGACTGAGGGAGCTGTGGACTGACCTAGCAGCAGCATCAGCCAAAATCAAGAGAGGAGGGGTCATCTTCGGGGAAGAACAGAGGAGACAAAACTGCTGGCTTTTCTGTGTATTGTTTGTTGTTCTGTGGTGTTGTTTTGTTTTTCAAATGCCATTCTCCAAAGAGAATGTCTACTCCCACAGCTGTAGTGATTTGGGACCTGCTTTTTTACCTACCACCCTCTACCTGGAAGATCATAGTTTTCTTTTTCTGAGTTTTAATTCTTGCCTGGCTGTGCTATGGCTGTTACCCAAGCATGAGATGAGGAGGAATGCTTTTCTTTCTGAGAAATCTGTCACGTAAGGGAAAAGCTCTCCTCCTGTGTGGTTTTCTGCAGTTCATCAGTAGGACTCATACACAAGGAATTGGCAGAGAAAAGTTATTACAACTTTATTCTAAGGGCAGTTGGTACCTACAAATCTTTCTAACCCTGCAAGCAAGGATTGCAGAAAGAAGAGTGAATCTGCAAATTTTCTTGGCTGGAAGTCCTCAGCTTCTAGCTCTGGTGTGAAGCAGTAGCCCTCATGCTGAAGGACAAGTGGCAATATCCCAAGGAGGGGAAGAACCTGCCTCCTGCTGAGGGTCTGGAAACCAGGAAATGATGGCTGTGCTAAGCCAGTTTCCCAAGAGTTAACGTGGTAGGGTTGGCAGCGGAAGAGAAAACCTTCTGTAGGGCTGCAGGGTCTGGCTGGAGTGAAGGGGATAATCCTGCCACTGCTGCCAGCAGTGCAGGGGCTCCAGGTGAGCCCAGTGTAATGGGGAAGCAGCCAGGGGTTACAGGATTTACAGACAGATGAGTCTATGCCTTGGATGGAGGTGGTGGGGAATTTAAGAGAGAAATATCAAAAAAAGAAAAGAAATAGATGATACGGACTGTTAGGCTTAGGGACAGATGGCTGGGACTCAGGGACTTGCAGGAGGTATGGAAGGAGGTGTATCCAAGCTGCTCCAGGAAAGAGTTGTATTAGTGTAAAAAGTCAGAGCTCATGGTGTGCTGCAGCAGTTGCTTAGTGTCATCCAGTGGGGCAGATTAATTTCCATCTCTGTGTTAGATCACCATTTTCAATCATGATTTAAATGAGCAAGAAGGAAATGTGATTTAAGTTGACTTATCAAATTTTACATGTGTACTTTAGTTACCTTTCTGAAAGGCTTAGAGTGGTCTGTACTGCCACAGCTACCCTTTGCTAACAGTGAATATATCTTTCTATTTATACAAGTATGCAGTTTGCCATTTGCTTTGGGTAATGTATTTTTCCCATTTTCTGTTAAAAAATGATGAATGGTGCTTTTCTTATTTGCTTGATTAATTTTAACTTCTGATTTTCATCAGGCAACATTTGGATGGAAATTGGAATCCAATTAATGAACAAAACCAGCATTTAAAATTGTTTTCATTTGTTCAATGTGCTGGATATAGACAAAAATTCCTTATCAAGCCTGTTTTGTAACTAAAGCAGACTGATTTTTGCAGAAACAAAGCAAGTATTTTCAGCTGTTTAAGAATTAATTGTTTCTGGTCACCATGCTTTTGAAGAATCTGTTTCTTATATCTAAGAAATCTTGGTTTCTGGAGCTCTTCTCTTAAAACAGAAAACCCCCGGAGAAAATACAGAACCCCAAAGCAACCTAGATTCTCCATCTAAGTGAACATCTCAGTGGTATCTGTGTGCCACAGCTACACAAGACAAACTTATTAGGGTGGACTAGCCATGAGCCCATACTGCAAATACTTCTGGGGTGGAAGAGGTGGTCTGTGCATCCACAGGTACTGGAGATGGTTACTTGCAAATTAGGGTGGTTGTATGGGCTATACATCTTGGTGAACCTAGGCTGCTACTTTAGAAGTTTTTCTTTCCGCATTCCTGTCAGTTCCCAGGGCTGGGCTGACTTTGCATAAAATATTTTCTTATGTGGGGGAAAAAAATAAGCTGAATGAGGAGGAGTAGAAAATTGACCTCATTCTTGTCAAATACATATACACATACATACTTTGGCTTTTAAATTGTAAGTATATGTTTAAGCAAACTTGGCTTTAAGGGAGTGAACGTTGAAGCTCAGATTTCACAGAGTGGGAAATCAGTTCCCTAAATTTAGTGCTTCTAACATATGTTTAAGATCTAGGAATCTATTTCTGATATAATTCATGTTAGGAGTTCCTGGAAAGCTCTGTGACTTATGTGGCATGGCATGGTTAAGATTAAATTATAGCTGATTTTCCTCCATCCTGAGATCCCCAGAAGCATCTGTAAGATTGATGGGTGGTGTAGTCATTGCATTATGTTTTGATGTGTTTCTTCTGCAGGATAGGTTTCCAGTAAATACAAAAGGATTTAAAAATTATTGTGGGTAAGGAGATGGACAGATAGTAATTTGAACTTGATGTTGTGATACTCTCAAAAGCCTTAGTTAGACTTGATTTCTGCCAGAAGAAAAAAAGAAAGAGCAGTATGGTTTTTGAGTGGTTAAAAATCAGCTAATTTTCGCTAAATCCTGTGTGATGTTATACTGGGGATGAATTTGGTTATATGTATATGCCAATGTGCTACTCCAGACAAGAATTTTAAAAATTCCAATGTATGAACAGTTAAATACTGACAGACACTGTTCCTTAATAAACGTGTATCACTATTACATCAAAATGCAAGTTTAGTATTAAAGAACCTCAGTCACTCACATAAGAAATAATTTTTAAAAAGTCCTTTAGGAAAAAAGAAGTTCAAATGTATCAGAACGTCAAAACTACGAGGAGGGATGGGAGGAAGGTGCTACAGTGAGCTGACCGTACAGCTAGAAAGGCACATGTACATCTTCTCTCTTCCATTGCCTTTGCTGCCCATGTTTTGTGTTTAAGGGTGAGGCAGCAAAAAGGAATTTCAGTGGTTAATTGAATCTAGCCAAGAAAGTGACTTTGAAATCAAGCTTCAGGAAGAAGAGGGGGAAACTGCTCAGCAGGCAGATGGGCAACAGAGGGAAGGCAGGAAATATATGCAAACAAAAATAATGAAGTTTGATTTGTTTCTATGGTACAGAAATGTTTCTGGAGGTGGGTTTAGGTAGAAGCTGCTCAAATTCTTGAAAACCAAGTCAAGTTACATGCTTGATTTTCAGCAGTGTTATACAAATTAGCTGGAAGAGGCTGGCTGGAGAAGTGTATGAAAGGGAAAACTTCAGCAGTGGACTTTTGTAGGAGCTGGAGCATGTGTGGACAGTTGAATGTAGGGGTCAAGAAGAAGAGGAAGCAAGGGGGTGGTTAAGCTGTCAGGATTGGAAAGAGGGGTTGCCTCTACACGCAGGTCCTTGCAGCAAAACTGGAAATCCCAAATGCTTCATGAGCTTGTAACCATTTAGAAACAGTTTTTTGAAGTGGTAAGATCAAGTGAGTACCTACAGTAGCATTTCCAAATTACTGGAAATCTTGCTGGGTTCACAGTGAACCTGTAAAAGGACTTACTATGACAGCACTCAGGATGTTTGTAATAGTAGGAGGAGAATATGAATAATCTTCTGGAAAGTGGTTTAACATATATACTGAAGTGACTGGTATCTTTCATTACAAATATGCAGTTTTAGGGCGTAGTTTTGAGATCATTTTAAACTGATCTGTAGGCAGATTTAAAGCGGTGTTCCCACCTTTTCCCATTCCCTAATTGTTGTTACTTCCTCTTTTGGTCCCAGACTGCCACTTGTGTGGTGCTCTGGTCATTTGGGTCAGGGACTCACTGCCTGCCTTAAAAATCAGCTGGATCTGCAGTCCTCAAAGCAGACAAGGCAGTGGGGAGGCTGGGTGTGGAGGGCTGCATCCACATGGACTTATACCAGCATGAAATGCCTATGAATCCTAATGCCTTGTATGTGCGGAAACACAGGGTAAACTGTGCAACTGCTGCAATCACCTAAAATGTTTCTGTTCCCAATATCCTGTTTTGGGGTTTCTTCACCTGGTACATGGAGCTGTGCCTGGAATTTGTACCCCCTAAGGTTACAGTTGACTTGTGTTTACTGAAAATGAGGTGGTAAAACTTGGAAACGAGCATTTTGTTCTGATTTGCTTATGGTTAATGCAGTGGGACTTTGCCTTGAAAGACTTAACCTTGAAAGAAGTTACTGAAATTTAAAAATAAGTGGGGATAGTGTTTTTAGGATTGCATCTGCTTTTTGCTTTGTGTTGCATATAGCAGTGTGGGGGTTTTTCTGAAAATATCACAGAAAAAGCTGGTTTGGTGAGCTTCTCTGGGTGAGTCTGTATCCCTACCAAAATATACAGCTGAGCAAAGCTAAATGAGCATGGCTGGTCCCACATGCTCTGCTTGCTGGTCTGCATGGTGGATACCAAGAAAGCAAGGATGAGGATGTCTGCGTTGTCTCAAAAGACCTCTGCACGAAAAAGGCTTTGCCTTATTGAGGATGAGCAAAGCAAATTTTGAAAATACGTAAGAGTGCTACACAGAGGACGAAAACTTTAGAAGGAGAGGTGTGCAGTGTCTTAAATACCTCCTGGTTCAAAGAAAGGCTTGTGTGAAATGCGTTCGAGAGGTAACCCCGCCGCCAGTGGATGGATCAATGGCGCAGCAGCGCAGTGCGTACTCGATGGTGCTCCGTGCGTCTGAGACAGGCTCTCCTGAGGCTGGTAAAAGAGTTGTGACTTACTGTGGCGTAAGCGACCCTGCAGTTTGATCATTGCTGTGCAGCACGTAGAGAGGATCTGGAGTATTAGGTCATGCTCTCCAGCTGGGGTTTCTGCTTGAAAGCAATAGGAAGATGCAGTGATGCCTGATACCCAGTGGGTGCAATGCTGGGGTCCTCTCACTTCTAAGAAACACAGTGTTTAAATTACTAGCCTGCGTGAGGACTGCTGCCAGGGCTCCAACTGTTGCATAATGTTACACAGGAGGAATCACTGGCAGATTTCAAGCTGGCTATCATTCCAGATCACTCCCACACAAAGGAAATTGTAGCATATATGTCACTCTGAGGATTTTTGTACTACTCTCAGCACAATCTAAAATTAAAAATATAACTAGGAAACTAGAAAGAGTTTGCCTGCTCAAGCTGTAGCCCCTCTATTTGTAGTAGCCTCACCTGCAGGGTCTTGCATGTGGAAGAGAATCCAGACAGCGACAGGTAAGAGTGAAAGCCTCACAAAGAAGCAACACCTCAATTGTTTTTTAAAATTCTAAGCATTAGAATTGTGAGTACTTTATACAAGATGAAAGAATCCTCTTTTGGCTCAAACTGGTTTTCATGTTCTGTGGATTTTGTGATTCCCAGAAAAAGCCAGACCTTAATACTCAGACATCACAGGGGGAAATAAGATTTCCCCCTCATTTCCATGCATGCCTATTCCATACTCATTTTCCTGTCAGTCTGATTCATAATGTTCAAAAACATTCACTGCATTTTTCCTTCTTCCTCACAGCAACAGCCCGAGTCTGAGACTGTTCATCTGTTCATCCCAGCCTTGGCAGTTGGAGCTATTATTGGCAAGCAGGGACAGCACATCAAACAACTTTCTCGTTTTGCAGGCGCATCTATTAAGGTATTATTACACCAACTATAACTTTCTGCCTATTCTACGTGACACTTTCAGCAAGTTTGCACAAGCCGTGCTTTCGTGAACATCCTCCCCCACTCCATGCTTAGAATGTGATGTGATAAATAGAAGATTTGTTTATAAATCATCTTTTAATCTTCCTTGAGACAAGATAATTAGAAGCATGTTTTCAAACGTCTCCTGAGGTGTGAAATATAAGCTGCAAAGAAAACTACTTTGGTGGTCTTAGAAACAGACTTGCGCCTTAATAATGCAGTGCTTAAAGGCTTTCTCCTTGCTTTAGGTAAAGTGAAAATTGGTGGGGTAAATTCCCTTTCTAAATACAGCAGCACAGCTGAAGTTTCCTGCTCGTGTGGCTGCCCCTGCTCTGTTCCAGATGGATTGGTCAGGGCTGTCAGGCTCAAATGGCTTCACACTGAATTGTTCGTGTTGTAACTTCACCCATGTGCTGCTCCAAGCTCCTGGGGCCAGTCAGTTCTTAAACAACATGTTTACCTTGTTATCAGGTATAACATCCAACTGTTTGTGTATTGACCACCTCAGTGTAGCTGAGAACACGATGGTTTGCAGAGGCTGACCTCTAATAGAAGTTTGAGTTTATCAATTTGGTGAAATC
Source organism: Struthidea cinerea (assembly GCA_013397865.1). Lineage (NCBI taxonomy): Eukaryota > Metazoa > Chordata > Aves > Passeriformes > Corcoracidae > Struthidea > Struthidea cinerea. Next base: position 158,443 of record VZTI01000611.1, read on the forward strand.
TTTCTTGGCTGTGTACAGGGGTTAGTACCAGTTGCAGTCATAGGAAAACCTTGGCTTTTAGCCACTAATGCCATTGTAACCACACGTATCTTCTCTAGATGCTTAAGCATTTTTTTCTTATGAACAATATTTTTCTGAAGTTTTATGCTGTAGAGATAATGTTTTGGCCTAAACTAAAAAAGAAGAAAGTTTAAAGTACAGTGTGCCGCTTTAGTATGCTCTTAGATGGACATTTTACGGCACAGATAAAACAATTGTTTTCTTTTCAGCCCTCTATTTTTGTTTCAGAGGGGTGATGTGTTCAGTGAGTGCTATGGCAGGGATCTGCCACAAGTCTGGGGCACAGGGCAGGAGCTGGCTGTGCTGAGTTGGGCTTGGTGAAGCTGAGCTTGACTTGGAAGGTGTTCATCTAAGTATGCAGAGCAAAATAATTGGGGAACCCAGATGAATGAGTCTTGTGTGTGGTTTGCCGAGTGCTGATCCGTTTACTGGCCAGTCAACCAATGACACCCTGCCCAACTCCATCCTTTTTGAGTAGAATGTTAATTAGTTATACTACCCAGATGGTTTACATTAGTTGAGCACTAATAATCACATTTTTAGGGGAAAAATGAAACAGAAGAAAGTGAGAGGTGTCAATATTTCTTAATCAAATCTATCTTGCATGGATCACCTATGTACCACATGTATTTCCTCTTCTCCTCTCCATTCCCACAGCTTGTATCTAAAGTTTAAGCAGTGTATGGAAGGTACTGCTAGGTGGAGAGAGAAATGTGAAACAACCTGGACCTTCAAGAACTCGTCCAAACTAGTTCTTCAGTTGGTCCTTGGAAGAGAGTTTAGTGGAAAGGGAGTTTCCAGTGTTTCTCATGCATCTGGCTAACAGTGGCCTCAGGCTTCCTCTACTGGCTGGCACCCCTCTACCCCATGCACTTAACATTTCTGTATTAATTTAAATTCAGATAAAAGTTTTCTCAAGCTCTTTTGTTCCTTCAGTAAGAATAAAGTAAAGAAACTTTTTGTGAAAATAAGATTAAATCTTAACAAAAGTGTACAGATACAGGGTATGCTTGCTAAATTGGGAAGCTGTATGTGTACTTATCTATTAAAATAATGCAACATCACCTGTTATCTGGCAAAACAGTGTGGAGCATCAGGCTTGCTTCTGTGTGAAAGTATTAAATATGGCAACTGGTAAATTATTCAAAACTTCTAACCTTCCCTCATGTTGACCACCTGCCCCCTGTCATAACTTTGGAGTGAAATAATAAATTGTGAATCAAGGAATCTGTATTAGCTAAGAGTTGGAGGGAGTGCTGCCTGAATAACTTTTAACTTGCCAAGTTGCAATAACCATACTTTGTGGAGGAAGTAAGTCTGTGCATAATGCTTGTTTTGAGTTGTGCTGTAGCTTGTTACAGCACTTTACATCCTCCTGCATCCTCTCTGTGCTCATGCTGAGCTTTGTAGATCTGGTGAAACTCATCAGCCATGATATAAGACCAAACCTGCAGGTGCACTGGAGTTCTGTATGAGGCTGCAGCGTTCAGGCTGTCACCTCAGAGGTGGCTGTTGCTGAGCTCAGGTTGTGTCCCAGTGCTGGGGGTCATTGCTCGGCAATGCAGGCTCGGCGTGGGACTCCAGCAGACTCAATAATTCAGCAAAAGAGACAGGCAGAGACTTCAGTTTCCTGTTGCCCACCCTGTGCTACACTGCTGGGACCTGTTGTGAACCATTGTCATCTCCTTGGTTATAAACTCTTTCCAGAGCAGCCCTTCCTGATGAAAGATGAACCTTTTGGGGTTTGGGTGTATAAAGTTGTCTGTTTGTGGCTTGGCATATAGAAGATTCATTGTTTTCTGGTTTGGAATGTAAAGTTGTTTAATCTCAGAAGTTAAATTCACCGCTTGTATATTATTTGTATGTATATAACTATTTTTTCCAAGGGCAGACAGACAAAATTAACAGAGAATTCTCTTGGTTTACCCCTTCAGATATTGAAATGTTGGTATATGTTTCTTTTGCAGCTCTCAGTCATGTTTTACCCTAGCTTCTGAGAACAGGATATTCTAAGATAAAATCAAAGCAAGATATGTCCCAGAACATTGAGATACATATAAGACATAATGAAAGCTTGATGGAAAATATTTTTCCTAAAATTTTAATGAAGGTGCTGGTATTCATCCAGAAAACAAGTGAGACTGAGAGACAAACTGCAATGTCCACTTTACACGAATGACAATTGTCAGGCTGAACTGTTCAGTCAGCTGCTCTAGACATGCCCTGAAATTTTGCCCCTTTAAAATACTTGTTCCAAAGAATGAATGGATTTAGTCTGTGCTTGTTCTTACCCTGTCATGTCATATAAATGTACTACTGTAAAATTTATGTGTATTTTTAGATATATCCAATTGGAATTCATAAATAATGAAAAATAGATATGCAAACCAGATAACTAGTATGTAATGCCTTCTCCATCTTAGAGTACAATACGAATAATATTATAAACTTTCCTTAGCAAAATTCTTTAGTGAAAATGATGCCTGGTGACTGGTAATTTGTCTGAAATAAACTACAGCTGTTAAATATGAATAACATCCCTATGCCAACAGCTGAGATGAAATTCTGTAGTGTTTAATATATTGCTCATTCAACAGCAGCTATGTAATACTAGATGCAACAATGGAAATGTCAGTTGTGATAAACAAAAGATTCATTCGGAATGTCAGAGGCTAGTTTGAATTACTCAATGCCACTGGAGTCTGAGAACAACACCCACAGAAATCTTACTGTTGTGGTGACATTAACTGCTAAAGACCCTACAGGCGTCTCTGTCTCAGCTCTGGTGGAGCCTAATTTTTATTTGGGTCACACATTGTCCGGTATAGAGGAATGTTTTGGATCCGATTAGTTACAACAGTAAAGTGATCTTCTGTTCTCAGGGGAAGGGATGCAAGCTTTTGCTAATGACCAAAACTTGTTAGAAAGACTATTCAAGCTAGTGGGTAGGGATGAGAATCTCAGTTTATTAACCAGATTTGTCTTTTTGAAGGCTACATGTCTTACATCACTCATAGCCACATGAAAATGCCGTGTGGGATTCTGCCATATGTGGATGAGTAGCTGTGTCTTTAATTTTCAGAAGTAAATTTGCTTATGATGGTTTAGCCAGTTTCTCCGTATTTCATTACAGCTAATTAATGCACTTTAAAGAGAACAAACCCGTCATGACTGAAGTGTGATGCTGCTGCTGTAAGGAATAATTTTTCACTCCTGAACAGAATGTGAGACTGAAATGGGGAGGAGGTGGCTTTAAACTATTCCTTCAAAAGACAGCTACCAATAGCTATGTTTATCCATTCCAGATTGCCCCTGCTGAAGGACCAGATGCTAAGCTGAGAATGGTTATCATCACTGGACCTCCAGAAGCTCAGTTCAAGGTACAACATATAAAAACTTGTCAGTATGTAGTGGCCTTTGGACCATAACAGACAGTATTGAAAGCAAAACTCTTGGTTCCAAGCACTCTTTATTCAGAATTTTAGTTAACACTTGGGTTTTGCTTTCCTTTTGCTGAAAGGTGTCTCATAGGAATATGAGTAATACAGTACTACTAGAGGCCACATTCTGGTCACCTGAAAACTGGTGGGTGTTTCATGAAAGAAGGAATCAAGTCTAGCATAAAAATATGGCAGTATTACATTCCGAAATTTCTCTTCTATCTACAAGCACCTTTGAGTTGAGTCTCATAATCTGTCTTAATATGTGCAACAGTTTTGGGTGCTTAATTGAAATAACAAAGCTGACAAGATGAAATCGAGTCTTCCCAGGTCGCTGTTTTGTGCCAAATGGAAAATGCTTTTTGGGTAGCTCTAAGATAAATGCAAGATTTCTAATTGTATTTCTACTACAACTACAAGGAGATACTCAACCTGGTTTTCCCCTCTGTTCAAATTAAGTTCCAGAGTGCCCTTCTGCCTGAAACGTCAAGGGATATAAATGTAGTTACCCCAAACGGAGTTGACCACACTAGGAGTGATGCAGGCAGCTCAGTGCAGCAGCCTGGCATCATCACAGATGAGGCCCGGAGCAGGTAGAAAGTCGCTTGAGAGTTTATATCCTGGCATCATGTTCTTGCCTGTTCCCATTTTTGACTTTGTATTTTTGCTTCAGGGCATCTTGCAAGAAGGAGGTGCACAAACTTCAGGGGTATCAGTTTCAAAAATGCCTTTGGGATTTTTGGAAAATTATCAGGGCAGGTATTTTGTAGTGGTAGTAACAAACTAGGTGCATTTGGGATTGTTGCTCAGTTACCATATGCATTTGAGATGCTACTGAAGGCAAAGAAGGACTTCGAAGCTCTGTCTCCTTGGAACTCTCTGTGTGCATGTGGGCTTGTTTCACATATTGGGTACTCTCCTGGTCTGGGGTCAGCACGAGGTCAGATACTGGCTACTCCTTTTCATCAGGTATCAGTGGACTTACCCTCAAGGAGTAGCATGCCAAAGGAATTCTGGGCATCCCTTATCCTAACTTTTCATGTAGGCAAAGGCTTGTCCTCAGGTTTCCTCCCCAGGATAAACTGGGAGTCCCACAGAGTTCTTCTGGCAGCTCTTCTCTCCAACCTGGATCATGCAAGGAGGAGAGTGTCCCTTTTCTGCAACCCATACATAGGTTAAAACCACATCCATCAGTCACTACTTTACACCTGGGCTCTGCTTGCGAAGGTGCATCAATGTAGTAGCACAGTCAACGCTCCTGAGTATGCTGGCCTTATGAAGGAAAGGGATTATCCCTTGGGGCTTCATTCAGCTCCAGAACTTGTAGTGTTTTAGCTGCTCTTTGAGCAATGCCCTCATGACTGGGATGGGCAGAGGCAGAGCTCAGTCCTTCCTTTTATCACCACTGTTAACTTGAAGCTGGCCTTACGGCCAGGTCAACACTTCGCTAGTGCTCTCCTTAAACTCTCATTAAGAAGGGTCTCCTCTCATGGGACAGTGGTTGTTGGGGCACCAAGAATGTAAACTGGTGCTCAACAACTTGAAGAGGAAAGAGCTGCTGCTCAGATGAGTAATGAGCTCTTGGAGAGGCAGTGCTATCCCAGAGCCTGTGACTTTGGCATCCTTTCCTTACCCCACTGTGCTCTGCTCTCTGTAATTGATGTCCATGGTAGCTGCAGTGGCTGCATCCCTTTCTTCCCCAGCTGCTGCAGCCTGAGGATGTTGCAGTGTGCAGGACTAGTTGTTAGCAAGGCCATGTCACTGTTCAGAGCCTTTCCTGCAGTGCTCCCTAGAGTTCAGGCATCCCTGTGACACCACTACTCATGCATGACTCTGTTGCCTTGGATCTGGGATATATGAAGGTGAAGTGGTATCTAGTGCAGACAACACATTTCAGCCACCATTTAACTGCAACCTAGTTAGGTTGTTTCCTTACTGCAGCCTAGTTAGGTTGTTTCCTTTCCTAAAGACCTTTCAAGAACTGAAAGATTTGAGATGTTTGAAGACCATCTACAATCTTTTTTTTAAAAAGTCCACATCCCATCTTTCTTTATAATTTGGCAGTAATGTAAGCTCCTTTGAAGTGTCTAGGAGCCACAGAGTAGAAGATCTGGTTAGCATTTCTCATTAATTCACTGATGAACGGCTGTGAATAAGGAAATAAATGTGTTTAAAAATCAGCAGATTTTAAAAATCAGCAAAAAAACCCCCCTTACTCTCAGTGGACGTTCTTCTTGCTATCTAGAACTTCTGTGTTTCCCAGAAAAAGGAACTGTGTGCTGGTTGAAATAATACTGTTCCCATGGTGCTACTTGTATTTGGGCAGTTTGACTCCTCACTTTGGGAAATTAAGAAAGTGCAAAGTTATGTATTTTTAAACAATATGTTGTAATGGATTGTAAAAGCAAGCTGTTTGCTCCATTTGGAGTCTTAATCCCATGACTTGTTGGGGGTGTTGTGGCTTTTCTAGTTTAGCATCCTTAAAAGAATGGGTTTCTGAGTCAATTAATTGCATTTTGTGCTTCTGGGTGTAATAAAAAACTTCAGCCTGACTGTTCTTCTCTCCACCACTCTTTACCTCTACAGAAATCCAACAGTTTCTTTCAAAAGCAATATTTCTACTGAAAAGAAGACTAATAATGATCCCTGTTAAATTGCTGTGTGGTTGCCTGGTTTGTCAAGCAATCTTTAAAGTTGGACAGTGGTAATTCCTAGTTTGGTACAAAGACTTCTTTTAGAAAAAAGTGTATTTATTAGGGAAAACTCTTTGTCAGGATTGTGTCTCCTTTCTGTGGAATTTCTTGATGTTAACTAGATTCCAAGAAGAACATTCTCTAACTGAAAGCAATTTTGCAGGCTCAAGGGAGAATCTATGGAAAACTTAAAGAAGAAAATTTCTTTGGACCTAAAGAAGAAGTGAAACTTGAGGCTCATATAAAAGTGCCATCCTATGCTGCTGGTAGAGTTATTGGTAAAGGAGGCAAAACAGTAAGTAGCTGAAATAAAACTCTGTATTGCTCAGTCATGTTTCATATTCCAGTGTGTGTGTGTGTATATATATACATACAGAGCTTAAACTTTTAGCCAAACTAATTCTTTGATGTTACATTAAAGCAGGAGCTATTTTCTTAGGTGTACTTGTTATGTTTTCCTTTCTTCTACTGTGGAGTTGAAGCCAATCTTAGAATGATTTATTTCATTTCTGAATAAGTGGTAGGAATTTAAGACATGTTCAGACCTCAATATTACAAAAAAAGCATATCTATCTTTGTTTCAATTAAATCGATGGCATTTCTTAGGCTCAGTTGGTTGTATAAAATAACATCACTGAGATTTTTTCAATCCTCAAAAGGTGCTGGTGCTCTAGTATTTTCACATGGAGTTAAGTCAGAAGCTAGATGTTACGTGCAAAGACATGGTTCAGTCTTGGGGGTCCATTCTGAGTGCAACAGGGCCTTTTGGTTAAGTTTAGGAGACAATGTGGCCTCTTCCACTACTTGCAGTGGTAAGAGGTTTAAGGACAAACATGTCTGAGAAGCTGTTCATCTAAAATATTAATTCCACAATGATAAGCATTTCTAAAACAAAATTAGTGTAAATGAGACAGACTCTAACATTACCTCCACTTAATACTATGGAAGCCTGATAAGATGCTGAAAGTAATTTGAATGAACAGAACTTCTCATTGTTCAGTCTAAAGTTCTCCGTCTTGTGGAGGTTTTTGAAGGAAAAGTGTATAAGTACTCTGGCATTTTTCTTCCCTATATTATATGATTTTTCTGACCTTACACTTTTAAACTCAACTGTAAATACTGTGGCATCTATTTGCTTTTTTTAAGTCATGTATTTACCACCTTCAGTGTGTTGTAGTTAGTCTTTAAAACACTTATACAAACTCAGAGGACTTGGTGCTAATTTATGTTAAGAGACACAGGAGGCTCATCTTGCAGAGTGCACACTGCTGCATAAAGATGCTTTCTGTTAGTGAGGGGTTTTTAGAAGTGTAGCTTAGAGGATGATGCTTCAGTGGTCGGTATCTTTGAGGCTTGGTGGTTGTAGAACATTTGTTAGTTTAAAGGTTTCTGACTTGCACTATCTTGTTTATAGGTAAATGAGCTTCAAAACTTGACAAGTGCAGAAGTTGTAGTCCCTCGTGACCAGACACCTGATGAAAATGATCAGGTTGTTGTGAAAATAACTGGTCACTTCTATGCATGCCAGGTAGGACTGCAATGATTTTCTGTATTGCCTTGATGTTTCCATGGTCTTTCTTTTATAGCCATGTGTAGGAGCCAAGGGACGGAAGACTTCTGCTCAGGATACAGAAAGCACTGCTTGCCAGGCTCCTCTGGTTGTCTTGCTGCAATTAACTTTCCTCATGCCTGTGAGAGAGATTTATAACAATACTGCATGTTTACATATGCAAAACAGCCTCCTTAAATTCTTCTGTCAATTTATGCAGGCTCTGGCACTGCTAAAATTTTCAAAGCAAAGGAAAACCCAAGTTGTGATTGGGCTGAAATTGAGAAGGAACAGAGACACAAGCCATCCCACAGTATCTGGAAAGAACTGCACCCATATATGTAATTTGTCCACATTGCCCAATCTGTTGATTTAATGTCATAAAGAAAAGGATCACAAGATTCCTTCCTTCACTTAACTCAGACTTATTTCTTTTGATACTTTGCTACAGGTGGCTTGTAGTTCAGAAAGGAGATGGGGGAGCTGGGAACTCTTGTGAGTCTGACCTTCTGAATACCCTACTGCATAAAAAAGTTTTACACTCTTTATTAGAACAGTGGTTCTTATAAAAGATTAGTATTTCCAGAGGAGTAAAATGAAGGCTGTAGCTTCACTAATCTCAACATTGGTAGTCTCATGCTTTCTATATTACAGATGTGAAAACTGACCAGGCAAGTAGTTGTGGTAGGTGGAAAAGAAGTAAAATTAAAATTTGGATTGTACATCATGATTAATCCCAAGTGTATTTTAATTAACAAGTAAGTGTGTCAGTACTAGGAATGGTCATTCCAGATTTTCTTAATCCCAGTAGCACCTCTTGTTGGTTGTAAACAGCAGTCACTGCAGCATGGCATCATGATGGGTTGTTTCTTCTTCTTTGTGTCCTTCAGCTTGCTCAGAGAAAAATTCAGGAAATACTGGCTCAGGTAAGAAGGCAGCAGCAACAGCAAAAAACATTGCAAAGCGGACAGCCTCAGCCAAGACGGAAATAAAGGTTTAGGAAATGGCCCATCAGAGACAGATGCCAGACCAAAGACAGACTGTGCGACGAGAGACGGGTGGTGAGCACCTGTTGAAGATTTATGCAGAAGATCCACCAAGCCAATCACCTGTTCGAGGACCAGGCAACCGTTGAACGCTGTCTCTGAGAATGTATTCTTTAGGCTCTCTCAAACTTTTGAAACCCAGCTTTAAAATAAGGACCCCTTCACTTCCCTTTTGTTCTATTCTCACAATTTAACATAAACTCGTTAGTCTTTTTTATTGTTCTTATTATTCCCCAACAATTTTAGAACTTGGTTTAATGAAGCTTTCTCTTCTGAGTTCACTGGTTAAAAAAAAAAAAAGAAAAGAAAAAAACCAACAAAAAAAAAACAAAGAAAAGGCATTGCTCTTATAGGTCCAGTTGTAAAAGAAGAAACACATTTGGAGGGTGGGATTGCGGGTGGGCTAGGGTTAGAGCAAGGGTATTGACAAGAGTTTAAGTGTTAGTCCCAATGTTGAAACAAGTGGCATTTTTTAAAAAGAATTTGGTTGCATTTTTACATAACACTGCCATGAATAACCTAAGGGAAGTGTTGAATGGTGTTGGCCAGGGCATAAAAAGATAAATATGCATTTTACTAAACTACCTCAGGCATTTAGTACCTCAATGAGAAATTGTTCCTTTTTTGCTTTTTTTTTTTGGTATTTTGTATACTTTATAAAGCTAATAGTTCTTGAGCATTTTATTTTTTTAAAAAAAATTAAAATTTGATCAGCCACCAGCCAGGAGTACTACAGACTTATCGGGGAAAAATATAGTAGAGCACTTCTAGCTGCTGGCTGATGGGAGTAAGGTGGGTAAAAAAAACACAGCCTCAGATTTCCTGAGGGCTTCAACACCATCATTTGTTTAAAAAAAAAATTCAGTGAATGTTCAAAAGATAGTGAATGATGCCAACATTCTGATAGCAGCAATGCCGTTTAGTTTTCTTTTAAGATGGGATGAAAAAGTTTGTGACGGTACTTTTTTGGGAACAGGACAAGGAAGTGATGGCAAGAGGCTGGGGTTGGGGGAAAAATTTAGAAGGCTGCAAGAGGCTGAATTTTTTTTTTGTGCTACTTGATTGAATGCATGAACCCTTTGTGCCTTTGACCATCACTACCTAATAATGCTACATTTAACCATTTGCAGCCCATTTGGACTTTGCCATTTTGTTCAAAGAGCAAGCTTCATCTTCAGTTTGATAGAACACTTGATCTGCTGGAGCATTTTTGAGGCCAGGAGGGTCTCTGCTGCCTGCAGATCACATCATACTGCTTTCAGTTACCACGATGGGGGAAGGTCAAACAGTGTTTGATCACATTGAAAGATAATGAAAGGCTAAGTTTACATATCCAGCCGCTGTTATGGGCCACACTAAGCCACTTTGAAGGTTTTGAAAATGATTACAAGAAAAAATAACAAACAAAACAACAACCTCTCTAGCCTGGCTTATATAGATGCAGCAGGATTTATGCACGTTCTGCAACCAACCATTAGAGGAGAACAAAAAATGTCAAAAGGCAGGGATAACAGGAAAGTTACCAAATTTTTTAATTTCCAAATGTAATTTGAATGATGATTGTGGTAATAGTGACACATTCAAGTTTCTACAATAAACTTCAGTCTACCTCAGTTTAAGAAAAAAAAAAATGTGGCAACACATGGTGCATAAAGACTGCTGTGTGTGTGTGTGTGCGCGTGCGCGCCTGTGTGTGTGTGGTCGACAGAGCCATGCTATTACCTCTGAACCTTTTTTTGTGATGTTTTTTTGTGCATGAGATGATCAGAATCACCATGCTGCACTGATTTGAGGGGCACAGCGAGCAAAAACATTTGTTTCATCATTTTGTTATCTACCTCTTAGGTTCATGTTGAAATAGAGGCATTACTACATAGACTAGATAATTTTCCCAAAGATCATTGTTGTACAGATTAGATAATTTTGAAAATGGTCTGAAGTGTTTTTCCTGCATCTCTTCTTTACTAATTGGTTTAAAAACCACAGACTTATGTTGTAGTTTTAGCAAAGAAAAATGAGTTTCTTTTCCTTTTTTGACAGTGACCTTCATCTAGCCTTTAGGATAATTTTTTTTTCTTACAATGAATTTAAAATTACTGAAGTATGAAAAGTACATAGCATTTTAATTTTTGTTGAGGCTTAAGTCAGTCGGACGTTCCTTTCTTAACATTTGAGAAGGATTTGACTTCATTATTTTCCATTAAAAATTACTTTACAGATAGGCGCTGCATTTGCATCTGCTGATTTAAATACTGTCATCTCTCTTAAATTTCTAGACTTAATATGGTATCTCATGTTTTTCTTTTCAATTGAGACTTGGTAATTTGGAGTATTTGGGAATAGCTAGAAAGTAAATACTGTAAATGATTTCAATATCCACAAAGTATGGATCATTTTTCATCTGTAATGTGCCCCCCAATGCAGCTCTACTTGCCAGATGCCTCTGAATGGAATAAAGAGTTTAACTCCTATCATCAGATAAAGTTGTGTGGTGTTTTTTTAAATTAATGAGGCATAGGGACAGACTGTCCTGAGTATTTGCGGTGCTTTGATCAAGTTGGTTTTCTGTCCATAATAACTGGACAAGTATGAACAGTAACCTACAGCTATTCCATAGCTGCTAGGACAGCCAGGTTACAATGTTTGCGCTTCCTAAACCAAGCAGTGACTTCTGTGGCTTGTAATTCATCTTCTCCCTCCCATCTAACAATGCCACACAGTCTGTAGGACAACCTATGGTTCCCAGTTTGCCTTGCACCATTCACTTAGGCTGATTTGCTGTGGAAGGAATGTGGACTTAGCCCTGTCACGGCAAACATGAAGGAGATCAGAAATGCAGTAAATTTTTTTTGCGGGGTGGGGGGAGAGGGGAGGCAGTTTTTTACCCAGTCTTTACTGTGGTGGTCTTGGAGTGATGAAGCTTTGCAATGAATGTGGCCCTAGAAGCTTGGACAGGCACAACAAGCCACACTGGCAAACAAATGTGCTGGCAACCCGAGTCTCGCCCCAACCATGACCACCCAGACACACCACTTGCAGTGAGGTGGTATCACCCCTCCATTCAGATCCTTGTTAACATTATTTGGAGTAGAAATGAGACCAGATGTTTAACTGGTTAATGCTTTCATGTGAGAGGGAGGAGCTGGGGAAATGGAGCATAATGAATTACACAATTCTGTATCTTTTTAAAGAGAACTGGAAAACACAACTTGTTTTCTGAACTAGTGCACTCTCCTACTTGTCTTCATAGCTCATTTCCTGGGGCCAACCAGCAGAAAGAGGGAATTGAAGAAATGTCTGTAGAAGGCACTGCACAGAGTACTGCATTTCACAGGGCACCCTAAGCTCATTTCTCCATGTCAATATTGAGCTTTCTTCTCAGAACGAGCACCATGTCATTAGAGCAACATAAAAAGTCAAGCCTTGCTCTGTACTGCTGGTGCATTTGTGACAGCTCAACCCCTGTTTTAAGCATTTGCTTAATCATGACATTTTTATTTGCTTCTAACCTTCCAGAGCTTTTATTCTTAAGCTGCAATTTCCAAGGCATGCGCTCTTTGTATCAGTTTCCATTAAGTGGAGCATGTGTGCTGTGCAAGACAGCCTGGGCTTGATATGGCACTAGGGTGTAGGATTCTTAAACAAACATGAAAAACTGTTGAGAAAGCACTCAAGCTGGGCTGTAACAGATGTTAGCACAAGTGAAGCACACAAACAGTGCTTGAAAATGAAGTTACTCAGATGCAGTGCAGGAAATCAGTGAAATGATGACAAAAGTTTCACTTAGTGGTTTCTCCTGTCATCTCACCAAGGGATCCTTCACAGAGCCAAACGTACATGTACCTGTCCAGGAGGACTGAATGCTGAATCTACAGACCCATTGCATAAGTTGCTTGGTATTTTTATTTTACCCAGAAATCTCATGATCTATCCAACTGGAATCACTCCCAAATGTTTTTCTTTCCAAGACGGCTTTAGTGTTGCACAGTACTGATCATCCAGGCTGTCTGGGTTAATTCCTATGATCCAGCTTCTAGGAGTATCAGGCCATAGTCTCACAAGGCTGGCAGGTAACGTGGCTGGGGTGTTGCAGTAGCTCAGCAGAGATTAGAAATGCTTCTGTTAAATGGATGAAGACCAAGTTCTTTCCCTGAGCTGCCAGTTCTGATCGTTTAATAGTAACCAGTGGATGTTCATAGAACTCCTTTTCACAATATGCTTTGGCAGTTAAGCCAGTTACACTTGTTTATTTTACTGGTTTTTGTCTCCTCCGTTTTCATTGTCTTGTCTTACAGACTAGCACCCCTTTTCACCTCTAAGAATCCTAGCCTGCTCACACAGCTGTTCCCTCTCTTACTGCTGTTTCCCGGTACTCCTGTTACTGCTCTTTCACATAGGATACTGTATGTGGTTCTGGTTACTAAATGTGGGTTCATATAATGGCATAGTGATTGCTGAACCTACCTCTATTCATCACGTTACTTATCCACAGCAGCAGTAAAAGGCAAAAGTTTCAGGGAATGAGTCAGTTGCTCCTACGCATCCCTCCTAGGAGGAAATTCCTGATTTAGAACCCATCAGGCTGTAAGACAGCCAAGGTTATCTTTCTTCCATGTGATACTTTCAAGAAGTATCACAAAGCATTTTGAAAACATTTCTCTGCAGTTATATTTCCCAACAAAATATTTGTTTTGTGGGCAAAGCTGTTTTATCTGCATGGTTTAACTACGCTTAAAAAATACCCTTTGCTTAATTGCAGAACTATCTGCTGCCTTGTATCAAAGAGCAGGTGAACTTGAAGGCAGTCATTCCTGAAAGAAGAGGTTAGACACAGCAACAAAACATGGCGTGAAATAGAGGGAGAAGTGGGTTTTGGTTTGTTTGTTTTTTTAAACAAGCATACATACTTCCTCCTGAACAACACAGATACAGGCACAAAAACCAGGTTCACTTTGAGCATTACAAACAGCAGCTGCTGTGCAGGGCAGAGATGCAGCCAGGGCTTGCAGTAATTTGTGGGGCCAAGGGGGAAAAAAGGTGATTACTCGCAGGATCTCCTGTTTCTGCTTTCTGATACATGGCAGAGCAAACTTCTCCAGGAGGAAGAGATCCTAATCCAGTGATAAAACCCCTGCCCTGTAGTAGAGAAAAGCACCTTGTCTTACACAGACAAGTTGGTTACCACCTTGAAGCTCTTCTAACTGGTTATCAGGCCATGCATCAGTCACTATAAGAACATATTGCACATTGACTTCTGAAAGTGCTGAACAGTCCATTAGCAGCAAATAACGCTCAGTGATCAAGTGCTTCACTATTTTTTCCCAATTCAGAGAGTTGAAGGTTTTCACTGCCATAGTGGATTGTGTCAGTGCCCCTTTTCAGAAAGTAGGCGAGTGAAAAACTAGGAGAGGAGTCAACTGCACATGCAGAATGAGCTGAATGCTTTAACACGAAAACAAGTAATTGATGCACTTCAGTTTAGGGCTTGTTTATTATTATTAAAACCAGGTTTGCCTTGGCTGGAAAACTGATTTACTGTTCTGATAACTCAAAGCACATTTATTTGTCACTGCTGCTCTTGGCTTTTATGCTCTCAGTAACACCAGTCTGTTTTCTGCCCCCCTTCAGACCATGACTTGCTTTATTGTGACCAGAAGCAAATCGCTTAACATAAGAAGCATCATCTCAACCGTACTATTTTACAGTTTTCCTTGCAGCACTCCAGTCTGTTTTGCAGTGCCACTATAGGCTGTCTTTCAAAGATATTAGAAAACAATTACTCTAGAGGCTGAGCATGATTTCCAGCTTAAGCAGATGTCTTTGCCCCACTCTTGTCACTGCAAACTCCACTAAGACAGTGGCTCCCCTGGGAAGCTCTGATAGGATTCCGTCTTTGACATTTCATGGTTGGACTCTTATCTTAAGGGCTTTTTCCAATCTTAATGATTCCATTATTCTGCTCACCTTAGTTTGTTCAGAACTCTGCCTAGGCACATCCAATAAAAACACTGTTTTGTACTGATCAATTGTACTGACTACTCAGTCAGTTCCCAAGACTTATGCCTCAGGCACACTCATTCTTTTTCCACGCAGTAGCTGCTTTAAGGTCTTGTCTCAAGATGATCACTGCTGTTAGGAGTCAGTCCAAGTATAAAGTCTTTTGGCAGGGACTGTGGAGTCATCTGTGCTAACTGGTCATCGTAGGGACCAAGAGTCCACAGCTTCTCCAATTCATAAACTTCTCGTGTCTCTGGCAGCATGAAATGCACCACTATGTTACCTGCACAGAACAGAGATTCACAATAAATTAATGGGAACAGTAAAGAACTACTACACCTTCAGCTGAGCAAAGAGTTCAAGTCTTCCACCCCTTTTCTGGATAGATACAACATGTCAGCTAGTAAAGGTCCCTTCCTAAGCTGCTGCTTCCAGTTCTCAAGTAGTGTCAGGAATTGGTCAGTCCTTCAAAAGACTTCAAGACTACAGGAACAAGATATGAGGCACAATACTTTAAAATAAGACACTATCACAAGACTCCAAACCGAGAAATTATGACTTCAATGGGACAGAATAAAGTCAAAAGGAATTTTACTTGAAAGAGTCCCCAAAGGCGACAGATGGATTTTCAGCTTTCTTGTATTGCCAACAACATTCAGCAAAAGCCAAGTAATTTTTCCTAGGTGTGTTGCTCATACTTCTCAGGTGGTTTTTACAATGAAATAGGTCCAAACTTTGATGTAATAAGTTTTTCTGGTTTCATTAATTCTGTGCAAACAACAGTAGAGAATGTTAATTCCAGTATTCGTCTAATGCACTTTTTTGTAGTAATGCCCTTAAATTCCAATTGATTTTCAGTTATTACTGTCAATAATTATTATAGTTAAGTAACCAAGGCTCAACATCAGTGATTGCAGTGCTTCTCACTCATCCATGCACTCTTTTAGGTCAAAACACAAAGCCAGGGGGTGAGATTCTAAAAGCAGCAGTGAAGGAGAAATGCTTTTTGAATGCAGTCTTTTATATTTGTGTAGAGTTTCACATTTGTACAATAAAAAACCAAACTCAATTTCTTAGGACTGAGGTTTAACCCCATGTCATGGTATGATCTGGACAGTGAAAAAGTCTGTTTAATAGATCACTGCTAAGGCAGTGTACAATGAGCCCCCATTTACCCAAAGATGGATTACAGAAACCTGAGGAAACTGACTGAAGTAGCTTTTTTTCCCCCCACTATTGTTACCTTCAATTTATTAGGACCTGTTTTAGCCACTGAAGAGTAGCTACTGTTTTTTCTCAGTGCCAAAGATGTCTAGTGGAAAATCATTCAGTATCTCAATGAGTTCAAGCAACAATTGGAATTCCCAAACAGCAGAGTATTGTGAACTTTCCACAGCAACCAGGGTTCATGGTGAGATGCTTTTGTCAACAAAGAGCTCATGCGAACTTTGGTTTTTTTTCAGATTCACCAATATTTACCAAAATCAATGCACAGCCAGTCATCTGTCTCTTTTCCTTCAATCTGAGTATGAGGACCACCTTCTTCTTTGAGATGCTTGTACTGAGGAAAAAAAAAAGGAACAGCAGAAAACTAAGTCTTTTGCATTTACTCAAAAGCACTCAAACTTAACAGAGAAGCTTGACTTTGCTGAGTCGTTTTAAAGCTTAAATGGGTTAGATTACTTCATGCTGGTTCTGGGGTCTGCACAAAAGGCTAATATACACTTGCAGTAGTGGAAAATAGGTACAGATTTCTCAAATGTGAAATCCTAATGCTCTGGATTTCCATACAGTTGTCCAAGAATTTTGTAGGTATATTTTATCAAGATGAATACTAAATACAACTGCTTACAGTAGTCTTTCAGTTACTGGATCCCTACAGCTGCCACCACCACCAGGTTTTATTTCTGATACCTTCCTTCCACTGGTGGTTTACCCTGGCAGGTTGGGGACGCAGAAATGGAGATGCTGAGCTTATTCTCTTCTCAGACGGAAGGGAGTGGGGCAAAAAGAAGTTTCATCCCCTGCCATGAGGAAGGCACTCAAACCAGCCTCCTGCCTCTTGAGAGCACATGCCCAACACTTGCTGCAACCTGGGGGGAAGCACGACCAGCACACAGGCTTCCACCTGGGAACCGCTGCGGGAGAGGAGAGGGGGCAGCTCAAAGCAGGACTGCACAAAGTCAGCCAGGGAAAGTGGGTAGCTCCCCATGCAGCACATCGTTTGAGAGGCTCAGCTCTCCCCAGCCAGTACATGAAGAACCCAAGCACCCACCAGAGCTGGAGAAATTTGACAACTCGAGGCTGAAGTATGGTCACTTTCAGACCTGGCCATAACCTACTTGTTCCTCTACAAGGAGTATCCATAGAAATGGCCCCAACAGTCCTTTCTGCCACAGAAGACAGAACACAAAATAACATGTACAAGCATGGCTGGCTGGCAAATGAGTCCCACTTCACTGGGAATACAATTATCACAAAATGCAGCTGTTCCTGGTTGTTCCACACAATGTTAGCTGCTGGGTAATGACCCTAGTTTGCAAACCAGCATGGAAAACTTTCAAAATGTTAACTCAGAACCAGTTCTACCTTCCTTTCTTTAAGATGGCTTCTGAGATATCTTCAAAAGACTCCAACAGTCTGCTCAAAATGCTAAAAAGCCCTGTGTGCACTGCCACCAGCTATCATCAGGTTGAAAGGCTGATACCTGGTACAAGTTTCCAAGCCTTGTCTTTAGAGGCTGTGTAAGGTGAACAGATGACGATAAAGCCAAGTCTTAGCTTCTTCCTCTAACATGAAACCAGATGGGGATGTGGGGCTTTGCCATTTACAAGCTCCTGGAAGCAAAGCAGGAAGATCTCATGCTACACCTGAGCACCTCCGTGTTTTACTGTGAGTAAATCATAAGGGTTTAGGAATGGTACTAAAGCTTACCAGCTGCCTGGCAGCACTCTGGAACACCTGCTCTGCTTCACATCTTAAGCTTTAGCTACCTTTTACCTAGAAAACTTCCAGTGTGAGATGAGCTCAGCCACTCCCAAGTACTTGCCCAGGCTTCCCAGTTTCTCAGGACGCCCTCTTGGGACATCGCGTCTCCCAAGAGGCTCTGCCCTTGCAAAGTTGCTGCTTTTACGGCCACCAGAGGGTGCAGCCATGTGTTTGCAGGGTAGGTGGTATTCATTGATCTCTCCTGGTCTGGGAGGAAATGTAAAGCTGTTGAGACTAGCAAGTTATACAAGCAATAGAGAACATATTAAGCACTTAGATTTAGAATACTCAAATCACATTAACGCAACTTCCAGCTCAAGGCAAAATTTTGGTTTGCAAAGATGCATCAGTTTCTGCAGAGCACACAAGAAACTCCCCTAACCTGCTCAGAAAGGCCCTGAAAAGCTAAACCATCTCTCCCACTCTCCCACCACGAGTCTCACAGCTGAAACCAATGGGACTGGAAGGAAGAAAGTAAAACCAAGAGTGAAAGGGAAAACAGGGTCAGGAAGGGAAAGAAAGCGGGTGGTGAGAAGGCAAACTCCAGGCTGAGTACAGACAGGTGACTGAGATGGGGACTGGTCATATTTCTCACGCTGTGCTTTTTAACAGTGGCATGGCTCTTCTCTGGCAATAAAGTTTCTCCCTCCCTGAGTTTGGTCCTCATCCCTAAGATCTATCTGTAATTTAATTCTGACCTCTATTCCTGTACTGAAAAGCTCCCTTTCTTCCATAGCCAAACAGCACAGGATTTCTGCCCAAGGATGGCTGCTGCGGCTTCTCCTCTCCCGCAGCACATGCACAGCAGGGTGACTACTAACTACCAGTTTGCTTTAAGCTCATGAGGGGATCCTGCGCCTCTTAAGGGGCCATATTTTTTCCAGCCTTGCAATATACCTGAAAACGTGGAAATTTTAAGGATTAGGGTTTGAGAACAGTCAGATAAAGCTATTTTGAATGACTGGGAATAGCAGTGGTGCTTGGTGGACAAAAATAAAAGCAGACACAGGTTGTCAACACTATCTCACATCACTCGTGTTCTAGCCACCCAACTGCGATGTCCTCAGCGTTGTGCAGAGAGGTCTGTTTCTACAACGTATTACCTATATTTTGTGTAGTACTGCCAAAGGAAAAACTCACAGCTACTTGCTAGATATATTCAGGACTAAATTACATAATGTCATCAGTTTCATCTTACCTGGTACACCCCTACACACGTAATCCTGGTGAAATTCCTTTCACAACATTTAAAACCATTCCCAAAACCCAGAGAGAGCAGCAAGAACTGTCTTACCATTTTCAGCATGTAATTTGCCATTGCATGAAGATGTCGTGTTGAAAATCCGCTCACAATTATAAAATAATCACAGTATTTTATTTCTGGAGATAGCTGGATGACACAGATGTCCTTAGCATTTTCTTGCCTCAGCAGTGCTACAACCAAGTCGATGTTGAACTTCGGAAGAACAGTATCTGGAGCACATGGGAAAAATAGCACAGTGGCAAATTTTCTTTTTAATTGCAAAAATAAACCATTTACAGCCATAAAATAACAATTAACTGAATTATAGCCTAAGCTAGTCACTGTGGAGTTTGGTTTGATACTGACAATGCAACATGAACTGTAGATTTTCCAAAATAATTTTTACAACCACCAAAGCTGAGAACTAAGCAATCTTCCAGTAAAAAACTATCACAAGATGTAAGAGCTACCTAAATGAAACTTTGGTTTTTGCTAACTTATTTTTTCTTGTTGTTGCCATTTAAAAGTCAATAGTATCATCATACTTGTCAATTGAGATGAATTAAACCTAAGTACTCCAACAGACATTATTAAAACAACAGAAAAATTTGAAAATATTTCAGAACAATGCTTTTCAACAACCTGTGACACTACATTGTGATGAAACTCTTCTACAATATTAAGTAGAAGAAACCAATATTTTGAAAATTGAGCTGACATGATGCAGCGTGAAGACATTTTTTATCTGCAGACTGAGTAAAGCCACGTTTTTTCCTTTTTCCCTAGCCTGATCTGCGGCAGAGGATTATGATATTGCACACAAAGCTTTAGTCCTTCAACAGTTTGAGGAAGCCAGCTTAGAAAACAGTATATCAGTGCAACTATGTTCTGTTCACACCATGAAATCAGTTTATTTCTAATTTGTCCTAATGAGGTAGATGTAACTTGTTTGCACACTTTAGGCATAATTTGAATCTGTCAGCAATGCAAGTCTACCACTATGAAGTGAACGTTAGTGCAGACTGAGCATCGGCACACAGCCAAGCTTTATATTTCAAAATATAAAGAAAAAGCCAAACAAAAGAACAATAGCTACAATTATATGCATGAATGGGGATATGAAATTGGATCAGATCTCTGTAAATGGAAGGCTTTCAGCTCAGGGCACTCTTTCAACTTTTTGCTGTGGTCACACATCTAAAAAATTAGCAGTGGTCACAGCTCCTCCAGACACAGCGGTTACAGAAGTCAAATATTTGTCTGGCAGCCACATGAGAAGCCTCCAGAGCCTGCTTGGAGAACGGATGGCCTCAACATCACCAGGCACTGATCGTCACGGTCAGAGCCAGGCTAGAGGAGCTTTGCTGAACAGCTACAGCCACAAACCAGCCCTGTGCACACAAGGCTTGTACCCGTAATTAGCCCTCGTGCTTCGGAGGCTGTGACCTAACGGGGCGATTACGAGTGCACGGCACAGCAACCCCTCCGGCTCGGCACCAGGCCCGCCACACAAGTGATCCCGTACGGATCTACACGCGGGCTCCCTCCACACCAGCCCCGACTCCTCCCTTTCCAGCAGCGCTGGGGAGGCGATGCCGGCCCACTGCTGCTGCCGTGACCCCGAGGCCCGCGATCTCGGCTGAGGTGAGGCCGATCCCACCGCACTGGGCACGGCGAGGATCTTCCGCAGCTGCAGACGCGATTCCAAGCGTGCCGAGCAGCCCTTTCTTCGCGAAGAGTCACACTCCGCTCAGGGTCCCGCTGGGCGCCCCTGCAGCGCGGCCTCGGGCTGGGCCCTACCTGCCACCTGCCGCCGCTCCGCCGCCTCCGCCCCCAACGCCCCGGCTCCGCCTTCCGCCGCCGCGCAGCC